>CXYZ01011952.1:385032-456817 GCA_900006705.1 Sonneratia caseolaris | reverse complement strand
AAAAATATATATTATAATAAGTTTTTTTAAAATTTTAAGTCAGCCGGTTTTCTTATAAGTTTAATTAGGTTCACCGATCGGACTGGAAACCAGTCAGTTCAATTGAAGTTTTTCTCTTTGAAAGTGTAATTGGATTTTTTTTGTAGGAACCGGACTAGGTAAGTGATCGGTTCCCTGTTGAACCGGTCAAACCGACCAGTCCGGTCCGGTTTTTAAAACTATGATTTTCCACTTAATACATATATATATATATATACACATACACTGTACACAAAAGTATATATTCAATATTTATTAACCAACCAGTTCAGGATGGCTCCCTATTCAGAATCATGCGAATAAAAAAAAATTTGATAGATTGATCTTTATTCGGACTTTAGGTAGTCAAATTTGTTGAAAAAAGGTTAGCACATGGAAATATAATAAATATATAACAAGAAGAAAAGAAGTAATGATTGTCTTAAAACCACTTGTTCAACAATTCCCATAGAGACGATTAGGATATCCTTTTAATCCTTCTCAAATTCTTTTCTATATCCATCACCTACCATAAGTAAATTAAATAGATAAATGATTAAGTTTTAAATTCAATGGTCTCACTAATTAATGAAATTATTTTAAATATAAATTATTATTAATATTATTTAAATTTAAAATATTTTATCTAATATAAGTGGACCCATATCCATTAAAAAAAAGAAGAAGAATTTAACCTGAATTATTTTCTTTCTTATAACAAGTTTAGATATTTTCGAATTACTTTATGAGATTTTTTTAAATAAAATATTTGTCTAACACTAATTATTATCTTACTAATTTAATGAGAAAAATTCATAATGGACGTGGACCAATCAACATGCGGTAGGAAGGAGTGATTACGACCGATCGCTGTCCAATGATCGCTCGAAGTACGAGGACATCTGCCGTCCACGTTTCTGCTAACGCACGGTTGAGATGGCTTCTGCGGCTTAGGAGTGGCGCTCGATAGCGACTGGGCCGTCTAAAAGTGCGCTGGGACGGCGGTGCGCAGGAAGCGCGTAAGGTCCAAACTAATATATGAGAAACAGCTTGATGAGGATAGGCAGTCGGAGGGCAATTTGGTCCCTTCATAAATCAGAGAGATTGTTTTTATCTTGGCTGATCAACTCCTTTCGTACGATATGATATGCATTAGACACGCGCAAGATTATAATGTACATATACATTGCTTCCAAATCCGAGTATTTACAGTACAACTCATGCAAGTTTCTCATGCGACCACCTACTACATACGTATTTGACCACAATTTTCTGTGGGCAGGATCGAATTAAATGCTGACACTCATGGAGAGGCCCACTAATTTCATTCATCTCAGTTAAACTTATAAAAATCTTAATAATATCATTATAATAAATTTCCTTCCCAATTAATAAATAAAGAAATAAAGGTAAGGATGATATTCATATCAAATAAATCAAATAGTTGACCACAACGGAGTTATTTGACCGCTAACCACTCTAACATTATTCCAAGCTTGAGAATAGATGAATTTCTAGAGTATTCCTTATCTAATATTTAATATTTTAATATGTTAAAATTAATCCAACTTGAATCTAATTAATTTATTAATAAGTAAAATTAATAGTATAAATATTTTACATCATTAAAATTTAAACATAAAATATTTCTTAATTTTTATTTTGAATTGGGGGTGAATGGAGGAGGAGCGGAGGAGGGAGAAAGGATGGGAAAGGAGGGGGGGAAGGGAAGAAGAGGGAAAGAAAGAGGAATGAACTGGGAAAATTAACCGTATTTGTGTGTGATTTAGGAGAAAAAGTAATGAAAAAAAAGGAATTAATTACGGATAAGATTAACCCAATTTATTTTTCTGGCAGATAAATTAACCTGAGTTGTAAATTTAGCTATTGCCATGTCGGGCATAGTGGTAGAGGTATTGATTAATTGTTTAGTCCTCCTAGACGTTACTAAGAGGATGCTGAGCTGAATTAATAAATTTTTAGAATGCTCTTCGGTATAAATTGCCTCTTCATCACAAGCAAAATGTTATCAATTTTGACTGCTTTTTGTCACAGTTGTTTATTTTAGAGGTATTAATTCTTCTGTCTATTTCAACAAATTTTGTCGACTTTTTATGTTTTTATATGGGCCGGCCTTACACTTGACTGGTAACGAAAAAATGGGAAGCAGGACCTGGTAGTGGCAAACTGTACGTTGGGGAAGCTCAAGTCCGGCAGGCCAAGAATAATGGATAACCCATGCATAAGTTTTATTGGCATCGATCATGAAGGCCTCAAATTAAAGCTGCTGCCGCTGCCGCTGCTACAAAATCGTCTGTCTCCAGGGATGAATCCCTACCACAAATATTTAACTGGTTCATGCCCGATAGGTTTGCAGTCATAGACTCGCCTGAGGCTCCTCTTGTCATCGTTTCCCTCTCTGAAAGTCAGCTTCCTTAGCATGTATCAAGTAGGTGTTAAGACAAGTTAAGGACTGCATAGGTATATACATACATACATACATACATATATATGATGTTTTGGTTCTTTCTATGTCGGGGGTTGGTTGGAAGATTGTTTGTGGTGTTGTGGGTCATAATTGGATTTTGGAAATGATACCTTTTCTTTTAACGAGTTTTTTTCCCTGGTAATTGCAAACTTTCATTAAGAACAATAGTTGTATCATTGTATCGTGCTAAATACAATTCATGCCCAGCAGTCGCGGCTCAATATAACACATGCCAAATAGCCGCGGCTGCAATTCAGGAGCAGAAAAGGCGTAAGCAGCCGCGGCCGAATGCAACACATGCCCAGCAGCCGCGGTCGAGTGATAGAGCGGCTGCCGCTGTAATTCAAGAGCAGAACAGGGGTAGCAGCCGCGGCTGCTCTGTCAACGGCCGCCGCTGCTTGGCATATATGCGTTCAGGAGCAGTTTGCTGCTGCGCAGGCAGAAAAGGCGTAGCGGCCGCAGCTGCTGGGCATATATGCGTTCACGAGCAGAACAGAAGTTTTCTGCCGCGAGGGCAGAAAAGGCATAGCAGCCGCGGCTGCTGGGCACACGTGTATTCAGGAGCAGAACAGAAGTTTGCTGCGCGCGGGCAGTAAAGGCAAGGCAGCCGCGGCTGCTGGGCATGTGCTTTCAGGAGCCAAATGCAACACATGCCTAGTAGCCACGACCAAATGACAGAGCAGCCATGGCTGAATACAATGAGCAGATCAAGAGCAGCAGTCTAGGGCCAATACAACTCATGCGCAGCAGTCGCGTCTCAGTAGAACAAATGCCAAGTAGCCACGGCTGCAATTCAGGAGCAGAACAGGAGCAAGCAGCTGTGCTCGAGTGACAGAGCGGTGCGGCTTTTATTGGGGAGTAGAGCAGGAATAGCAGCCACGGCTGAATTCAAGAGCAGAACAGGAGTAGCAGCTGCGGCTGAACGCAGCACATGCTAAGCAGCCATGGCTGTGTGACGAGCAGCGGTGGCTGCAATTCTTCACTGGAGCGGCAACAACTGCCGCGTCTACTGGGCATGTGATGCAATTCAGGAGTAGGACAAAAGTTTGCAGCCGCAGCTGAATGACAGAGAGGGACAGCTGCTACTCCTGTTCTCATAATTGCAGCCGCCGCTGTGGGGCGTAGCATTCAGGAGCAGAACAGAAGTTTGCAGCCGCGGCTGCGGCTGGGATTGCCAAAAACGCTGAATAGGGAGAGGTCGCGGCTAGTGACAAGAACCCTGAAGCCTTGGTCTCTCCATTCCCTCTAATCTCTTCTCCATCTCTACTCATTTATCTCTTCTTCTTCCATCTTATAGGTGCTCAAGAAGCAAGCTATATCAACAAGAAGGCTAGTGAAACGTCAAGACTTCAGTTTGAGTTGGCTCGGGAACACAAATTCTTGAACAGTAATGTTTTCTTGACTTCCTCTTTTGCATTGTTGTGATCTTGCGTGCTTCTTGTGTTTGAATTACTTTTATATCATGTCCCTTAAGAAATCATATAAGAAATCTCATGCATCATCATCTTCATCTAGTTAGGATGAGTACAAGGTTGCATCTAATGAATATGAGGAAGTATATGAGCTTATTTTTAACAACGGTGATGCAAATATAAAAAAAGTGCTCATGTTAGATTATGCTCAATTGATACCAGAGTTTGCTACGGATATCTTGATCCTAGGACAGGAAAGATTTTGTGTTCAACCAAATCGGAAAATAAGGAATATAGTAAGGAAATTTATGCCAATATGACTCATGATGATGATGTGAATAGTGTTTATATTATGGGGGTCCATGTGCTGTTCAATGTGGATGCAAATTAGGAGTATGACTGTGACTAGAAGTTTAACCCCGTTTGCTAGTGTAAGTAGGAGAATTAAGGTTGATGAGATACTTAGTGTAATCGGGAAACATGAAAGTTAGATTGGAGAAATGCGTGGATGCCTCACTTGTGAGTAGATGAGAGAATCTCAATTACAGGGTACGTGTATGACTTCAATTTCTCACATTACGATTTTTCTCGTCTATTAATCTGTGCCAAGAATTTGTTTTTGACTTATATAGCATTTTTTGGTAAATGATTGCTTTCCATTAATTTCTAATGATTTACAGAAAATTTACAAAATGTACACAAAAGTCGAGAAGATCACAGCATTAGGATCCTTCTGAAAGTAGTAGCTCTTTCTAGTTCAACATTCAAATATGGTATCGATCTGGCTCTCATACGTAACACACTAAAAATAAGGGTCTTCAACAACCGCAAGGGACTTGATTTATGCTGAAGTAATCTTTGATCCCGCTCCCTCCGCACCATGTAAATGAGACGATGATGATGGCTTGAAGGGATTTAGCTCCATACCATGTCCTGGAGATTTGTAGCTCTAATAGGATAGAAGAAAATAAACCTTTGATCATTGGGCAGTCAAAGAAGATAGGGTCACAAGATTCAGTCCCTATTATTGCATAACACACAATTCAAATCAGGAAGGGACTGCCATTTTGCTACCCATTCCTTTGTAGCTAGTTTGGCATGCATTACTAACCAGCAGAAAAAGAATATCGAGGAACATGGCCTTGAAACCAAACCACTCTGTGCCACAAGACTCTGGGTTTTTCGGGCCTAATGTTGTTCTAGAAATCCAAAATACTAGGATGTGTTCTAGATTCCCAGCAAAGCCTGACATGAGCTGCTTAGTCCTTGCTTTTCAAGTCGTTGCTTATATTTGGCATAGTCCTTCATGTGCCTTTTCATTTTACAGAAATAGCACCTGGACTCCTTCTTACTACCTTCCTGAGGAGGTGGCTTGCCCTTTTCCTCGTGCACGACTTGTTTCTTTTTCCTTCCTGTGCAGCCATATGTGCACTCTCACCCATGTCAGCCAGTAGCCTCCTTTCCTCTCGAACATACTTGGTCGTGAGTTCATTAATTGACCAAATTTCCTTATGTGTATTGTACGAAAATTTTGAAATTTGAAAGCCCATGCTGATGAGGTAGGGAGTTTAGAATGAAGTGCACCGAGAAAGATTCAACCTTTAGTTTCTTGAGTTGGGCTACAATGTCCCTTATCCTCATGAAATATTAATTTATGCTCTCGCACACCTTTGACTTTAGTGAGCCTCATTGTAGATAAATTACTCATTAGGATATTGGCAAAAGCTTTATCTGAAATCTCAAACTGCTTATCTAGGACCTTCAGTAATTACTTCTCATTGTTAGGCTCCCAAATGGAACCATGAATGTAATTTGGCATTCCAGTCTTAATGAACATCATACTCAAACAATTGGATCACTCACATTATTCATAAAGCGCGACTTAAACAAGATTGCTGGTACGTGTAGAAGCAGGCGATTCCTAAATGGAGGAGAATTTTCTCCCTCCATATCCTATTGTTATCTCTAGTTAGTCCCGGATGTCAGTTTCATAATCAAAGTAAACAATAGATTGCATAGCTGCAGTAAATAAAATAAACATGCTCAAGAATCATAATTGAGGCTAACTTAATCAATGATTTACCAATGTAGACATGCAGTTTCAAATATGAACCAATACAACAAAACTGCTTGTGGGCTACGTTTCATTTTAAAATCCATATGTAATCTTAATTCGATGAAACTAAAAAATTAACATCCCTGATTCCCATGGGCAAGTCAAAGAAAATAATATGCTATTCCATCCTAATTAATCATAGACAAATAATAATAACTCATGTGTGATAGAATTTGTCATATTCGTGTGATTAATTACAATCAATGTCAACACTTTGTGTGATCCTAAATACTATATGCATAATTAACAATCGGGGATATGTTACTACTCTCCACACTACCAGAAATTCCCAATTTTTCATCGAACATATCTGACGGAGATTTGACACTTTTCTGATAGAAATCAGCATATTCCGTCGGATTTCGAAGGAAATTCATCTCTCGGAAGGGGCTTCGATGGAAATCTGATGGAAATGTGTTGGATTTCCGAGATAAATTCCGCTGGAATTTCCCAAGAGAATGGCATCGAAGAATTGTTGATGGAAAATTTTTCGTCAAGATTGACCAATGCAAATCCATCGGAAAACTTTTCCGATAGATTGCCGAGAGAATTTTTCTAACGGGATTTCCGTCAAATGTTGTCTCATGGAAATCTCACGGAAAGTAATTCCATCAGACATCCTTGACGGAAAAGATTGGGCAACACACCACAAATTTTCCCTATTCTACTTCATCCTTGCTATATTCCTGCTTATAAAAATATGTAAATTATAAGTATCAAACACAATATTCATTACGAAAGGTATATCACATTATCAATAGCTAAATTTACAATCAAAAGTACATTTATGTTAAAGTTCTAAATGACCTATATGTACATAAAATATAAGCATCAAAAAGTTGCAAATACATGCTGGTGCACCATCTTCGCATTTTGCAAAAGTAATCAAATATGCCTATGTCAACAATATATAGACAATCACTAATCCTTCCCATCAGTCAGCCTTTTAGTATTCCTTGACCGTCTTGACTATATGAATGTGCGTTGTGAATCATTGAATAAAGGCATATATGAATCTTGATCAAATAACAAACGCATCAGTGGATGTGGAGTCTAATGTCCAATGGGCACTGATGTCATCCTCGTTAGTTGAGAAGCTTGTGGAGCAGATGATTTAGGTCGTACTTGCACTGATGGAGTGGTAAATACTGGTGGTATGAAACTTGAACGTGGATGCATGAAACTCGGTTGCATCCCCCACGAGCTTTGACAAGCCTCCATCTGTTGCAATCTCCATAAGACTCCACTCTGCATTTGAATCATCATCATCATAGATAGTCGAAGGTCCTGTATGTCTTCTGCTTGCGACTATTGTTGAGCTCCTAGCTCTTCATTCATCTTTGTCACAAGTCATTGTACCTCTTCAGGCGGTAATATTCTCCTGAAGTCAATGTTGTCATCATGCAAATGGTCATTAGATTACTCTACATCCTTTCCTTGCTGTCTCGTCAAGTTTTCTCCCTGATTTGTAGGCATTTGGAGAATATCATATGAAACCATCTCATTAGATGAAAAAATATTCAACAAAACAAAATTTGTTTCAGTCACTTAGATAGGAATAGAATATAACATGTCAATTAGAGCTTTACGATCTATAATCTTTTGCAAGTAATTACAATTTTGGCACTAGTAGCAAAACACACCCCACCTAAGCTTGCTATAGCAATTAATAGCACAATCCAACAACTAACAAAGCATAGGTCAACAAAACACAACCTAACCCCAAAAAGCTAAACACTAGACAGCAGAAGCATCATAGCACCCGCACCACAACAGAGAAGAGAAGTTAATAAAGGCACTAGAATAGATAAGACAATAACAAACCATCAATCAACGATAATAGAAAAATTCAAAGAAGCAACCAAGGCATAAAGAGTTATAAAAGCAATGATAAAATATGTAGCAATAAATAATAGTGAACAGACAATCCATGTAACATATTATAGACATGTATAATAATAGATAAATCCAATGCTAATGAACCTCATACCTACATATATTGATACAAATGCTAGCAACAATGCATCACAATTGCAATTTAGTCATTTAGACATTTCATCGAACACCTGGCTATCATAACAGTAGAACAATAGCTTCAATAATCCGAGCTGAGATTTCTAAGCTGGGGGGGTCTATCCTGGAGGTGTCCTAGTTGGGGGGGTGGGACAGTGTTTGAGCTGGAGGCGTATGAGGTGGGGGCGTGCGGGCTTAGGGATTTTTGAGCTGGAGGTGTGCCAACTAGCGATTTCCGAGTCAGAGGTGTTCAAGTTGGGGGCATCCGAGTTGGGAGATTTCAGAGTTAGAGGCATCCGAGCTGGAGGTGTCTGAGTTGGGGGATTTTCGAGCTGGAGGTGCTTGAGCTGGAGGCAATAGAGCTGGAGGTGTCTAAGCTGAGAGATTTCCATCATGGAGGCGACCAAGCTGGAGGTGTCGAAGTTGGGAGATTTTTGAGTTGGAGGCAACCAAGTTGGAGGCGACCAAGTTGGAGGTGACCGAGCTAGAGGTGTTTGAGCTAGGAGATTTTCAAGCTAGAGGTGTTCAAGATGGAGGCAACCAAGCTGGAGGCGACGAGCTAGAGTCCATCGTGTTGGAGGTCGTCTAAGCCGGTCTTGTGAGGTCGTTCGAACTGTTATCTGCTGTCAAGATCTGCAGAAGATTGAAGACAAGATTTGTAGAAGATAAAGGAATGGGCAACAACGGGAATGATGGAGGAAAGTCAGTGATTCGATGAGAAGCCCCATTTTCCATCAGTTTTTGCATTGGAATCTTCTGTCAAAATTATTTCCAGCAGATTTTCCATGAGAACTATTCTTATAGAAACTTTCCGTCAGATATTTTTGTCAGACTATTCTGATGAAAAATATTTGCGTGACAATTTTCTGTAAGAGCACTATCGCAAATTTTCCGTAAGAGCACTACCACAAATTTTTCGACGGCCAATTTCTGCTGCAAGTCTATTGCAAATAATTCCATTACCTTTTTTTGTTAGAATTTCTAACGGAAATTTTCGTCAGATTATTTCTGCCAGAAAAATCTAACGGAATATAAGGAATTTCTGGTAGTGCTAATTGATTAAATTAGACACATCACTTGACATGTCAAATCATTTATGTGATAAAAACTTTATATATATATATATATATATAATTTAACTAACTAAAGATGTTATGGCTACTCTCAAATCAATTAAATTACATGGATTACATGGCATTTAAATAAATAGGTTGACATATTACTTCAAGTTAATCAATATGAAATAATGATTATTGATCGTATCTGAATTTGAAGGGGATACATTGCCCTAGAATCTTCTCATACGGTGATGCACGAGTTGGACAGAGAGGCAGGCAAAGGGAGAAACTTTGCGTTTGTGGATGGAATCTCCGGAGAAGGGTAAGTCCTAGTGTTTTAGAGCACATGAAGTTGCAGTGAGTCTTCATTCAATTGGTCAGTGCGTAAGATAGCAACTCACATTGATCTAAGTGCACTCCGAATCCCCTCATCCGCGTTCCACTTCTTTTGAAAAAAGAAATTTCTGGTCAAACCTCTTCTTGTTGACCGGTCAAACCCGGTCAAAAAACCTAATCATCTTCTTCTTCCTACCACTTGTCGAAAACATACCCTAGCCGCCGTCACTGACCCTGGCCCTTATGGCCGCATTTCGACCTCTCTCCACGGGATTTTGACCCTTGGATTCGGGAACCACAAAATCCAAGGCCGTAAGAGAGATTTTCAATCGGACTCGCGATACGGAGTCGCGGGTTTTGACCCCTTCTCCCCCACATAACTCGTGGCTCGCTACCACAGCGGCCAACCCGCGATTACTGAGCCGGTAATGGCTCGGGAGAATTGATGCCGTGATCATGGGGAATTTCCGAGACCCAGGAACTCCGCCCTCCTCTTGCAGGATCTCGGCTCCCGGCGGAGCCACGATACGAGACTTTCTCGGGCATACTGGAGTCGCAACTCGCGGCCACTCGGCCTCGTCCGGATCGGTCACTGCTGAACAAGGCTGTGCGACCTCGGCTGGAAATCATTAACAATATCTCCATGGCTGAGAGTGTAACTGGCATGGCCGGGACGTCCATGGCCCGCCCTCTAGGAGGAAGAAATTTCCAGACAATATGAACAGTATCATTAACACCATCGAACCCCAAGTTCGAAGAAAAGTTTCTTCTTAAAGGAGGAATCTTGAAATTCCAACTCAAAAACCGAATGGCACGCACTATCAAGTTACCACCCTCCCACCCACCCACTGGGCAACGTCAATTTTGAAAAATTGGAATCCAAAAATTCTATTAGTTGGAGAAGCATGCTGCCCAAAACCGAAAACATGGCTGCATCTAAAACTCAAATATACTAACACTAGCATATATAAAATACATACATACCATGCATAACAATTCGGATTCATACATTTAATCAAGGCAGAGGTTAAATACCGCGCTGATACCACATGTTAGTTTTATTTTACTCTAACTGAGCACACAAACAAATTCATGTGGAAGCGAATTAGGATTACTTCCAGCATTGATTTGGAATCAAGCTGCAAGGCAGATCTTGATGCAGTTCACTAGAACGATCGGGAATCTTCCAAGCTCCCAGAGACTCAGGTAAATGGTACATGTGATCTTAACCTTATGCCCCTCAAGTTGGGGGACTCGATATATATCGACTATGATAACCATTTACCATCAATATGGTTAATCAGAATATATCTGCAATCCGATATTAGGGAAGAGATTTGTTAAATAGGGAGATACAATATCAAGATTCCATTAACCAAAAATCACGTACCATTAAAATATTCCAATAGTTGATGCCTTAATTTTTGTTTTTTAGGGAAAGATGATGATGCCTTAATATAAGCTAGTTCTTTACTTGTTAAATTCTTGCATGTGCTATGTTTGCATTTAGTAGTTTTGCTTGATCGGGTAATATACGTATAGGTTTGATAGATATTTTCTTTTGCATGTTTATGTCTAGTACTAACAGTCGTATCACCTCATATAGATAGACTGGTAATGATCTTGTTCAATGACGAAAATTAGTAGTTTTAAACTTGGACCTCAGTCTAAGGGGAGACTAAACTTGCTCAAATAGTGAATACATGGCTTATTGCATCCAAAAGTTTGACCCTATATGTTTTAGTATGGGCTCTCCACTTAGAGAATAGCTTGAAGTTGAAAATGGCTTATACACTTGTGGGATCAGTGTCACGATCCGAAAATTCGGCAGAGTTTCTCCTTATTTTTAAGCAAACCAGAAATGCAAAACCTGCTATAGAGCAGCTCAACACGCAAAATTCAGTCACACCCATCCACAACCATTTCCCGAACCACCGTTATCAACCACAAAATATTCAGGCCGTGACATATGATCACAACTATACAGGGCTTCTATATATATACCCTATCAAAACAAACTTGTCCTAGTTGATCCCCGAATCTATTTGGGCGGCTCCACACGGCTGAGTGTCTCCTCTATCTGTAGAAACAATTTGCAGAAGAGTATGAGCTGCAACTCAGTGAATACAAAATTCCATAATGGAATAACATATGACTCACATATAAGTCCTTACATGACTGAATCAACTTACACAATTATATACCGAGGACATAGGGTCGTTGGCACCTCGACCAACTTCACACGACCCACCTAATGCAATGCATGTGACAAGCATGTCAAACAATAACCATGGGGTCGCATTACCTCTGCGACAGAGTTATGGCGGTGCCGTTACTGCTCCTCTCCCCAAACGGTACCGTGACCCCGCACCTCAATCAATTCCTAGAGTTCTACTTCCCGTGCCCCTTCCCTTCGCACGCACGCGGGGGCCACCTATTAACCTCTGGCGGTAAGAGTGGACCCGTCGTCCTCAAGTCTCTCTCTTTTTCTTACCTCTCCTCTCTGGTCTTTGTTTTTCCCGACAGGGTCCGTGGGAAGTCAGCTCACATATTCCGTTGGGGTCACAGAGCCAGTGTCACTCATGTCCCATGTTTATATCCCGTCGAGAACCCGCGATGGATCAGTAAGGCCCATTTCTATTCCGCCGGTTTAGCGGTCACCATGGTTATACACAAGCACAAACAATATGCAGATCATGAATGGATGTATGCATGCCCACTACCGGTATCACACATATATCTAACAGCTACTCATTTCTAGACCATATCTACTATATATACCAAACACGAACAGATCATTCCATAATGGAAAAATGTACTCACAACCCCTTAGTCGACCAATTCACAAAGCAGGATCCTCTAGGTGTTGATCCCGAGTCTCTTCAGCACCTATCATATTACCCACAATGAGGTCAATATACACACTTATACACAATTGCATCAGTAAATTATCTTCACCTATCATATTCAAGAAAAATATATTCTTGTGAGTTTAAGGAAAATTTCTAAGGATTTGGGAGGGTGTAGGGCTGTTTCACCAACTGATCTAAAGAGAGGGGTCCCTCCTTGGCATCCCACACTGCTGTTATTTCCTTCTCCCCTCACCAGCGTCTACTCCCAGCAACACAAAGGAACAGAAAGCCCTTCAGTAGAAACGAAACAATCACACTAGCAGCACACACTACACTTCTCAACTGGCATCAACTCGAGCCCTAACAGCTATAGAACTCAAACTCGCAGCAATAACACATCATTGGCAGCCATAGCAATCTCTAGAGAACCACTCAACAACAACCTAAGGAGTGGCCTGAGTAGATGAGATTCTTACCTCGAACGTCCGCAGTTGGCAGTAGGGCAGTGGAGCCTAGAAATTGAGTTTTAGTTCGCAGAAGATCTCCTCCTCTAGGGCTCAATTTGCTCTCACAACAGGCAGATGAAGATGGAGACGGATTGGGGAAATCAGAAACCCTAGTTAGCCCTAATTTTCTCTTCTCTCTCGCGCGGCAGGGGGGAAAACGACGAGGAAGACGACGGAGGGAGGAAGAGGAGGTGGAGAAAGGAAAGGTAGACAAGGTAGATGGGCCAAACTAAATGGGCGGGCTCTCCTTGGGCCCAAGCCCGTGGGCTCACAATCAGCATGCCTATGAGAATCAAGTACGAACACTGAAAAATAAAGAAAATTTGTGAAAAAGGAGAAAAGAAAAAACAAAGAAAGAAAAGAGAGGATGAAAGAAACAGGAACAAATGACAAAACTTTGAATACCAAGATTTGGGTTCTGAACACAAAATCCACACAATGATACATTTGTAATAACATTCAACATGTACTTGTTATAATTATTAGTTCATCTGTCTCGTTCGAGTACAAGAGTTAGCTTAAGGACATGCTATTTAGAGTCGTGCACTACCAAAAAGAGAAAAAGAGAATTATTTGGTGGAATTTGTTTCATAATCACTCAATTGTTTGATTTCTCGCCTATGCAGCGGTTTGATATGGATGGCTTGACCTTAAGTGGGGGTGTCTTTCCTTGCACATTGGATGGGTTGGGATCGAAGGTGTGAAAAGTTGTGTGGGAAGCCTAGAGTAGGGTCCTATAATGTTGGAGAGATCTATGCATATATGTAGATTTAATTGTGTAATCTGATATGATACTATTGTTATGCAAATCTTAGAGAATATAGGGATATCGGAATATATATATATATATATATATATATATATTATGTGAATATTTCTATGGATTGTTGCATTGAACTCCTACAAATAAGAGTTGCTCCTCACATTCTAGTAAGTGAGACCATTTTCCTTTGGTTTCTTTCTACTCTATTGCGGTATAAATCAAAAGTTCCCATTAAGTATCACCTTCACCGATGCGTCCGATCTTAATCAGACGTGCCCGGCTACCCAAGTCCCGAAAATGCCTACCTTCACACTTTGCTCCACCACAATTCCCTTCAGAATAAATTTTTTTAAAGAATGGAGTCGACCACCATCATTAATTTTATTTTTACACAGTCAATCAAGATCCTAGTTGCAAATTCTCTCCTAGTTTTCAATACGACGTTGATGCCAAAGATCGCAGCAAGTATGGCGATTCCTGAAGTTTAACTTCTCCAAGTTGATGTATGACAACTCTTCTCTTCTTCTCACATCTCTGGTCCCATTGGTTTCTTCTCCCACTTCTACCGGTCAATCTCTAAACTGGGTATCTTCCCTTATTCTGTCTAGATGTTCTTCAGCTTCTATTCACTTTCTTTACGCCTGAGTCAGCCCCTGATCAACAAAATTCAATTTTTTTTTATTTTCATCAAGCTTCAGCATAAACCCTGGCCAAGCATTATCCTCAAGTTGTAGCACAATCAGTTCCCCTTCCAGAATTTTCCTCAGGTCTGCATGGCCTCTTCTACACTCTCCCCCTCGTTATCTTCTTCTTCTTCTTCTTCTCCTTCTTTAATGTTACAAATTGTGTGGAAATGGTGCTGGCTCTGTTTCCACTCCGGCTCCAGAGTACCCCAATGGAAGCAGGGGTTGGTGTTCGTTTAGTCGGCAGGATATATTCAAGCTCAATGCCCGATCACTCCCATTTCAATTGCGGGAAAGTATTGGAGAGATCTATGCATATCTACTACTGATTTGATTGTGTAATCTAACACGGTATTATTGTTATGCAAATCTTGGATAATTTAGGAATATCAAAATATATATTATGTGATTATTTCTATGGATGGTTATATCGAACTCCTATAAATAAGAGTTTGAGACCATTTTCCTTTTATAAGAATCAGAGATAAGAGATATCAAATAGCGAGATTTTCGAGTTTGTCAATTATCTATAAAAAGAAGAAGAAGAAGAAGAAGAAGAAGAAGACAAGAAAAGAACCTGATTAGCAACTAGGAGAGGATCCTATTCAGCAACTCGACATTTTAGGAGCCAACAGACAGCAAGGAGAGGCACGTTGTTCGACAAGAAGGAACAACGAGGAGTTCGAGGAGACCATACATTTGCACGATCGAGAGATTTGGCTTTTATATCTTAATCAACTTAAGTTCATAGTTTTTGGTCCAATTCTTATGCATATTGATTGATTTACGTGTTACTTATGCCATTCGTATGCTTTAGTACTTTCTGGTTGACGAGTCACCCATTAGAATGATAAAGAAAAATCGTTCAACTCGAGATAGAAATTCAAAATCATGCCGACAATTGTTTAGTCTATCTCGAAGTCATGCCAATGATTGTATAATCTAGGAGAATTTGCACTAATCGCCTGGAGACGAAGTAGTATAATACACACACACACACATATATATATGTATCAAAAGGAGTACATTCTTATTTACATCAAGAGATGAGTAAGGAGATGAAAGCATTGTATGATAATAACACATGTCAATTGACGGCGTATAGAGTCCACCGGAGGACAGAATAAGGATTATGTAAGTCGAGAACCCTAAATGTCTAATTGAGAACTAATCGTATTAATTTTAGTGCTTAGTAATTGATGACTGGAATCCATGTGGGAGTGAGAATATATTACTTGTACACTACATACACTTGTGCGTATTGATCTTTAGATTTGTCTCAACACATATACACGGAAGGACCGGATCATACGTATCCCTTCTCCATTGACCAACCAAACAATTAGTAGACTGACTCTAAATATCAATTCAGCCACCCAAAAAGAATGGCCACCACCATCGCAACCCTTCCGTAACCCAAAAAAAAAAAAGGAAATGGAACTTATGGTACACGAAGATCCACTACCAAACAGCAGGATGTCTTCCAAACAAAAGTGAAAGCTTGGGGGTTTTGGGGTAGGGGGTGGGGAGGGGCTTGGTGGAGTGGTGGTGGGTAAGGCCACCACATAGACCAGATGAGCCCGGACACAATAATCACTACCGAACAAACAAACAAACGATCAAAGAGACAGTTTTTACGTCGACTTGGACGAATGAGTTTTTCTTCTGGCCAAGAACAATAGGATCCGTGGGAAAAAGGATCTTTTCTTTTTCTTCTCATACTTAATATCAGGGGAAGAGGAATCCGTCTCGGTGCCACTTCCATGAGTGTGATTACTTGATTGGTTCAAGACCGTATGGGTGGGGATGGGCGACTCAGGTATTCTTATGAAGTTGTTTGACTCATTCATGGCTGTGAAGTTACTTGCTGTGTTCAAGCCAAGTGTCAGATCTGCTCTTGGGCTGACAGTAGTTTGGGAAGACTCGGTGGTAGCAGCAGTGGTGGTCTTGCGACGCTGCTGCTCATGCTCGGCTCTCCACTTTCTCAACTCCTCCTCCACACCCAGCTTCGCTTCCTTGGCCCTCCCAGCCTCCCCTAAGGCGTCTTGTAGTGCTTCTTTTCTCCAGGCCATCTCATTGCTCACTTCCTCCAGCTGTTCCAGGCTCTTGAGCTCCAATTCCTTGGCCAGGTCAATTTGGGAGATGGCCGCAGCCAACCTCGCGTTGGCTTGCTCCTCCGCCTCACGAGCTCGCTTACCAAGCTCATAGTACTCCTCAAGCGACAGGGTTACTCCAGGCAAAGACAACGAATCTGCATCAGCTGCAGGTCGGGCAGATTCATTATCCTGGAGGGCCTTGATGGCTGCAAAGGCCAGTTTCTCTGAGGCCCTTGCAGCTTCAATCTCCTTCTGGGCTGCATGAAGTTGGCTCTCGAGTGTGCTGGCTCTAGTTCTTGCTACCTGAGCTTCTTCCTTTACCCTATGAAGCTCCTCATGAGCTGATTGGACCATTGCTCGGGCCCTGTCTGCCTCTCGTGCTGCTTCTTGCAATTGCTTTGGTATTTCTACCATCTTCTCTTTGGCTTCCTTCTCCTGGACCTGAACAACAGCAAGCTCGGCCCTTGTTCGTTCCAGATCAGCCTCAAGTGATGCCACAGTGACCGAAGCCATTCCTTCCCTCTGCCTAATTGTCTCGAGTGCCGACTTCTCCTTTTCAAGTTCGGCCCTCAATGAGTCGGCAGTAACCTTCAGGCAATTAATCTCCGCTGTCGCAGTCTCAATGTTGAGCATCACCTCCTCAATCTCCTTTCTTGCAGAAGCAACCACTGCCTGGAGATTACTGTGGGCCCTCTTCTTGGGATCCTCCAATTCTTTATCAGCCTCCTGCTTCAAGTTCGGCTCCACATAAGCTGCCAGCTCAGCCTTCAGATCAACCAGCAAGGCTGAAGCATTATCTAACTTCGACTTGAGATCCTTTGCCAGCTGAACCTGCTGGTTCATCTTCCGGAGCTCTTGTTCCACGTGCTTGAGCTCCATCTCCCAGTTGAGGCGATCTTGCTCCCAGGTCATAGCTACCCCAATCCGCTGCTCCTCAGCTTCAAGATGGGCCGCCTGGGTTGACTCCAGGGCCTCCTTGCTGGCAATCAACTCAATGCTCAGCTCCTCTACTGCCTTCTCCACTTCCTTGGAGGCAGTAACTGCTTCCTCGGCCTTCTGCACTGCAAGCCCCTTCTCCTCCACCAAGGAGATGTACTCTTTCCTCAGAGATTCGAGCTCCTCCTCCACTGACTTTAGCTCTGAGACAGCCGCTGCATGGCGAGCCTTGGCCACCTCAAGCTGGGCCTTGGCTGCCACGCTGGCATCATCAGCAATCCCCTGCTCCATCTCCTCCACCCTCAGCTTGGCCAGTTCTGAGTCCTGCTTGGCCTGCTGTTCCTCCGTCTGGGCTCTCTCAAGGTTGAGCTTTAGGTCTTCAATGAGCCTCTTTGTGCTGTCGAGCTCCTTCACCACTTGACATTTCTCTTCCTCAGCAATCTCAGATCGTCTCTTGTACTCAGGAATTTCCTCATGCACCTTCTCGAGCTCATCTTCTACGAGTTTCTGCCTCTGCAAACACAAAAAGATGGAAACATATCATTTTTTGTATTGAAAAGGGGAAAATAAAGAAAAGAGAGAAAGGGACAATAAGAAAATCAACCAACTGCCACCATCTGAAACCTTCATTTCTTAATTTGCAAATAGAGGATGAGCGGACAAAAGGAATTCCATGTCCACCAAAGCTGAAAACAAATACGTGCGAATAGTCTGATACAAATCAGGTGATCACGGAGAAAATAGCAGTTGCAAGATTGTTTGTACCTCCATTGTTTGAATTTTATGAGCTTTCCAATCGACTATGCCTCCAAACTTGGAGACTGCCTCTTTCACAGAGTCAAAGGGTGCTGCTGTATCGATGAGGCCTCTGCCTTCTCCAACCTGCTTACTACTAGTTGCACTCCTTGGTGTCCCAGGTAAGGGTGACCCTAAGGCTGGGCTCCCAGCATTTCTTCGTGGTGTACCAAGGAAAGTAGAGGTCAGGAAATTCTTAACTTGAGTGGCAATGGGAGGTAATCTCACGGTTCTAACATCAACATTTGATGTAGGAATTGGACTATGGTCCTTTACTGGTTCCGTATTACAATCCTCCAAAGCTGTACCCAGAGTTTCGCCTTTTATTTCCTCTGCAGTAACGTCTGAGATAGTTTCAGCAATCGGATTTTCTTCTATTGTTTGAGGTTCTTTCAAGGCAATACTGAGATTACCTGGCAACCCTTTGATATCAGAGGCATTTATCGCAGCAGTTTCCTCCACATTCCTGGTTTGATTGACTGTTAGTGAAGAGGTTAAAGATGAATTTTCTGGAAGAGTTTGAACTTGTTCTGCAATAGGGCCGCCGAAAGTATCTTCAACAGTCGCAGGTTGCAAAGAATTCTCTGGTGATGCCGATGAAGTATCTTCAACAGTCATAGGTTGCAAAGAATTTTCCAGTGATGCCAACAACTCGGTGCTGGAGTCAACTTCTCCGTTTGTTTTTGAGAGGTCTTGAGCTTCAGAGCTTGGAGAATCTCTATAAGAGGATTCAAATGGATCCATTTTGCGGGCAATTTTCACCTCATCCATTGAAAGATTTGACAGACAAGGCTATCGACTACTTATCTGGATTAAGAAGAAAACAAAGAAACCGCAAAATTATTTAAGATGGAAAAACTTGGAAATTGTAATTATTTTTCAACACCAGAAGCTTAACAATACAAGTGCATGACCAGTCGCAACAAAATGACTAGAATGGTGTGGCCCGATGAGTCTTGGGAAAGATATGTAACTTCCACCAGAAGAGAACTACAACATCCAAAAATATGGGGCTATATGAATATCATCTTTTCTTTTATGAAAGCCGAACAAAATTAATTACTGAAAATGCTTAAGCGAAAGGATGCTCAACAAATTCAAAGACAAGCCAACTTGGAAAATCAATTGCTTTGCATATCCATCCGTGTCATTGACAGAGATCCCTTTCCATTGTCTGAGACGAGAGAATTCTACTGCTACATACAAAGAAAGAGGGTTCACCATTTGAAATGAATATTTTGGATGGAGAATGGAAATTGACGTAACAAACTCACCTAAGAAATGATTTTTCACATCAACCGAGCAGTTTAATGTCTCCATGGTTCACGAGGAGGAGCATTTGGCTTGCCAGAAAGAGCTGATTCTCTCTTTTCATGGCCAAGAAACTTTGACATTCGAAAATCATGAGAAATAATGTGAAAAAGGTCAGACGCATAACTGAAAGCAATCCAATGCGCCTTATATTTCAAAATTAGCAGAAAATTGGCTTCATCTTTGACAAGGAAACCAACTGCTCTATTCCTAGTCGAATGTTGAGGATTACGTTATAATCAAATTAGGTTAAAACAAACAAAAATACTTACCATAAAGAAACGCAAACAAAAATGACAATTGGGGAGAGTCAAAATTAAATATTCAGGACGGCGCTAACGACCGTTACCATCAGACCGCTTGTTAATACCAAAAGAGAAATCACAGTAGCCTCATACAAACTACTAGCCCACAATTCCATGAGCTCCAAACCCAAGAATATCAGCAGACATCTTGAATTCAACGATCTTTGAAGCTCTGACCATCATTATTGTCAGAAGATAAGCAATAAACGTATTCTGATTGAATACAACCCGATTACCTGATCGAAACCCAGAATTCTTCAGCTCAACCAAATGAAGATGGAGGTACAAGAAAAGGAAGAGTCAAATGGAGGGTGGCGGTCATAACGTCGAGGTAAATTCAAGAAAAGGGAAATCTTTTTCCAAATTAAGAGATTAGGAATAAATACTGAAACGGGGTTTGGGTAAAAATGGAACCGGGGAGCTTAAAATAGGAACAGCGGATGACAAGAAAGCAGACGCTCGTTAAGGCGCACAGAATAGATCCACCTGTACTTTCCCAGTCGCTATTTCTAGATTGGATTTTTCAACTGTCTTGGAAATAACCCAAAAAAAAAAACTAAAAAGATTGGATTTTGAGGATTTGGGGAAACTTGAGACAACGTGGGTCGAGGGAAAAACAAAACTGTTCGCTTTTGTAAGATATACACTGATTTTTCCACGAAGTTCGTATTTGTAAGAAGAAAGCGAAGCAGAAAACTGAAAAGCCCTTCGACCGTCCTCATCCTCAAGAAGCCGATGTGCCTATAAATGCGAAGAGCCTTCAAAGGCTCTTCTCTATCAGCAAACGAAGACGCACTTTTCCCCACTAATGATGTAAAGCTTTTTATTCATGAAAATTTATGAAGTATAAATTGCATACAAGCAGTAAGTATATATCATCCCAGGAGAATAATTGTTACATAATCATGGCGCAGCGTATCATTGGATGGAGAATGGGTGGGTGACCGCGAAGAGTTCAAGCGCTGGATGCACTCAGAGAGGGAGCAGTAATGACCATGGAAGAGAGGCGATTAAGGCGACGGAAGGATGGCTCTCCATGTGGAAGAGCTCTCATGTGATCAGGTCCGCAGACTCAAACAGCAACAAGGCCATCAACAAGAGCGAGGTCAACAGCCTTGTGGATTTCGCCCACGATCAACTTAGAATCAAGATGGTGGCTTGCTGATTATTTTGAAACTGTACAATAGCTATTCTGTGAGGCCCATCTCCCGAGCTCTTATCATCTATATTAAGTTCCCTTTTGAGGTCTGCCCATCTTTCCCTCGCGTCTGGAATTCAGCAGGCTATATCTTTCTTATTTCTATAAGCAGCTTAAGCTCCGTAGTGTTTCTAATAAATTTCAAGTTTTGAAATGGGCGCTGTAAAGTTGTTGATTCGTCTACTATAGAGGGTGCACGTAATGTTCTGTCTCTGGTATAGTTGAGCTGACGAATAGATACAGAAGCTGCCGCTTCTCTTGCTGTACATAACACTGCAACTTTTGTAATATCACTAGAGATCATATTCATCAAATTGATAAATTCAAATTGGATTTCGGATGTAACATGATCACCATAACTCGTGTCAAAGCAGCTGGGCTATAAGCAAAAAACTTAGCCTCCAAGTTGCTGACGACATGTTCATCTCAGGATAAGCTCTGAGAGATACCTGCTGCTATCCGAATTTCCATGCCTACTACCATGTTTCTAATTTTGATTTCAGTTATTTCCATTACCCTCCAAATTTTCATCATTGAATCCATTAATTTACAGGATAAGGAAAAGACCTAGTGCTTATCAAAGAGATGTTCTGTCCAGCTTATGCTTGTGACATATTTTGAAGCTCTCATGGAGAATGGATACCAGAATGAATCGGACTGTTCACATACAATGAAAGATGATCGTTCACCCCCCCTCTAAATTTTCTACATTTAGCAAAACAGGGGCCATTCATTTCCGCAGCAGCAAGAGAACTCTACCACCTTCCACCGGCTCTGGCTGTCGCCAGTGTCCTGCAGTTGTTTGAATATCACTATATTTGGAAAGAATGTAGATAATCAATGAATGACAAGTCAGGAAATTGACTTGGCTCCATACGTTTAATCTCAAGGCTGACAGAGGCTTAAAGCGTCTGACCCGTACCTTCTGTTCTCCATGCCAGGAAATATTGTTTGAGAAATCTGAGACAATACTAAAGTCGATCTTTTGCAATTAAAAACCTGGCTTTTGATGCATCAAAAATCCAGATGGAGACTTTAATTTACCAAACGATCTCTTGATGAGCAATGCCAAGATCAAAGTAGTAATCTTGTTGTCAAAAGCAAGCTCCTGTCTTCAGGCTTCACCTCGTCAAAAATCTATAGCAGGAGGTGGGAGTTTCCAGTAATTCCACGAATTAAAATCCTCCTGCTATCCACATATTGATATCAAAATTTGTGATGTCCAATCTCGAAACTGTTTTCAGTTTCAGAAAATAATTTAGTCCAAGAAATACTTAAGAGAACATTATTTTCTCATGCAGTGTAGTATGTCGACCAGCAAAACTTAATTACGAAGCTGGTCCATCAGAAGTCCGCATTCATTTGAGAGTAGATCCTGCTTTGGATATCGGCAAAATAGTTTTTTGTTTATCAGGCTGACCGTGATTGGGCTTTCCCTCGCCGATAAAGGGAGGAAAACAGTTTTCACAATCAGTTTTCCAGCACAAAAATAAAATCGAACCTGCTCTGATGATGTCATTGCCGGAAACATGCCGTGAACTAGAGAGTGAATGGACACATAAGATTTCCTCTGGATGTGTCGGTTCACAACCACCTCTCCCTGACAAAATTTCCAATGCTAAAGCGCCAGAATCGGAAGACAAGCAGTGTAATGATTCTACTGGGCAATAAGTCTTGATTTACCTTAGGATTGATTATGAAGATCTTCCCTCTGGGGATCCCGATTTTGAGGTAACTGATCTCATCGGTGTCTCTATTTCCAAAACCAGCATAAAATGGGTTGCTGTCTGAAGGAAACAATGCCTTGATATCCTGAAGAAGACAAAACAATAAATTGAAACTAAGAGTCTTACAAACTTTACTAGTGGACACATGAATTTCTACCTATTCTATTTGTAGAAGTAGAATAGGTTGGTGGGGGGTTGGATTGGGAGTGGTGGGTTGGGGGAATGGAAGAGAGCTGGGCCAGAAAGAACTTACCTCTAAGCATGCTATTTTGAATTCATGAGGAACCCGTCTTATAACTAAAACAAATAAAGAAAATCTTAGTTCAACAAACAAAAATCAAGAGAAAAGTGATGCAATTGCAAATGAGAATATTCAAGATGACTTGAGTTTAGCATTGTTTCTGAATCAATACAATGATGGTCTTGGGCAGGGAAATATACTTGTAGTAGTCAAAATTCTTCAATGTGAGTTGATGCAAGAAAATTGACAGGACAGGCGGCAGTTAACATGAATAAGGTACCTTCTCGATATAAAGAAGGAAAGAGCCCGTCTGGTGAAATAACGACGGGCCCATCTGGTAAAGCCATCCCATCCTGCAATTTGAAGAACCAAATTGCTGTATAAGCAAATGACAATGAACAAGATTCCAGGAATTCTCCCATTATTGTGTTCAGCTTGAAGTTGTCGAACTCAGAAACAGATAAGTCTACCTGCTTGAGGTTAAGAAGGAACTGCCTGGTGATGTAAGCCTGGGAAATCGACCTTGCACTCAGAAACATCAATCGATACCCGTTTTCCTGAAAGAGTAACAGGAAAAAAAAAAAACATGGATAGCTGAGAATCGACAAACATGAACTACAGGCCTCAACTTGGAATTTTGTGAAAATTTTCTGAATCAATCTAATAGGGGGAAAAGAAAACCTTAATGGCAGAATACAAGCGTGCAACTCCTTCTTGTGACCAGTCCATCCCCACCAAAGGCATGCATTGTCCCAAAATGTCAGACCTATTCAATCAGTAGATTCAATGGTTAACGCAACATTACCAAGATCAATTGGGTGCTACATAAAAGCATAGCCTACAAAGCAGGGAAACTAAAGTTTTTTTTGTCTCACTTGGTAATAGTCCCGTCAACATCAGATATGATTATTTGGTCGCTCCATTTCCACAGGTAGATCCGGGCATCAACCTGTCAACTGAATAGACTAGTAACTGAAGCATAAATCAAAATCTTCTTTACTCCAACAAGAAGTCTAAATTATTTCCCTCTTCTTTGAAGGGCCAATCATATAACCTGCTGTTTCCCAAGCATCTTGGTACAGAAAGTGAAGGTTATTGAATTGCCACCTTCATTCAGTTTTAAGGATGCCAACTGTTCAGATGTTGGAGTGAACACTTTCATTGACTTTTCCATTCCTATTTGCTTGCGTTCAGGGTCACGTTCTATGGTCACGTTATTAACCCTCTCTGAGATATTCTCTGCATGGAAATGGAAGAAATTATTACAAAGAATATTTAGAGACTGAAACCCAAGAGAAATAATGTACAGGTTTCAAGCACAGTGCAGAGATCACAAGGAATAATTTAGTAACTGAACTCATTCTCATGCGCTGCAAACCACGTTAAAACTCCTGCATGGTAAGGGAAGACAGACAGGTCCAACAGTTTGGAACCATACGTAGGAATTGAGTTTGAAATTTACACGATTCAACTTCCACATGGACAGGGCAATGTATAAAATCGGATTTTACATTGATATTCCATATATCATACTCATATATGTGTGTATTCAACAGGCATTTCGCTCTTACATAATTATCCTTCTTTAATTCATGGCAAATTTAAGTATTTTAAGGTAATCTTAATTGAATCTTGTTGGATCCTTGTCAATGTGTACTAGTATTTTGCACGTAACGTTTTGTTATCTTACCAACAGCATCAGCAGGAACATTTTTGCTGCTCCCTAAACGCTCCGAGCCTTCTTGATCAATCCGTCTTCCCAGTAATTGTCCTTCTCTGCCTCCATAAGACCTAGCAAAGACCAACGGAGGCTTCGGGGATTTGGATTTCATATCCAGAGACTGGCTGAGACGATGACCTGGGCCATTTAATCCTCCATTTTGGTTTATTTCACCATTGATAGGTCTCAAAATTGCCCTGGATACATCAAAACTCTCCGACATGAGCCCGAGCCCACCTCTTTCCCCAGGACTACTTTTCCTATCACAGTCTGTGTCGTAATCCTGTCAAAAGCACCAGAGAAAACTATTCTTTAAGAAACCCATTCCATTGATCTTGCTGCCAGCTTCCTCAGCTAATATAGGCAATTAGGAAATAGCCAACGGGTTAGCTAAAGCTACACATGCAAGACACACGTTCATTCTTAAGGCTAATAGCAGAGTATTCAGCCAGTACACACAGGATTTTTGCTAAATACCGATTGTGAAAAGCATCCTACATCGTGAGATTAAAGACAGAGTTTGACATCCTGAGTGGTACCTCAGATTTGACACAAAATACTTCATCGAACTTGTCCGGTCCCACATTTAAGCTTTTTGACTGAGCACAAGCTGGCATTTCATTTCGATTTATGTTGTTGCACCTGGAATAAGTAGACCGTGTGGATTTCTGAGTTTCTGAACTGCAGTTACAGTCCTCTCCCATCTTTGAAATTATTTCACACTCCTCTTCCAAGAAACTTCCGTCCATCCTGCACCTCAAGACGACTTCATCCAGACTACTTACCCGGCTATCGTTTGTCCAATGAGGAACCTTGACTACATATTTCTTGGGGCTTCCCCCAGTAGGCAGGGCGGTGGACCAATTCACGTCCAAGAGCTGAGCTGCAATCTCAGCGCGTTCCAAAGAGTTCAACCTCTGAAGCGATTGGCCTGAATTTGTCCTAGGGACAGTAGTCGTATTATCGGGAGAACCCAGACTCGTTGTGGTACTCACACAGCTGTAGTAGCCACACGATTTCACTGGCCTCCTTTCGAAGGAGGAATCACAGTCATCCCGTGACTGATCTCCTGTATCAGCTTCTTCTTCATTTTCCATTTCCTTTAGGAAGTAAGCTTGTCCCTTGTTGTCCAGGTGCATTATGAAATTGGCCTCAGCTCCATTGACACAAATTCTGACAATCTTCTCCTTCGACTTAAGAACCCCCTGAAACTTCCCGAACCTCACGTACCAAGGAGAGGATTTGAAGCTCCCATCGGATTGCTCCACGACAATCATGTCCACGGCCCCACCAAATGGGTGGAAATTGGCAGAGACAGAGTAGACACCCTTGGATATGTAGCCCCCTAAACTTCCCAAAGCGTTCATCTTCAAGAGTTCCGGATGTCTCCGATTTTAAGAACTCCTGTAGCTTCACCGGCTAAACAGGAGGATGAACATTTTGTTTTCAGCCGGCACGCGACAATCCAAAATATGAACGAACCAGAACTCGAAAAGTTTGAAGCTTTCAGCTTAATATGTGGAATTTTGAGACAAAAGGTACGAGGAAAGATGATGGATCATCAAGATTATTGGACAAGAACACAATGACGGATCGAGAGAAGAGAAATCCCAGCTGAAACTTGACGGTCATAGAGACGGGGAAGGAGTCTAAAGGAATATTCTTTTGAAATCAACCGAATGTGCTAGAGCATAACTTGCGGAATCCCATGGGGTCAAACACCGATGGATTGCCCGGGAGATCTATCTGTCTTGGACGTGTCCGGCCTCCAAAATGGAAATTGTGACAGGATGTCAACAAGTGATCAGTCGGGCCGGAGACAGATCAGTGGGCGAGTTTCAGGGATCGGAGGGGACAGGAAATCAAGAGAGGGTCTGGGTGTGTCTCAGGAAATGGGGAAATGTGGGAATTACAAGGGCACGTGTGTGTGTTGGGGGGAGAGAGAGAGATAGATAGAGAATCTGAGATGGAGTTGGAGGTCAATTCAATCAATCGCAGGATATGTCGTGTGATAGAGTATTCCGGATGAGGAAACATTTCTTGCTTACATATATGAATCTTTCTTGCTGATGATTAGGCGGGAGGGACGGAGTTCGTGTCCTCCATATTCATTCCCCACAACAGTTTCCTTTCCTCCTCTTTTCTTCTTTTTTGCCTCCACTTCTCCTTTTCTCAATCAAACACACAGCCCCAAATTTAACAAATTTATTTCCACCAAATTCCAAAGGATCTAAATGAAAATATTTCATCCCTATAATTTCTTCGCCCATAAAATCAAAATTCAAATAAGAAAGAAAGGAGCTCAAAATTACATTGATTAAACACTAAATTCTGATTTTTTTTTCCTCCCCTATTATTTCAGGTAAAATATGGAATCGAACTGTTTGTTTAACGCATAATCACAGGCCCTTTCCTGATGACAACCGAAATGCGTGGGGGAGAACATCCACCCCCACAAAACACCATGGCGGTGCTGTCAAAAATTGTCTGTCTGTTTGTCTTTCTTTCTTTCTTCCCGGGGAAAAAATGCTAGCAACTTTCCAAACAAAAGAGGCATATTTTCCCGGGATTCAAGCACACGTTGGTCTTTCCCTCCTCAATCCTCGTGGAATAGAATAGAAAAATAGAAGTTGGTAGTGCGACAGCTTGTTGACAAGCCCGAGCCCGAGGATTTCGTCGTCAGACAGACTGGCCCCACAGGGAGGAGGCTGCTGAGGAAATTGAAATTGCCGAAAATCTTCAATGAGAATTTCTTGGGCTGGCCTCATTGATGCAGCCCGTGGATCATCTTCTTGGGTCCAGCCCGACTGGCGATTGAAAGATCCTGAGCAAAGAAAGTGCAGGCATGTATGTGTGTCACGAGACCAATGCGGAGATCGAATTTTTCCGCGTCCCACTAAGCGTTGACAGCTCTGCCTGCCAACCAGCCCCCACTCGCAACCGAGGTTTGGTGTCACCTGGCACAAGATCACACCACAAGGAACGAACACGAGCAATATATAAAGGGAAAACTCTACTTGTATTTACAATTGTACAAGTATAAAAAAACCCTTTATAAGAGTAAACTCACTCAACTTGTCGAGTATATGCCTCACGACCTCCGTGCCGCTTACACTCCTCACTCGACACACCCTAACCCGACACACTTCGGCGTTACAATGTTAGATGGGACTCACTCCCCACTCACCGCTGAGCTACAATGTGCAGTAGCAACTCTATGCTCTCCCTCGTGTTTCCCAGTTTTCTCTAGTTGCTCTCCTTGACTCTCTTCTCTGAGACATCTTGAGACCTTTGTGGTTGTGCCTCTCGGTTGTTGTCTTGAGGATGAAACTGATCCCCTTTATATAGAGGAGCCTAGCAAACCCGATATGGCAACTGATATTTGAATCCCTTGATTTGCTCCATCATGTTTCCAATTTGTCCAATCCCTTCAGAATTGTTTCCATAATAGATTGATTGCCATATTCCTAGAGAAACTTTTCCCGATTGTTTGCTATCACATGATCTTTATCTTGACCATGTTCGTACCACCTGGATAGCTCTTGGCCGCACCTAGACAACTTCTCGGACGCACTTGGACACCTGTGCCTCACTTGGTTCTTGATTGATCACCAGCCGCTTCACATAAGGAAACAATCGATCCTTTCCGTGTTAGTGTTAGCAATCCTTATCCTGTGAGCACCGATCCTGCGCTCCACAGCATCCCGCACACCTTTTTTGAGTAGTCGCGCTCCACACACTCGATCATCGGGTCCTGCATGATCAAGACTTGCGTGTCTGCATCTCCACTCATCCACCGTGCACTGTCGCCGACCAGCAACACATGGCTCCTTCGATCATCCCTGGCATGAAGTGATCAAGCACCTCCCGATCACTCTCCGCTCATGCCTTAGCATTCCTAGGCTGTCTAGCGATCATCCACCTTGCATTGGTCAACCAGCATCAACCCCAAGGCCATGGCACTTGCCTTCAGTCCACCAAGTCCTTGCTCTGCACCACTCCGCTTGGTTGCTCGAGCAAGTCTCCTGTCCAGCTTAGCCTCCTGACCACAAACCTTCTCTCCATGTGCCCTGCATTAACACGTATGTGCTCTCGCAGTCACAAGGTACAACCTACGATACGCATTGTTCCGACTCATAGCTTATTATGGCCAGAACAATGTGCCTCTATCGCCATCACCACTTGCTATTAACTTTACTTAGAAGCTCGATGGCATGAGTAACCCCTTCTCAACTGCTGCTTAATCTTTATTATATTCCATTTACTTAACAACAAAAAAGAGAAGGAAAGAAAAACTTGGAGAAGCCCTAGTCAAACCGATTTGATGCTCCAGTGGAAGAAGGGGTGTTATCACACTCAATCCTTCTAAGGATAGATTTAACATCAATTCTTCATCGAAATTACCGAACAATCATGTAATCAAATCCGACTCAAGTTTTTCTTAGATAATACTGTGAGCCCACGGGCTTGGGCCCGAGGAGAGCCTGCCCAATTAGCTGGCCCATCAGCCCGTCCACTTCTCTTTCCCCTCCCCTCCCCCTTTCGTCGTCTTCATTTCAGCTTTTTCCCCCTGCTGCCGCGCGAGAGAGAGAGAAGAGCGATTTAGGGCTAACTAGGGTTCCAGCCTTCCCAATCCGTCTCCACCCCATCTGCCGCTGTGGGAGCAAATCGAGCTCGGAAGAGAGGACCTGCTGCAGACCAGAACGTGATTCTAGGCTCCATTGTCCTGCTGTCGACTTCGGGCATTGAGGTAAGGCTCTCGGATACCCGAACCCTCCTTAGGTTATTGCTGATTTGGTGTCCGGGAATCGCTATGGCTGAGATCTAGGTGTTATTGCTGCTGGGAGTTGCGTTTCTATAACTGTTAGGGTTCAAGTTGAGGCCGGCTAAGAAGCGTAGTGTGTGCTGCTAGTATGGTTGTTTCGGTTCTGCTGAAGGGTTTTCTGTTCCTCTGTGTGGCCGGGAGTAACAGATGGTGAAGAGAAAAAGGAATAACAGCAGTGAGGGATACCGAGGAGGGACCCATCTCCTTAGATCAGTCGGTGGACAGCCCTAAACCCTCTCAGATCCTTAGAAGTTTACCTTAACTCACTAGAATGCTTTTCTTGAGTATGGAAGGTGAGGATAATTTACTGATGCGTTTGTGTACATTGATCTCCTTGTGGGTGATATGATAGGTGCTGAAGAGAACCGGGATCAACACCTAGAGGATCCTGCTTTGTGAATTGGTCGACAAAGGGGTTGTGAGTACATTCTTCCATTGTGGAATGATTTGTTCGTGTTTGGTTTATAGTAATTATGATCGAGAAATGAGTAGCTGATAGGTATTTGTGTGATACCGGTAGTGGGCATGCATTCATTCATTCATTCATTTTGCATATTGCTTGTGCTTGTGTATAACCATGGTGACCGCTAAGCCGGCGGAATAGAAATGGGCCTTATTGAACTACCGCGGGTTCCCGGCGGGATATAAGCATGGGACAGAAATGACACTGGCTCTGTGACCCCAGTGGAAAATGTGAGTTGACTCCCCCGGACCCTGTCATGAAAAACAAAGACCAGAGAGGAGAGGAAAGAAAAAGAGAGAGACTTGAGGATGACGGGTCCACTCTTACCGCCAGAGGTTAACAGGCGGCCCCCGCGTGCGTGCGAAGGGAAGGGGCACGGGAAGTAGAATGCTAGGAAATGATTGAGGTGCGGGGTCGCGGTACTGTTTTGGGGAGAGCCGTAGTAACGGTACCGCCATAACTCTGTCGCAGAGGTAATGCGACCCCATGGTTATTTGTTTGACATGGTTGATACATGCATTGCATCAGGTGGGTCGTGTGAAGTGGCCAAGTTGCCAACGACCCCATGTACATGGTAGGTAAATTGTATAATTAATGCGGTCGTGTAAGGATATAGAGGTGAGCCATCTGTTATTCCACTATGGAATTTTGTATTCACTGAGTTGCAGCTCACACTCTCTGCAAATTGTTTTCTACAGATAGGGGAGACACTTAGCCGTGTGGAGCCGCCCAAATAGACCCGGGGATCAACTAGAATAAGTGTATTTTGATAGGGTATGTATAGAAGCCCTGTATCGGGTAGTCACATATCACGACCTGAATATCTGATGGTTGAAAATTGTTGTTTTGGAAATGGTTGTGGATGGATGTGGCTGGATTTGGCGTGTTGAGCCGAGTTATAACAGGTTTTGTATTTCTGGTTAGTCCTAAATACAGGAGAAACTCTGTCGGATTTTCGGGTCGTGACAAATACTTGATGATATGAGTATTAATGTTAAGATTATGTTGTAAAAAAAAGTCTTAATCTATGAGTATATTTAAAAAGGTATAAAATTTTATTGTACGATGTTTGGCAAGTGAAATTAAGAATGATTGAGAATTTATTATAATTCAAGGATTTTGTATGTATATTATTTTTAGGGAGAACTCTCTCCTTTGGTCACACTCTTACTTTTCAAATATGCTTAAGTATAATTCTTCATTTTTTCATTTTTTTTACTAACCATTAGATTTAAAAATTTTAGGTTATGATAGTAAATTCGTAAGATTACATAACTATTTACTTTTTTTCTCATTCGCTTATTCTATTATTAAAGTCATTTTTCTTCCTCTTCATTTTTACCATTATAATAATTTAACCATTTATCCGTATCTTACTAATTAATAATCAAATTATAGAAAAATCACATATTTAAAACATTAAATTCAATTAATACTTTCTTTTAACTCGAAATCCGTGCCTAGTACGACGTTTGAGCTGGTGTAGAGATACATACATACATATATATCTACATAAGCTCTATCAATTGCAATGTAAAGTTTCAACCCAATTAATCTCAAATTATAATATATTTTACAACGAAACACAATCATCACCAGTGTAAAAATATGTTTTAATACCATGAAACAAACACCACCTTAGTCCAAATCAAGTAAATTTAGAATTGTGGACAAATTAGACCCACAAGGGTTGCTGGAATATGTGCCTTGGTGCATGCTGTACGTGGTGATCTTGTAAGACATCGAAATCCGTGCTTATCAAAGAGTCTAAAACAATTTATCATAATTGACACGATTTTCGTCGCCGCCATTAACTTTTTCGGTCCGAAACGCTTGAAGAGACAAGAATACCCCTCATTTAAATCGAATCTACAATCCGAGCAACAAAATTCTTCCTCCTTTCTTCAAATTCGGGCGGGGCAGGCAAATTTGGAGGACATTTGAACTCACAATTCACCAAGTGAAGCGTTGATGGCGCGGGAAGCTTTTTTCTACCGAAATTTATTGAGTGAGGGGAACAAGATGGACGCTGTGTAGCTTGTGGGTTAGTCGATGGTTTCCAATCAATCTATCAGGCCAAATTGATGCAGTGACAGGGCAAAAATGGTGTCATCACGAGTGCAGAGCTTTGCTATTGACTCGTGCGGGTTACATGAGAAGAAGATTCTGGGTATGCTCTCGCATTGGAAGATTTTAACACATTTTCCCCCACAGAACTCCGTTCTTGACTTACATTACTCCATTTACAATTTTGTTAGTTTTCATAGCTGTAAATACGTTGAAAAACATACGATAGAATTGCTATTTTTACATGAAAAACATACGATAGAATTGACTACACAAAATGCTCGGCAAATTCACTACACAAAACACAGTATAAAATCTATCCATTTGCTGCATAACTCGAATAACAGACTTTTGATCCAACCCTCTCATCATCTCCACAGCATTTAGCTCATGATTTTGCCTCAACACTTCTCCATGAAGTGTTTTGCAATCCATTCAGCAGAAGCTTGTCCGTTCTTTGCTGGTCCTGCACAATTATGCTCATACACATGCTTTTTCACCATATAAGCATTCTTTCTTTCTTTCTTTCTTCTTCTTCTTTTTTTTTTTTTTTTGGGGTCCAACTTGCATGCATTCTCCATGGGCACTCATCTACACGTCTCAATTCCATTTTATCATGGTCACTTCTTCTCCACCAAATAGCCTTTCCATTTTGCACAATATAGTCATGTACAACCTGCATAGATTGCTCTTGTGACATAAATTTCTGCTTCACGAAAAAAAGTAATGGAGCTGTTACTGCTTGCTACAGGCTATTTGTTGTCTATCCCCCCTCTTCTCTTCTTTCCTCCTCTTATTCCCTTCATTATTAGTCATCAACGTCTACCACCTTCATCAGTAGAATGTTGATCATCATCACTTTCACTTGAACTGAAACTTGCGCCATCTCCTTCCTGCTCATCGTGCATTGACACGACAAGTTGTTCTTCAAAAGTGTCACCATGCTCTTCTTCCTGTTGTGCCACTCTTAAAGACCTTGTCCTTATACAATTTCTTACGTATCTGAATTCCGTTGAATTCTTCATCGGAAGCACTACTAAAAGGGTTCATCAAGATCTTCATTGGAGCAGCTCGAGAAGTCAATTTCAAATGGGATAAGGTCCTCCTCTACACAAGCTTCCTCAACATCACCAACTTTTGTGGCTTCTACATGTAAATGAAGAAACGCATTTTTCAACTCATTCTCAGCCATTTATGAAACATCAACATTTGATTTTAATTTGATCAACCATTTGGCTAAACTAAGCCCAAAAATCCTGTACCACATCTCCACATGCTCTTTGTATCCCAATCGACTACAGTAGATCTCAATTCAAGCAGTAACATATGATTCGAATCCTCCTTTGACATTTGCACTCCCACACCTTCCTATTTAGATCGAGGTTGAAGAATTAACTTCCCTCTGTGATATACAACTAGCCGAAATGTGCCTATCCTTTATTCAAAGATAAAGATTGCATCAATATCACTTAAAAAAAACTATATATTTTTTATATCTAATAACCATAATATGTCATATTTATCCCCTTTTTTAGTTGCGCTGGCACCATTTCAATTTGAATTAGATCATGTGCCTACTGCTACTCGGCAGCAAGAAGTTTCAGACTACAGCTACTCGTGGGATCACTCCAACAATAGTAATACCCTTGAATGGGCTAATGGGTGCTCCATAGAGCTTCTTTCACTCGAGCTCCAGCAAGTCTTGGCAGAGGGTCGATCAAGCTACCTCCTGTTTGCCCTAAGTCGAGAGCTCCCCTTCTTTGATCAGATTAGCGAATTATTGCCACGATGCCTTCAAGCACCAAATTGACAGGGGCATTTTTGTCATTCCCTAAGTTTTGGATGAATAGGTTAGTGCCACTAATAAAAATTGATCGATACCATAGATGGCAAATAAAATTGAAAGTTTGCGATAAAACATAGAGTTACCTCGAAATATGTGATTAATTTGGGCTATCTTTCCTAGTTTTTATTAGTACTCCTATAAGAAACAACGTTGATCCAAAGTAAAATAAGGCACAAAAATAACACTTTGGATTTTATCTCCCAGACCATCTCAAGGATGCTAAGATTCATTTCATCCAAATTGGGAGACACAAGGCGTCGATCAAATGGACATGGAGAGTTAGGGGATGCGGTCGACCCAAACACAGAGTTACTATTTTCGTATTTGCTTAGTCAAAGGTCTATAATTCATGCCAATCACGGAGGCATCACCACCACTTAATCAATTATTAAAACCAAGTGGATGAAAATGGAGAGGAAAAGGAGGCAAGCATGACCATGCAAGGCACAAGAGAAGAGGACTTTCCCTTGTGGATCCTTTTTGTGGTGCGTAGAAGTGCTTTTCCTTTTCAGCCGCTCTGAAATCATTTTTGTTTGGTTTCTTTTCTTCCCCCAAAGAAGCATCCAATTGGAGGAATAGGAGGAGGAAGCATGCAAACACTACCTCTAACAAGGGGCAATATTCAAGGAATGTGATCACAGATGGGGATGAGACCCTCGAGAAGATGGACCACATGGCAATGAAAACCGAATGTTCAAGGATTCCAGTAGGACTCGTGTAAAATGAATCAATTTCTGTTTCACAGAGGTCGACTTAGGGAAGAGGACCGGAGCCGACCAGTAAATGAAGAATAAATGCAGTTTTTCTTCCTTCTAATCAAAGAATAACTCCACCACTCTCATCATTGAGCGAATCTATCACTGAGTTTGCAATATAAGGACAGGGAGCCATCTGAACGAATCTATCAACCTAGCCCTCCGATAGACACCAGCAACACCAACGCTAGGCCTCTCCCAACCAAAACAAGCAAACAAGATTCCACAAGCAATGCGCATAAAGACATGTTTAAACATAATAATAGCTAAGATGGAAGAAGTCTGTAGATATATGCTCAGTCAGGTGACTTTCTTGATAACCAGACTCTGGAGTAAAGATGAAACTGCTAACAATGGCAATATAACTTCATCCTCGTGATTAAAAACACTGGAAGAGGAAAAGATGCAGCAAAGAAATTAATTGGGAAAACAATGATAGTCTAATGTTCCCACACTAAATTTGTCGAGTTGATCACACAATTTTTTTTTCCTAACCCGGTTGTATGAATGAAATATCATCCAGCTCGGTTTATGAGATAACATTAGACAAGAGGCTGTTTTGTCTCAGATATTGGCTCCACAGTAAGGACAATGCCGTGTAGAGAAATCAATTTTGATATGAAAATTTACCTCTAATATGTCCTTGATAATAAGCATATAAATCCTTGGCAATCTCAGGAAGCTCCAATCTCTTGACCAAACCACTTAAGCATTAACAAGTTCCACAATGAGCTGAATCACCATGTCAAATTGTCTGTCCAAATGCTTTTGTTGTCCTTCAGAAACTTGAAGCTAGATTCATTAGAATCCTTAAGGGTCTGTTTGGCATATAAATCTTTTGAGTGTTCCAATTTCCATAAATACAAAACCTATGCAAAAAATAAGGTTTCTGAAAAGCTGGAAAATTATCCCACATGATCCATTCCTAATGAGATGAAGAGATGGATTTTTGCAAATAAATAGTTTTTTTTTGTTTAACTGAAAAACTTCGTAAAGTAGAAAAAGAAAAGGGAGAACCAATGTTGGCACAGTGTTCCGGATACAACTTTTTTAAAACAGAGGAATGTTTAAAGGAGTTCTGTAGCAACTCCGGAAGACAAGAAAGTTTGAAAACGTTTTACAACCAAACAGACCCCAGCCTCCTGATTCCAATCAACTCAAAAGAATTGTGCTACAGCTCAATCAATGTCGGATTGGCTTGAAGCTAGTCACTGTCACTGTTATATCTAGGCAAACCTGGAGAACAAGAACAATACAAAGCTCAGCAACAAGGGTTGTGGAAGTTGTTAAATATGAGTTTTATTTTTTTGCCCGAATCTTTAACTGGGAAAAGGGTAAATTTCATGTGATTATTCTGTCATGAGGGACATGAGAAAGAACCCTTCATATTGTAGGTGGACCTCATAACTCTACAGATATGATCTTCTAATTAGTGGTCCTTCCATTCCACATTTATTACTGAAAAGAACAACTGATTTTCTTCCCCAGATAAAGTGGAGGGGGAGAGAGAGAGAGATTTCTTGCCTCTTTTTCCTTCCATGGCTTGTTTCTTCTCTTGGCAACTCGGGCAAAGGAAAGGACCATCCCATGGTCTAGAATTTCCTGGTTTAGATGACCCCACATGTATAGATATACCCTGTCCAGGTTTCATCTCTACCTGACACACTGCACATGTGAACAACCTAAACATGTTGCACAGTGGGTATTTCGTATCTAACCTGCATTCCATAAGCAATCCCTGATTAAATAATCGATCAAGTCAACAACAAATGCAAGCACTGTATGATCAGCAGGTAAAAAGAATCAGAATCAACTGATAGTAATATGGCACAGACCGTTCTGAAAGCATAGCTGATCCTTCCTCATATAGTTCCTCCACGATATCTGGTTCAATGTATTCTTTGTCAACCTGATTACTCGGTTCAGAGGGCTTTTTCTTAAACATGGACTTGAGTACTCCTTTTGTCTGCTTTTTTGGTGGAGGTAAAGGAGCCACTGGCTTCTCTTGTGGTAATATATCAACAACAATGCATGTCGTATCATCTCTAATTCCTTTTGGCTCCAAAGCTTCCTGTTAAAGAGCAATCAAGTAAGAGAAGCACAACCCAAATGCCTGCAGAAGATTCTTGAACATAGGTTGGAGCTAGATCAGCTAATCCGCTCCCATGATTCCACAAAGGAATAACTAGTTATGCCATGTATTCATTTAGTTCAGTTCATACTTTAACAATCTGAGCAGCAGCAGCATCTGGTGGCATCCCTCGACAGCATTCAAAGGCCTTCTCAGCACTCAAAGCATCCCACACGCCATCACTTGAAATGATAAGCCGCCCACCTCCACTAGACATCTACAGTATATTATAGAGACAAGTCCACAGAGTTTCTTCCTTTTAGAAGTCAAATACCTTAGCAATTTATGTATCTTCCTTTAAGACTAAGGATTCTCTTGATAAAAATTATGGAAATGATGGCAGTTCTAACACAAGGCTAAATTAGTCCTTTCAGCTGTGATTTCTTTACTTCTGAATTTATTTAGAGACATATTAAAAGTTAATTGGGTATAGCATGATTCCCAGCCATGGTCCAATAAGGAGGAGCTTTAGGCAATTCTGCATATTCAGGAGGACCTGGACATGGGTGATTCAATCATGAGTCTAACACTAAATATTACATTCATTTTCTCCACACAAATGACTTTAGAGTGCAAATAAATATATAAAGAACTTCCAGTTTTCACAATTTCTAAATCAAGATTGTCATATATAGCATTCTGTTGTTCTCTGTTAGAATTAATAAGTTAAAGAAGATCCCATGGATAAGAGACTGCAAGTCCAAAGATTTGAAAGATGGTTCACAAACCTTCACTTGCTTTACATAAGGAACAGGAACAATGAAGGGCCCAACATCCAAGTCCCCAATAGACCGCGATAGGCATAATCCACCAGGCCAGCATCTCAATGGACCAATCTAATGAAGAAGACATATGCCATCCAAGTCAGATGCAGATTCCAATGAAACCATGTCAATAACAGAAGCTATCTTCAATTAGATGGTAGAAAAGCTCGCCTATTGTTTAAATATCAACAAAGAACAATATTATTGAAAGTGTAGCTTTCACTCCAAGATTTTGTTCATATTACCACTAGATTTAGCAAAACGTTATCAATTTCTTCAGGTGCTATAAAACACTCTCTATTTTGGTCTTTAGTTCTGGTCACATCCTAAAGATTACAACAATAAATCTTACAAAGAAATGACTTCCTGTAACTTTAAGAGGTACTTTTGGAAACTATTCATGTTCAGAATTGAATCTCCTTGAGGATGTTAAAAAGAATTTCAAAGAGTATATATGATACCTCTGCACCACCACCTGTATTTAACCGGCCCACTTCACCCCCACACGAAGTGATACGTACCCTCCTGATTGAGCATCAACCTTTAAGGAGTTAACAAAAGGCAACTTTCACCCGAGGATAGATAGACACATAAGAGCAACTAAGTGACAGAAAATGAGAATTTCAGGATGCAGTTACATACTCTTCCTCATTGCACTCAAGTCGATGATCAGCAGATAAATGATATATATCTCCTTCAGCAGACTCAAAAATGCAACGAGAATCACCAACTGAGGCGACTGTTACAGCCCACCCTTCCAGAATAACAAAGGTAACAGTTGTTCCTGAAGTTTTTGCTGCAGAAAAATCACAGAAGTTTATGAATATCATCAAGTAGACACTATAACTGCAGTGAAGAACAACGGTAAAAAACTAAAGTTCCCCGCCAATCCAATCTATGTTGGAACAGCTAATTTGCTGCTCAGAGGACATCCTCACCTGTTTCTTGAAAATCTTTGTCAGTCTTAACAAAGCCAGCAACCAGTGCCCTTGGCAATGCTGCTAACCATTCATCTCTGTCCAGATCTGGAGGAATGGCTGCTAAAATGTTGCCCAGGAGATGCTCTCGAGAATATATGGCAGCTTGAGACCCATTATGTCCATCAAATAGCTAGAAAAATCATCAAAGTAGAAGGTAAGTCGTAGCTGCAGAGAAAGAAAGACTGCATGCAAAAATCCAGTACATATTCTACAGTTCTTCCTACGGAAGCTCCAAAAAAATACAATACAGAGAAACAATTGACTTTAAAGATGAATGTTATACCTTGAGAAACTCACCCAAACCAAAATATTATATATAATATTAGTTAGTGTTTCTTTCTGCGGATATATTTTATGAGTTTTAGAGACCAAAGAAGAGGAGACCTTTGTGCCAATAAGTATGAACCTTGACGAAAACGAATAAAATCCTTAATGCCCAGCTTCCAAGTAGCAAATATCACCAATTTGGTCAAATTAAAAGAACATGGACGTGCAAAAAGAAAAATCATATGGAGCCATATTATGCCAAAACGAAGTTTTTTCCTATAAAATCAGGCAATAAGCATGCCACCAGAAAAATAAAGTTCAATTTAAGAAGTGGATAAGAACCAAGATAGAGCACATACAGCAAAAACAGAATACGAAGAGACAGCATCTCCAATCCCTCTTTGGCAGTCTGTTTTAATTAACGTGAAGTCCTCGCCCTTCTTGCTCTGGCAGGCTTCTCCATACACAATTTCGGGTCTACTGATCTTCTCATTCGCCAATTCTCGCTCAAGCAGTACCGAGAGCTGGACAGTGTGGTGTTCGCTCCTTGTGGACATTGTTTCCCGAATACGCCCTCGATACCTTAGAGATTTACATCAAATACGTGCTCAGAAAGTGCCTCCGATCCTGCATTCTCGATCTTGACCAAAAGCAATCCTAAAAAGTGACAAGAAATGCACCAATAAAACATCCAAACAGAGAGGAAACCCGCAGCACTTTGAATCTATCGTGTATGACAAGCGAAATGTCTACCGCTTCGTATTCCAGTGACAGAGCACAGAGAGAATGCAAAACGTAGTCATCTATTTGACTTATTGAATCAATAGTTAATGAGGAGAAATCATCGAAATCACAGCAAAGCGGGAAGAAAAATCCAGATTGCTGCATCGAAAGAAATCGTGACTGAGAGTGTCCATGGAACGATCAGCAGACGAGATACAAATGAAGGAGCGGGCAATCAAGAGGGAACAACATGAGAGATATATGTATTCTGAGGAGAAATCTGCTTACCGGCGTGAGAGAGAAGAAGTAAGGAATGGCGAATCAAGCTCCAACAGGCAATCGGGGAAAGAGGAGTGGAGGTCTCTGCTGCGATCGAGAGAACGTAGATCCCCCTCGTTCTGCAAATATTACGTTGCCTTTGAGATGAGAATCAATCTCTCTCTCTCTCTCTCTCTCTCTCTCTCTCTCTCTCTCTCTCTTCTTTTCCCTCTTTTTTTACATGCCTAATTCAAGAGAATAGATCCATTTCGAAGGAATTGATTTTTTTAAAAGAAAATATGCACCGCATCAACTTCAACAGTCCAATTAGTAGAGGGGTAGAAGAGTAATATATGTGACGTTATGCAAATTTCAATTCACAAGTTGACATGACCCACAAAAAAAAAAAGTGCATTCTCTTCTAACGGATAGATAACATTCCAGTGGAATCAAATTCAAGTGGGGACATTTCTTTGCTAAAATTAATTCTAATTATCCACCGTATGTGTGATAGAATAATTCAGTACTTATCGTTTTAATAGGAGGATTCGAATTTAAGTCTCACTTACAATATGAAATTTTTAACCTCTTAAATGGACCGATTCAGGGCGATTCGGATTACAACTGAATATCGACAGTATATATAAAAAAAAATGAATTCTAATTATACATACTTACTTGTGTATGGCATATGGCATATGCATCAGTTCAGATGGTATCATCCTCCTACCAATCATTTGGTGCTGGATAAGTCCAGAAAATACTTGTAAGGCATTTGGCTGGATAGGTCCCGGAAACATACATAGTTCTGTGAGCCGTGACAGATTTTTTTTAAAAAAAGGGCTAAAAGAATGTGTCTGCATCTACAGAGTATCGAATATCCAGAAATACTTTCTCCACAGTTTAGATATGGCTATTCTACCAGGCTCTAGTCCCCGATATATGGTTAAATGTCGAGCTCCTGCACTCCTGGATGTTCCTAATCGGAAAGCTGCAGCAGGAACCTTCTTCGCGCGCTGCTTTTGCTGGCGGAAGTGCTATCAGAACTCACCGAGAAGATGCTGATATACAAGAGTTCCTGCATATCTTTATCTGACAAATACACGACATGGAGACAGCCGAACGCCGTAGAAAACATTCATTTAGCACCAGTCAACCGGATAGCTAATAAGAATCTTACACTATCGACTTTCAAACTACCCCACATCTGGGCACAGTTTTCAATGTTTTCCATTCTTTTCAGGCTTCGAGGAGCCAACCACAAAGAATTGGTGCTGTTTGTTTGTGCTGACAGCTTCCAAAAGTTTAGTATCCAAGGACCAGAAGATCAACGGGAGATTAACATGTCAATGCAACTCACACTAAGCTCTCGCCGGCAGAGTTCTGAAACTAGAAAGTGCGGCATTTTAGAGTATAATATACAGTAGTTACTTGACAGCATTTTACGTAAACATGATCTTTTTCCCCCTTCCGGCCATTTGAACAAGTAGTGCTAGATCTTTGTGGTCATCAGATCAAATTTTGTGTCAGGATCTGGTCTGCAGATGGTTGGTTGGTCCTGCATCCATCGGGATAAAACCAGCACCTGTCAAGATGGCAGATTTTGATACTGCAGCCAATGGATGAGAGTGCACATTAAGTCCTCAAACTGCAGTTGAATTTTTTTGTTCTCCTCTCCTCTTTAGAGGCTGTTTGAATCGGAGAGTCCCCCAAAACTCTCGCATTGCTTTTGCTGGCAGAATTGCTAATCAAACTTTGCAGAGAAGATGAAACAGTAAATCCACACATAGAAAACTGAATGTTCGACACTGACATGCGGGCATTTTCAGCAGATCTTTACTTGCCAATACACCAGCAAAATTTGCGTCCATACACTGCTGAAAACACTTAGCATCATTCACCTAAATAGCTAATGAGTAGAAACTGATTACCTATGAACAAAATAATCAAATTTCTCTGAAACGCATGAAACTATCTTAAGAAGATGAACCTCCAAAGGCAACCTACAGCCTGCACAATAGAATGTTAATCTCATCTGGAGCATGAGATGTCGAGAGGCAGCTCTCTAAGCCGATTTTATCAGGGAAAAGAAATGGTACCATTAAATGGAAATTTGGGACGCACCTGTTAACCTTAGAACTTTTCACCCTTGCCAAGACCACTCACCCTAATAACGTAAACCTGGGAGAAGAGCCATTATAACAAGTGCAGAATGGATCTTGTGATTTCTGACAGCCTACTGATGAGAAATCTTAAGCTAACGCCATTGATATACCTTCAGCACGCTGGACTGAATCAGTTGAAACACCAACGCATCCCCATCATTTAATTCATGAGCCACCGAGAAACCTTTCCACCCACCACTGAGTCCCGTCTTCCGGGCTAAATACACAGTGGGAAACTCTTCCCCCTCTTCATCAACCAAAGTCATCAAGCCGTCACATTTTGGGAGACTTGTCTTGCAGAAATGGACAGGAAGACCCTTTCATGGGAAAAGAAGGAACCCCAGTCCCTTGATGAGCATTCATCCAACAATGGAAATCACAACCCTATTGAAGATATATTTTTTGATTACCAGCCAGAAACAACCGGAGACATGAGAAGGAAGCATAGACTTGACTAAGGTGGGATAGTGGGGCTCTAATGTGGACTCCAGCTCCTTTGCCTTCTCTATGGCATATTCTCGAGCTTCAGTCGAGGCATATACCATATTTGATGGGTCCCTCCGCTTGTAAATCCTGATGAGTTTCATGGACTTCCGTTTAGAGATCCCAATATTGATATTCGACAAAGTCAATCAAATTCTGAGAACACTGAAATTAGGTACTGAGAGGATTTTATCATATGCCTTCTGGGGATCCTGTCTTGCACAACCTGCACCAGAGAATTAAGTTTTCAATATTTTTTTCCGCTCGTAGGAGCAAAGCAGAGGCAGACAACCTGGTAACCAATTGCGAACGCTTATCCTAAAAGAACTTAAATTTAGAGAAGGATCTCAAGAGGGATTATGGGGGACTTCATGAAGGGAAAGAAAGAACCGACTTCTTTATAAACAGGAGCGGGCATGTTAGCAACCCGACCAGACCTCCTCACAATGACGACTTGCTTCTGAACTGTACTTGGCTTAGCCTGCTTCATCTGAAGAGTTAAAAAAAAAAAGAGCTTTTGTCAATCAAAAGTGAGTCCGGCTGGAAGCTCAAAACAGTACTCGAACCACTGCATCGTGTACAGTACCTTTTAGTATCGTCAAGAGAAACATACGAGATAAAAAGCATGATCATGGGTGCCTCAAGTTTCAGCTTAATTTCAAGAACTTGCGGCTCGTAAACCATATTAAGCGGCAGAAACTGTGACTCGTCAACGCGTGCAAGCTTAGTAAATGCAGGCTGGTATTATACCATGGCTTGACAAGATGTAGCTTTCAATGATAAAACACGCCAGCTTTCAGGGAAAAAGATTTATGGGATTTTTCCATCTCAAGTGATCAGATTCGTAGTATCTTGTCTCCTAATATAGGATAACAGTTCAAATGCTCGTTAGTCAAGGTAAATAATTTCCCTTGATTATGAAGGAGAAAAAAAAAACAGCAACTGAGCAAAAATGAAGGCTTTGGTTGAGAAAGGGACAGAGAGGTTACAGGGCGCGGAGAAGGGGAGAGAGAAGAGCTTCGACGGAAAGCTTGAGCGAGCAAGGGAAGGTTAAGGGCTTCCATTCTCTTCTGGTTCTCTTCCAGCCTCTTCCGACGGCATTCCTCGTACGGGACATTTGCAGCAGCCACCATTTTCCTCGCTACAGAGACAATCAACCTTGAGAACCCAAGTCCAACGTAGGAGTAGAACCCGTGTCTCGTTCCTCCGCCAGCGACGGGCTGTCTTGTTGTTGTTGTCGTCTTTCGAGCTTTTTTGCAGAGCAATTGGGAGAAAGTGCTACAGATGTGAACAGAGCTTCATAATTTCTATTTTCTTAAAAACTGCACGAATAGAGAGAGAGAGAGAGAGAGAGAGAGAGAATTTGAATTTCGATTTTACCATTGGATTCCCACTCGAACCTGTTCGTTCACTCCACTGTCGGTAGTAATTAAATCCTTGGGGCTTACAATGCGTGTCTCACCCGGAGAACGAAATCCTTTCAGCAATACTAATCCCGTTTTCCCGTCATCCTAAGGAAGAGTTATAGGATTCAAACATATTTTCATTGATATGATTTATCATTTATTTCTTTCTCTTCACATGTGATTTTATAATTTTGTTTACTGATACTAAATGTGAGCACACCATAGATTATTGTCCCCGAAACCACATGACATGACACGCGCCGAGTGTGAGGTCAGGAATGCAAATTTCTTTGCTAGCCTGCCCTGTGGATGATACAAGCAACCACAGCTAATCGTATATTACTCCGACCACAAATCTGCACCGCCAGAAGTGTCACGAGCAAGAAAATCTGTGCAGGGAAGGCTCGACAGGGCTCTTCACCCTGTTGTGTTGAATATCTCCCTCTCGAGGTGCCTGCTTTTGTATTTGGGAACCGTCATGTAATCCTCTCTTTTGATTATTTTAATAACACAATACACTCTTAAGTTACAGGGGGAGGGGTGGAAACAGTACCTGCCTGACAACACGAAATGCTATGCGATTCTACATCCATGGAGACCAGGGGTTCATTGGTCGACCCTGCTGCCTCCTCTTCTAACAACAGGAAATGCTCTCTCTTGGAGATAGCAGGCAATTCCGTGATACTAAAGAAGAGGAGGATAACCTCAATTCTTCGAAATAGCACCTTCTGCATGCACTGCATCCCTAAGCTAAGGCCCTTTGCTCAATATAAGATCCCGAGAGTCCAGAAGTCCCAAGGACAGTAACCTGCTACATGCTGGCTGAAGATTGGTAGTAACCAGGAACTCATGGTCAGAGTCATGCGTTTATCTTTCCATGCAAATAAGCAAATTCCGGCCCAAAGTTATTGTAAAATTTTAAAAACCATTCAAGGAATTAACTCCATTACGTTCCCCCATTCAGGGCCGAGTCCACCACATCTCATCTTCAAATGAATCACCTTTTCTCCCTGTTCCATCTCCACTTTCTTCCTTAAATGGGACTCTTCAGGAACGAACGATTCCAAGTAGGCATGATAACGTTCAAAGAATGTGTGGAGTGCCTTGCCAAGCTCATCCGGCATGGGCTTCACATCATGCAGGAGAAGCCATCTAATATTCAATACTGAAAATCTGAAAGCAGTTGCGATAACAGAGAGGCCAACAATCCCACAAGGCGCTTTCCCCCCCGATTCCAAAGGTCACTCCTTTACCTCTCCGGTCAATCCAACACTATGATCAAGCTCCATCTTCAACGACATCAGAGCGCCGCTGAATTCCTCAACTGCTTCAGCTGATCGGAGAACATTCTCGAGGATCTCCTGGCCGGCCTTGTCATCTGTATCCCTGGACAGTGCGTTCTCCACATCGTAGACGAACGAATCGGAAAGATTATCCCAACCGCCAGCCATCAGGTCCTTGTACGTGTAGTACATCTCGTAATCTTTGATGTTTGGCTCATGCGTGACGTCTTTGCTTAAACAACGCACGTTCCCTATAAACGGTGACCTGCGACCTTAACGATTTGCGCCAGAAAACAAACTCAAAACGCTAGAATGCTGGACCCTGAACGCATTTCTTTTTGCGGGAAAAAATTAATCGCCAAGTACTCCGATAAAGAGGGTAGAAGGAATCGAGCAGAGGACGTTGCTCGGGATAGGTACGTACCGAAAAGGAGGCATTTGGGGGAGGCGGAGATGGGAGAGAGAGAATTGCTGAGGAAGCTGCGAGCAGCGCCAGATTGGGGCCTAAGGAGAGAGGAGGAACGGCCGCTGGAGGCGGAGCAGGCTAGGCTGGAGCTAACTGGCGCATGGCGATGGGCCTCATCGCTTTCCCTGTATTTTCGCTTCCCTTAGAACGTGAAAACGGAAGCCGTGACGACGAAGCAAAGTAAAACCAGAGTGGCAAGGCAGGTGGCAGCCGGCGTGCATTTGACTGCCACGTTTCACCCTCTCTTCCTTTTCTACTGACACGTTGAATAATATTTAGTTTTTTTTTATTTTTTTCAGTTTCGTAGAAGAAACGGGTTCGGAAGAATGGAGTGAAAATGTGTAGAGGAAGGTTAAAGAAATAGGACGAAATACAACTGCAACCACTCTTCTATTTCTGTATATGCATCATTGTGGTGATCGATCAGTCGGTCTCCAATCAATGGATAGTAATAGTTGAAGGAGGAGCTGCACTGGCGATCCATCATTGGCTCAAATTGATGCTCATAATTTATTATTATTATTTTTTAAAGGGAGTCAAATTGCCATGCAATCATCCGACTTTTGGCTAATCATTGCTAGAGAAAGTAGTACGGTAGCTTGTTCCCAGCGGTCACATCATCCAGGGAGACCATCAATCTCTTCAGAGGCGGAGGAGGATTGGTCAAAGCCCGGTTTGAGCAGCGTAGAGGGAAGACGGCTGAGACAGAGAGACAGTCTTGTCTGCGTCCGCTGATCGGGCCAAAAGGCGGACTGGACCTCCAGACCATGAGTAAAATCATTTTACACGATCCAGTAAAACTCAAATGGATGTTAATTGTTATTTGACATACTGCCAAAATGTCTTCCCTTTTGTTAATGGCGTTAAGCTGGGCGCTGGTTAAGCTAGATTTAAGCGCGCGTATGAAGCCAGCACCAAAAGCGATCCTGGTGAACACGCTTCAGACTTAGCCCAGTGGAAGTAGTGTAGATGGTTTGCTTAGCAGACCACCCGCCGTCGTCCATCTTATGGAGAAGCCCTGGACAGGAGATCCGAGTCCACTTCAAAAGTCAATTGGAGAGCTCTTTCCTACCGAGTTGAGTGCAAGATTCCCCCCACAAGCATCTGACCTGCCTCGTCATCGGTGTGTTGACACACATGTACGGTACCCACTTTCTATCGAGACACGATTAGCTGTAATTACACAGCACAAATTTGAAATATAAAGAATAATAATGGCAAATGAAAAACAATCGTAAAGGAAGTTGCGAAGGTGCATCATGGAGAGCGCCCAACGCAAACGGTATCAATGGAAGTCCTGAGCGACGAACCATTGACACCCCTAAGACTACAACATGATGCTCAGCGTCAGAACAATACATCCTTTCCAATTGAGACACTGAGGAGAAAAGGTTCACACGGCAAACAAGCCCTGACCATTGATGATCAGCCTCATAGAATTAGAACACAACCGTATCGAGCATCGTCCCCAAGGTCTGGACTATGTTGGAAGACATGAGGTTGGAGACATGCTCCTCAAGGTGCTTCTTTGCATCTTGTCTCCCAACATTAACTATTGCCAGCTTCTCTGGCGGTAACTCATCCTCCTCCTGCACTGCCTTGTTGTACTTAATCGCTAGGTTCAGCATCTCCTGCAGAGATCAGATCAGATGAATTAATATCTCTCTATATACGCTGGAGCTCAATGTAAGACAAAAAAAAAATATAATAATAAGCTTCACTAACCTGAACAGTCTGTTCATTAGTTTTTGAGTGTGCATCAAAGCGGCGAAGGGTCAAGCCATCAGTCCATTTCTTCTTGTGGAGGTTGAGTAGCATTTTCTCCTCAAGCTCGTTCTTCCTGTAGTTGATGGCTATGGAATAATAATGCCTGTTCAACCCATGGATCAGTGCCTGGGTATTTGCGCAAAGAAATCAGTCAGACCATGTAAAATCTGCGATGAATTCTTTATGAAATGATCCAGGCCAAGGCTGGAGATGCAAGTTAGTTGGTATCACTCACTTGAATCGAAGGTTTGTTGAGATGTCCAAGGTTGGATGTAGTTTGCCTTGGTTCTTGGCCAAGCATCATTGTTTGAGGGTTGATCAAACGGAAAGCATCAATCACCACCTTCCCTTTAACACTCTGAATGGGATCCACGACCACTGCAACAGCACGTTGGTTCAGAGCCTCAAAGCTCTGCATAAATGCAATGAAGCATGTCAACAAAATCAGTCTCCCCAACATGTGTAAATGCATGCTGATAACTCAGTTCACTTCAGTCGCAGATAAAGGGTACTTCCTACAATCACAAGACAGAACACAGGCACCATAACTTTCAAGAAAAAGTTCAATATAGAAGCTCGTGCCACAAGATGATACGCATAGATGTTAAGGATCTGTACAGCCCTAACCTCTCATGAAAATTCTCAATTAGATTGTGTCAACAAACAGAGAGAAACTGCAACATGTGACATGAGTGTGAATACACTCCCAGAATGATGCATTCACAGTGAACATAAAGATGCTGTGCACGGATCAGATGAGACTGATTCAGGAAGTTATACCACAGAGCTGTGTGAAATCAGAAGTGAGACAGTTCTATTGATTTATACCTGCTGTGTGTTTATGTCTACACCAGAGAGCCAACAGCCAAACCCAGGATGAGAGTGATACCAGCCAACCACCATCTCTGGTCTGCAGAGGGGAAATAAATGAATAAATAGCTTCATGATTGAAGTCAAACAAAGGCAAATCCTTACACTGCTTAAAACTGCATGGCTGAGGAATGAACCACTAACAATTTTCTAACAAAAGAGATTTATAGTTCTTCATTCTCATCAGTTGCATATTCCATCAGAACTGCTAAGGGATTAGGAATCCTCATCCAAGTAAAAAGAAAACGACCATCATTTACATTTTCCACCAAGTGATAGTAACAAGGTCCAAGTAACTTTAGGGCTTCCTTATTCTATCTAATGATTGATTCAGGCATAAGTAGTTATCTAAAATGAGATGACCAAGTATCCTGTAATATATACTCTAGCACCCCTATCTACAGATGTGGTGTAATTTTTGTATTGGAGAAAAGTGAGTGAAACAGATGTGTCCCTTGAGAATTGAGAAAAGATCAGAGGAACACAGAGTAGCAGGCCTCTAAGAATTTGAGGAAAAGAAAAAAGGAATGCTGTTTCCATGCATGAAAAGATTAGAGTACCTTCCAGTTTGTTTGAGCATATCAAGCATATTAGTCTGGAAAACGTGATCAACTGCCTCAACACTAACACCAGTTCCACTCTGCGGCATTGCAAAGACATCGACAACTCGAACAGTGTACTCATCCACAAACTCCCCCAGCATCAAACCCATAACTTCCATGGGCACTCCAGCTCTCCCTACAGCCAGAAAAATGTTTGCGAAGAACTGATGATTATCAACTAACGTGACAGATTAAAATTTTAGGTGGTGCACAAAACACACAGCCCCATCAGAATTTTCAAAATACGGAATTAGAGCAGGGTATTCTATCCCTGAAACAAGAATCCAAGTACAGGAATTCAAAGAGAGCAATTAGTGCTATATTGAAGACATCTAACAAGGTGATGATGGTAGAGCATCCAAATAGCATCCTTCTCGGCATAGCGATGCACCCGCAAAACAGCACGAATGCTCAATATGCCAAAGACAACAAGCAAATCTGCACCGTCATAATTGCCAGAGCAGAAACCCTAAGGGGTACTTCAATTGCAGTCACGAATATGAGGACATCCATCACTATGTTGCAGGAAAGATTAAGAGATAATGGAGCGTAGAAAGGAAACCCTCGTTGGTGCTGAAGCCCCGAGGGGGGGAAAAAAAAAGAGTCAGTGTAGGTTACCGTGCTTAAGCATCTTTAGGAGGGCGAGCGAAGAGATGTAGACCTGCTCCGAGGAATCGAGGGTAGGGGAATCCGAAGGCGGGTGGCCCAGGGCTCCTCCGGCTCCGGCGAACATGCGCTGCAGTCTCTCCATCACACCAAGACCTTCACCCCGCCACTCTCTCTCGGCGATCGTCTGTGCTGACTTCAGCTGCAGGCTACGAACTACAGAGGAGGAGAAGACGGTTCGTTCACATAACTTAATTATTATGAGTTCAAACTTTTATCATTTGCTGATTTTAAATATTTTGCTCGAATCCCACATTCTAGCTTGAACATAGGATAGGCTTGAATTATGTTCTAATTGGTTCGAAAATGTTGAATGATGTGGATTAAAAAAATTAATATTTTATCATTAATGTTATTTCTAGAGACGACACCCTACATAATTTTTTTTAAAATTATAATTTGAGGTGTTATTCAAAATAAAATGGACCGTCGGACCACATGATAGTCCCATTAGATTTTAAACTGCGTTTAATTGATCAGTTAAATGAAGAAAAAGGCCTGTGTTTGGGGCCTTTGGGCGGGCGCAGTAGAACTGTTGATGAGAGTTTTTTAGCAACAGCTGGCCCTCTCACAGCCTTTAAGCCAGGTCTCTCTGCGGCTCTCAGGTCTCACCGACCCCAACACGTCTCCCATGGCCATAGCACCACCATCACCATCACCATCATCTCCTCCTATCCTCGTGCGTCCTAGTCTTCCATCTCCAGCTCCCCCACTTTATTGGCACCTCCCTCCTGTTTGTCGCTTCGCATCAATCAAGTTCTCCGTAGCCTCTTCGTCCTCCCTTTCACATCCGAAGGTCGTTGTTACCAGAGAACGCGGCAAGAACGGCAAGCTCATCAACGCATTGGTGCTCTCTCTCTCTCTCTCTCTCGTATGCATTGTTGCTGTTCCTTTGCTGGTTGTGGTTCGGCTGCTGCTTTGTTTTTTAGATTTTGGAGCTGGTCCTTCAATTTCTGATTACTTACGGGTCTTGTCCATCGGATTAGCATATACTCGAGTTTGCAACTTCTTGTGATGCTGGACTGGTGCTTGCATTCGATGAAGCGTAGAATGAATGTGGATCTTCCTAGTCTAGAAAATAAATGTGATTTTTTTCTGAATATGTTGCTCTGAAGAAAAATCGAATCCAATCTAATGGCAATATCGAAGGTGGTGGAAATTTAAATTCGCTAAACAATGCATTAAAATGACGCACTCGAATTGTTTACCTGTTAGAGTGGTTTTTGGTTCTAGTTACATGTGATGTTAATTCCTGTTTGGTCCTGTGACTTAGAACCGTATAATCTTGTTGAAAACTTTTTGTTTAAATTTACTTGTATTCCGAGTAAATTACTTGGAATTTCAGCACATTATGCTAAACTACTAAGACGTTCAGTAAATTACGATGATTCTGAGTAAATTATTCATGCTTAGGTTAACCTTTTAGAAAATTACAAGCAATTTATCTGGAAAATTACTTGTTTTGTCTACATTAAGTTACCAGGACTTAACGTAGGGATATTAAGTGTATCACTGAAATTTTTAGTAAATCAAGAGTGAGTTGCTTCTTCTGGCGCTGCTGCATTGTTTTCTGTCCTTGGAGCTCATGTTCATTAGATTAGTATTTCCTCGTGCTTTCTGCTGTCTGATTTGGGATCTTGACGGAGCATCGGAGTCATTCCCATCATCTTAGTCTGGAAAACAAATACAATTTTCTGAATATCTTCCTGTTTAGTTAAATAGAATCTCACCTAGTGATGACCTTGTAGATTGTGGAAGTTTAAAATTAACTAGGCAATAAAGTTAAAAAAGGAAAAGTTTTGGAATTTGTGGTTTAACTGCTGTATATCCAAGACTTTGTCTATGGTTCTGGTTGGATGTGATACTAATTCCTATCAGCTAAGGAAGGTGCTTGAAAAATAATTGTATAGTCGGACATCCAGGAAATTATCCGTAGTTACTTTGGTGTTTCAGTGAACCTCCATGATTTTGAGTGAATCTCTTGATTGAAAGTGAGGTACAGTCTTCTCTTCCAGGTCTAGAAAGTAGACTTGCTAGTTGTCCAAGTGTTTTGCACCTGGAAGAGGTTCCGTAGATCATTTTGTATAACTCATTAATAGAATTACAAATTTATTGAAAAAATGAAAGTGATGGTACAGTATACTCACCTTCAATAATTTTACCATCAAATTCCCCAGAAGGACCTACTCATGAATTTTCCTAATCATGCAATTTTATGTCAATGATGCAGAGTTTCTGGTAGCAACCTTTTGGAAGCTCAGTATTTCCCTCTGTAGAAAATAGATATTTGCTAAGCTCCTTGCTGCCAGTGGAAACCTGATATGTTCAAGACTAGACAATTGTTTGTTTTATCAACTTGTTTATGAAGAAAAAGAAAAGAATTGTTTTACCCAGTGATTCTAGTTTGCTCTTTGATAAGTCATAGTTAGACATAGAAAAATAAATATGATTAGGCTTCTAAACTTTTTTCCATTGCCAAAAAACCAAAAAAGGATGATTGCAATTCACCTAGTTGAATATAAACAAGTTGTTACAGAACAGTGAAGTATGTTGTCTTAGCCATCAATTTTGATCTTTTAAAGTTTTATAGGAAGGTCAAAGCCTTTTTTTCTGTATTGTCTATGCATGTACTAGTACCTTTGAATGTCTGAAGTTTATGGAAGAAGATGAGAATATAATATTTCTAAGACTTGTCTTGATGTTATTCATTTATGCCAGTGAAAATCTACTTTCATTACCAGTGCTGCAATGTTAGTACCTCAAATGTGAATGTTGATTAGCAGTAGACATTATCTCATTTCAGTTAGACTGCAGGCCGACTATGGAATTAACTCTTTGGAGCTTCCTCTTATTCAACATGCCAAAGGACCAGATATGGAGCACCTTCCTTCTATTTTGAAAGGTATTTGTAACATACTTACTGAAACTTGGGATTTGTCTCAGTTCTGGTAGTGCACCAACATTTCCAAGGTCGTTATGATTTCAGAATGTTGCAATGCCTTGGTAATGAAGGATGACGTAAGTATCCAGCATATACCATGTCAACCTCAATCTTTCTTGTGCCTCATGAACAGAAAAAATTTGGCAAACTGAAAGTGGTCTTTTTGACCTGATAATGATAAAAACAGTTACATCGTGCTACAGGTGGGCACTAAAGAAAATTTTGGCATCCACATATATTAAGTCTTTCTCTATAATCCAGTAAAATTTGGTAAAAGAAAATACCTGCTACTGGTGTATTCCATTTCAAGACCCTGAATCACATGCATCTTTTGAGAGTAGATATTCATGTACTCATCTTTGCTGATATATTGAAATGGTTGCAAATCTTTGCCCTTTTCTTATCATGCTCAGATACTGCATTTGACTGGATTGTGATTACTTCCCCGGAAGCTGGTTCAGTCTTTCTAGAGGCATGGAAGTAAGTTTCTGGACTTATGAAATACTGCTTAACCAATGTGAGAGATGATTTCCCAGTTAGATATTCAGTCTCTTAAATTTTCATTTCATTGTTTTGACACATTCTGCCTGGAGCTTATGACTATCGTTTACCCTGTGTCACAATAATGATACATTCCAGATCTATTCCTCCAGAATAATGGTTATCATGAAGGCTAAGTGTTAATAGTGCATTATCTTTCCATTGCTTTTCTTCAATGCATAATCTTGCCCCCTGTACAAAGCAACACATGCTACTTTCTTGTTCATGCAACAATGAAAAAAAAATTTCTTATTGAGTTGATTTATAAGGGTTCTTATTGGATAAGACCTATTCTAATGCTTATAGGGCTGCTGGGAACCCAAATGTGAAAATAGGTGTCGTGGGAGCTGGTACAGCTAGCATTTTTGGGGATGTAGTGAAGTCATCGGAGGGAAAACTCAGTGTTGCTTTTGCACCTTCAAAAGGTATCTGTGCTCTAAATAGATGGAAGTCCAAAGTTTTTCAAGCTTTATTTTCCCTTATAGGTAAAGGCTTCATTGAGAATTATAGAGCTCTCTGGGTAAGAGAGAGATACTTGTGCTTTAAATTTATGAGGCATAATAGATCCTTTGAAGTAGTTGTTGACTTTTGACAAAAAGCTCCATCTCATACTTTAATTTCTTAATATTCATTATTTTGAATATAAATTATTTTCCTATGTGCCCATCTTAAAGTAGCTGAATCTTTTATTAAATTCACTGGCTGTTTTGATGTTCATCAGTCCTTAATCAACAGACTGTTGACATTTTGTTATCAATATCTACCAAACTCCTGTATACAATTATAAATTTTACTCTTCCAGCAACTGGTAAAGTCTTAGCTTCAGAGCTTCCAATGATTGGCGATGGAAAATGCAGAGTCTTATACCCTGCTTCTGCAAAAGCTAGCAATGAGATAGGTATAATCATGCCTGTTTTTATACTTTTGTGAGAGATGTATTACTGGTTCTATTACATGTAACAGTTACAAATATCTTTCAGAGGAAGGCCTGTCAAGTCGAGGATTTAATGTAATGAGATTGAACACATACACAACGGTAAGGTATAGGATCTACACTACACCATAATTTATCAAGCATTTTGTTTATTTTGAGGACTAGAATTTCATTTGGCTTGCTTTTGCCTGAAGCTAATTTCTGTCAAATTTGTAACATAAGGAATGACTTTTATTATGCTGTGTAATTGTATGCAGCCAGATTTTCATTTGTTAGTTGCATCCCCGGTGTGTTGCCTTGCATGAATGGGGAACATGTTCATCTTCTGCAAGTTCTGTTCTGGCCATTCTATAGTCTGAGCTACTGCCAATTTTTCTTCATAGAAATCATGGTTATTTCAAATGAGATAATATTAATCAGGTATTACTAAGTTGTGGTGTTACTGATGTAAGTTTGTTGATATTCTTGTCTATCTTCATATCCCACAAATATGAATAATTTGATCGAACTTCTCTGTATTCCTTTTTCAGCACGAGACCATCCATGAGTATTTATATCCATTATGATACCTACTTCAGAAATCCATGGTTGTCAGCTGTTAAATTTTCCAACTGCTTCCAGATACCTGTCGATCATGTGGACCTGGAGGTTTTGAAAGAGGCAATGTCTCTGCCAGTTCTAGCAGTGGCTTCACCTTCTGCAATAAAGTAAGTTATTATTTTGTTCAAAATATAGAGGCTTCAACAGTCACTTTGTCCGTTGATTTCCTATCTCTATATATTTTTAAAAAGAATATAAGGAGATCTCTTTTCTTTTCTGTTCATTTTTACTCAGGCCCAGTTCAATAATTATTTCTTAGTAAGTTTGGACTATTTTATTATAGGGTTACAAGCAGCTCATTTTTCCATGTGCTGAGGGGTGCTGCTAATGCTGCAGGGCATGGATCAATATAATTTCAGAACCGGACGGGTGGACCAACTCGATTGCTTGTATTGGTGAGACGACTGCATTAGCTGCCAAAAGATTAGGCCTGCAGAGGGTGTTCTACCCAAAGCACCCTGGTTTGGAAGGGTATTTGCTGATGCCTATTTCACTTATCTTTCTGTCATTCATTTGTCATGTGTTTAACCTTGGATTCTGCTGAATCTGTATTGTTCTAATTCTAATTTTCACTGTTCAATTTAATTGGCTGGCCTTCAGAATTATACTATCGAGATATCATCCAATTTCTCGTACATCATATGGAGAGAATGTACGTGTAGTGTCCTCTGATCCGTCTTTTCCCTTTTGATTAGGTGGGTGGGTAGCATCCTTGAAGCCTTGAGAGAGAGCAACCAAATGTAGCAAGTGCCATTGCAAGAAAGGGTAGTCGATCCAAAGCCAGCTCGATCGAGAAGCTCGTGACCTACTTGGAGATTGCGCCTAATAATGAGGACCACAATCTGGGGCGCCATATCCGAACATCCCCTGCTGTAGAACTGAGGAGATGCTGCTATCATTTTGGAACGGAGTTGAGTTCAATTTGACACTTTAGGATTCTTACAAATGTTGTTTTTTTTTTTAATGAGCGCTTACCAAAAATGTAGTTAACCGATTCAGTTATGTATCAGTTTTTTTCCATCCACCGCGTAGCTTCGGAAGGTTGATATGCACTTCATGCCGCACAGTGTTAGTTCATGCTCCAAGGCTTTTCACTTCGGTTGCCGCTGTAGTGTGCCTTTGCTTCTTGTGTCCGAATGGGGAAAACATCGATGAGTATCAACTGCTTGGTAACGTGCACGCAGATGCTGCGGCCTGGAGCCATTTTGAGCCCGGCAGTGCCTACCTCACTCGTTCGGACTTATATTCGAGGGCCTTGACCAGTAAACGGAGCTCCGTAGTTGTGTTATATTTATGAACAGCTATGTGGACTCCCGGGCCAAGTCATGTATATATATATATATATATATGTCTCCAACATCCATGGATCTATAAAATCCGTTAACATCTTGCTCGGCACCAGCGGGGATAGCTCAGTTGGGAGAGCGTCAGACTGAAGATCTGAAGGTCGCGTGTTCGATCCACGCTCACCGCATTGTTTTGCTTTTTTAATCTGCTCTTTTTATTTAGGTCACGTGGGCGAGAGAGAGCGAATGAGGAATTAGGAAAGAAAATAATGGGGTCTTATTATTATTAATAGGGAGAGAGAGGGAGGGGAGGGAGATTCGCATAGTATGGATATCCGTAAAAGTCGGGGGAAAAAACAATGGTATTGCCTTCTCGGATCAGCCCCTCCAATTCGTTTCCCCAATTCAAGGAAGAGCTCGATCCCAGCCGAGGTGGTGACATCCTCTGTTCCCCCCCTGTTTTTTTTCTCTCTCTCTCTCTCTCTCTCTCTTTTATATTCCTTTCCTCTTCTGTGTAAAACATGATTAATTTGAATGTAGTGGTGAAATGGCCAGGTAAAACATGTTAAGTCATTTCCGTTTTTCCATGGGGAGGGGGGTGGTTAGGAAATGGATCGTACAGACAGACACACACACACACATATATATATATATATGCACACATTGATATTGCACCAGTCCACGTTCTATTCCTACTCACATATGATATTTTCAGCGAGTATTAAGCTCTCCAGAGATGAATTTAATCTTTAATTAGTTATTTTGTTGTACAAGGCAGCGAGAATATGAGCTGGAGGAGCGACGGTGACTGAGGAGGCATGGCCATGGCAGAGAAATTAGACAAACTAGGAGAGAAAGGGGGGGCACCAACCAAGTCGCAGAACAATCATAACCAATTATATTTGACTAAAATCCTATGACTACATCGTGACAGGGTACAAATAAAATAAAATAATGGGAGAATAATTAATTAATGCCATTGCAGATGCGGATGCAGATGCGGGTAGATATGATCATCATCAGATGCATTTCCCACGCGGTTTTATTTTTTGGTTGTGCGGGATGTGGTGGTGCCGGCCCTCATGTTCCCGACCAGGCAATTGGGTTGGAAGGCGACAAAGCTGTGGCCCCGGCCCTCCATTGCTTTACAAAATACCAGCCGCTCAATCATTTCCCAATTTAATAATAATAATAATAATAATAATATACCCAACAAAACGATAACCAAGTTATCGTTAAAATAAGAATTGGCAACATATATATATATATGTGTGTGTGTGTGTGAAGCCGCTGTACTGTACGATCCTCTACAGGTTCCAATAAGTCACCTACTAAACAAGGATAAAAATCTGACTAACGCAAGCCGACCAAATTAACCCAAACTGTCGTCCCTCAGCCCCCAGAAAAAAATAATAATTAAAAAGAATACCTTCACAGGTGGAAAGAAGAACGCAAATGGGGTTAAAAAGAAAGAAAGAAAGAAAAAAAGAAGAAGAGGGAAGGCCTCTCTATTAGTCAGACAGAATGGTTTGGAGTTTTTTTTTTTAATTTTAAATTTTGACAGGGGGTGGGTCCCATATTTGGCGTGCCTCAAAGATGCTCTCAGGTTCTTTGTCAGATAGCTGGGACTGGTCTAGGGGTCTCCCCGCGCCCACGCACGCAACGAACCCTGTCTTCGTCATATCTGTCATGTTTTAAACGCTCCTTATTTGTTTTATTTTTATTTTATTTATATTTATTTTTACCATCATCCTCATTATTTTAAGTAAAATAAATAAATGGTGACGTCACCAGTTGTAAAATTGGACAACGAAACGACAAGAATCAAAGCAGGCCAAATAGTCTCTTCAACCTGTTATGATGTCCCGTAAGCTTATTCATCTCTGAAGAAAGCATCAGTTGTGGTAATGGTCATATTATGATCTGCAGAAAATCTATATTCAATAATCCCTACGGCACACCCTCCCCTCCCACCAGCCCCTTACAGAACAGAACCCATCATCTTCCAGGAAGCAGCCTTGGCATCATCACTTCCTCCCTCCCTCTTCATCTTTTTCCTATGCCTACGTTCATTGCACCGCCCTCTCCCTCTCCATCTCTCTCTCTATCTCTCTCTCTCTCAACGTCTCGTATATGAAAAGTCCCCAACACCCACAACCCTTGCCAGCTTGGTCTTTTCCCCCCCCCCCCCCCATTCAGTTCATTCCTAAGTATCCACAAAATCCTCCCACATACTCAATACAGACAGACTCTCTCTCTCTCTCTCTCTCTCAACTTTTCGTATATAAAAAAAGGCCCCAACACCCACAACCCATTCCTCCTCATTTCAGTCCATTCCTAAGTATTATATCCACAAAATTCTCCCAAGTACTCGATACACAGACAGACACATGCTCGCTCGCTCGCTCTCCACGTCGCAGTGAATGCGATGGAATTAGCAATGAATACCTCGGCCACTTCTTATTCCTCCGACGGCTCTTCCTCCTCTGAATCCTCCACCTACAACTTCTACGCTGGGCCTGCAGGGATGAGCAGCGGGTCGACGCCGCTCTCTGCTCATCAGTCCGATCGGGTTAAGGGTCCGTGGAGCGCCGAGGAGGACCGGGTCCTCACCCAGCTGGTCCAGCGCTACGGCCCCAGGAACTGGTCACACGTCAGCCGCCACATCAAGGGCCGTTCCGGAAAGTCCTGCCGCCTTCGCTGGTGCAACCAGCTCAGCCCCTCCGTCCAGCACCGACCCTTCTCCCCCGCCGAAGACGAGACCATCCTCGCTGCCCACGTCCGCTACGGCAACCGCTGGGCCACTATTGCCCGCCTCCTTCCGGGCCGCACAGACAACGCCGTTAAGAACCACTGGAACTCCACTCTCAAGAGGAGGGCCTCCCCCTCCCTCTCCCCTTCCGCCGCCGCCTTGACGAGCTGCGGCGGGGCCAACGATAACGTTTCCAGCGAAGCGCAACGGAACGTTCAGTACACGCAGTGTGATGGGGGGTCGTTGCTGATGGAGGATGTTTATGACCCGTCGACCGCGCTGACCCTGGGACGTCCGGGGCTGGGGGGGAGGGCAGCGGCGAAGGAGGAGAGGAGGCAGCCGGATGGGTTTTGGGATGCGATGAGGGGTGTAATAGCGAGGGAGGTGCGGGAATACATGAACTCCGCCCTGGCCGCCCAGACGTCTGGCTTTCGTTAATTAATTTATTCGAGAGTAAATTGAACTGGAGGCCATTCCGGGAAATTTTCATTATTGATTAAATGTCAATCCCAAAGTGTTAAGAAACCGATGTTACTAATTAATTCAGAAAATGTTGTGATGATGATGATGATTTTTCTTCTCTCTCTCTCTGGCATCGCTTGATAATTATTTAAGAGGGAAAGATTAATCTCGGTTGGAATTGAGTGAGATAAAATTATTCTCACAATCATCAATTTTCTAAATCCTTTAAAATTTGTACCCGATAAAGAAGCAAACCTACTTAAATCACTCCAATCTATATCTATTTCTCCGCTTATTTCGTTTTAGAAAAAGAAAAGAAGAGGGGGAGTGTCGAAAGACACCTACTGGTACCAGTACCAGTGCTTACGGCTGATGCTATGGGCTGTTGTTGTTGGCTGGCTGTGTTACAGGGAAGGGATTCATCGGGGCAAATGCTCTATATGTCATAGGTTGGTGGTGGTGGTGCTGTGGGGATGGGGGGCTACAGCCTGTCTCTCCTAAAAACTAAATGGATTGGTAATTAATTATATATTTGGCTGTCCTTTTTTTTTCCCCCACCTTAAGATACAGAACAATGAAGGAGATGAAATAACTAAACTGATGAAGAAGATCTTCCACCACTACAATATGAAAGAAGAAAAAACAAATCGCTATCCCATCCCTAGCTGAAACCCTCAACTTACATTTAGACTCTGGTAGTAAACAATGTACTTTTACTTAACACTCTTTATTTTTTGATGCTGATAACTTCACCCCAAATTCACCGCTTGCCCAAAATCTGAATCCTAGTTGCTCAGATTGCAGGTGTACACAAAAAACAAGATTGTTCACTGACCACAGCAGAGCAAGTTTCACTTCCACCTCATCGCACTACAGTTCTGACATTATGCAACAATTATATCACTCCTACAATCTCCCTTCCACAATATTGCTGTCACGGTAACAGGAGCCCCCCGACCAACAACAACCGGGTATATCACAACTACTATCCCCCACGTCTGTTCTTACATCAGATGAGTAGAAGAAGCTGTAGATACCACTGACAAGAGCAAGGACAACTCAAGAAATGCCAACATATTATTGCCTTGGTGAGCCCCGCATAAGTACACCTTGAAGTGGAACATTCTTCTCCCTTTCTCGTTCCTCACATAGCTGCGTCATTAAACTTGTTTGCTAGCAAAAAACTCTACCCGTTGGAGCTGTTACCTGTCTGCAATTGTTTAATTATCCCTCTAGCCTCTTTAAGAGGGTCAATATAATGAACTTCTCTTACCCACAAATGCTGAAAGGAGTCCAACTCCACATCAGCTTGTATAAAGTGCTGCTTTTGCAACTCCCTTACCGCAGCTAAATCCACAACATTCCCTACAATGGCCTGCCATGGCAAGACAAGCTTAAGTGAGCATAATTCAGAGGATGTCTAAGAAAGCATGAGCAAAGGATGCAACTTTCTTCAGAGAAATCAGGACATGTTTCTCAACAGCACTCCCAGAGTAAAAAGGGGAAAAAGATGACACCCTGATTTTGAAAAAAAAGACAAAGGGGTAAAGGCTAACAAATTTGACCTACCCAATCTATACCAAAGCAGGCAGTACAGACAATGGACTTGAGGAGTTTTTCATCTGAGCTGCTGAGAATATTCTCCGAACTAACTGAGAAGCTAAGATCTTCACAAGAATCTGACAGTGAACCATAATTTTTCATGGTAATTCTGCTATATTTCCTCAAAATTCTCCCCAGATAGTAGCCACTGGATCCACAAGTCACATCTCCTCCCTCAACCCATTTCAATGTCCAATATGTACTTCCTACAGCTGTCTCTGGGAGTTCATCTGTTAGCCTTAACAATGTTGATGCTCGTTCACCATCAGCCCAGCAAACACACGAAGATGACCCATCTTCTGCAAGGATGAGGAAAGATGGGTCTGAGGAAAGGCATAAAAGCTCAAGAAAGAGGCACGGGTATACTAGTCAACTGTCAAGCTAATGGTTACTCAGAGAGCCGCATCATAGACAAGAACTAGGACTTTTACTAAGTGGCAATTAGATTGATTGATCTTGGAACGTTACCTAATACAAAAGCAGCGATTGGAATGTCAAATTGAGGTGGTGCCATGCTTCTCAATTTGGATTTCAAACTACCAGATCTCTCAAGTATGAGAATGCTCACATCAATGACCTTGTGCAGATAATGACGCACACAAATTAGTTTTCTTCAAGACCAGTAACATCAAAAAAATTAGGACAGAACTAATAAGAAAAATCCACACTAATTTTCATTGAACTGCAGGCATTAATTAGCTTGGGCAACATACTCTGCAACGGAGACGCATCAATTTGGAACCTGAGCACAGAACTAGCTGAGAAATTAAGCCAGAGGAAACTGCATCTGAGGCAACAAAACTGTCTGATGTTGAACATGCATTAGCATGAAGAGGAAGGGAGGCACAATTCATCATTCTCACATAATCTACCTCTATAAATGATATCGGTGTCAACATGAATCTATTCTGCACACTGGAAAAGCAAAGAAAGTGATGCAACTGTAATGATAGAGCTACAGTGAGAACCAAGGCAAATGATCACCTGAAAATAATTGTCCATATGGTACCTGTGCTTGAGTATTCTGTAAAACGTTGCATACACTCCTTGACCGAATCCAATTGGGCATGCATGTTTTCTCAATGAACCAAAAATCTCCACCTGAGAAATTATACTGTCGATATGTGATAAAAGAAACAATAAACAAACTCATTCAAATGCCAAAAAGAGAGGCAGTCAAGGGCATTACAGTGTGATTTCCCATCAAAACATGGATGGAGACACTAGTAACATCTTCATTGCAATTCCTACTCCCGACAAGGCTTCCATGGCTTTTAAGACTATGAACACTAATTATTTCTCCATGTATGCATGTTAGATTTCCATCTGGAAAAGGAAAAGCAAAACCAGATGCTTTAAAGAACAAAGACAATGAAACCCCAATCCTTTTGCAGGAAGAAAGGTTGACTTCTTCAAAGGTAGGATCCACACTTGTGAAGTGACATCGTATTTTCTTGAGATCCAACTCCAAGGGACCTAACAAATCTCTACACACTTGAAGGTAAACATCTGAGGTCACTGAAGAATAGCTAGCAGAGGCTTTGACAGGATTTCTCATCTCATCTCGCAGAAAATCCTCATTTGTACAGATATGAAGTTCACTGGATGAAGCATCACAGGATGAACCATTACAAAGGAAAGTGTCGCTTGAAAACACAGAAAGTCTCCGGAGCTTTGTTTTAGAAGTGATTACAATCTTCAATCCACTGGCAGAATCAGAATTCATAAATGTACACAAGGAACCCTTTCTTTGGCGTTTTACAATGCAATACTCACCAATTTGCAATCCCTGCAATGGATAGAATTCTATATTACATGCTTTTGTCACCTAAAGCTAATAGAAGAAATTGAGGATAATTCTGATACCTGATACAGAAACATATTGGGGGACTTAAACTCCATTAATATCTTTGGTACACTTGGTCTACAGCTGTCATCAGCCTTGGCCATTGTGTTCATGCTGTACAATATTCCTGAACTAACCAAGACCATTTTGTTTGAATTCCTAACACAAGCCAGACATGGTATTTTATGACAATTCATATCAGTGAGTCCACTGATAGTACTGTCCTGGGAAGAAAACGAGAAAGTGCTTCTATTGGAGACCAAGCTACTAACATAATCCAGTGACCCTGAACTTGGACTACATCTGTCAGTTTTCTGTCTCTTTCGGGAAACCTGTGAGCAGTTATTTGAAAGGTTTTCCACTGCTTCAAAGAAATGTTCACCACCATCTTTTCTAGCAAGAAATAAACCCCAAGGCAAGACCACAGCCTCAACAATAGCAGATGGCCTCTCGGAAATTGCCAGATCACCTGGAAACTACAAGAAAAGAGGCAGCAGTTGAACCTCTTTTAGCTATTACAAGCATATACATAAACAAAACTATAGTTACCCAGTAGCTGATTCCTTGCCTTTTGTGACACAGGGAACTTGTGCACCACTTGTAGCGTGAGGAATTCTCCATTAAGGTCCTCAAGCTCATCCTTAGAGACATCAAAAGATTGAAAGGAAGAGTCTCTGCATGTTGCATTCTGGAAATGGAAGTAAATAACAATGCCAACATTCACCTCTCTCAGCAAGCTGGAGCAATCAAAGATTCTTTTGCAGGAAAGTGATTCATCGAGATGCTCTTGTGAATGACCTGGAGCCCTTTGAGGTATGCCTTCGATGATAACGCTGTATTCACTTACCTAAACATCCGAACATATTAAATTTATTGCAGGCTGTGTAAGCATATACCACAAAAAGCAATCCCCTGCCCCTATCAAGATACTTTATTTATTAAATTAACCTCGTATATTCCGTTGGGTCCCCAAGTTGATGGTAGATCTGGGATAAGAACATCAATACTGCCAGTAGCATCAGATAACTGCAACCTCCCAGAAGATGAAGAAATCTGAGTAGTATGGCAGTGTTTAGAAAGGATGAGACTATCTCTGAAAGTTAGTGTGAACAACAGAAACAATGAAACAAAAACCCTGTTGAATGTATGCTCAATATTTTACTTCCACATGTATTGATTACCAAAGACACGAGGTGTTTACATGTTGAGTAAGCAAGCACAAAAGGCACACGAACAGGATTTGAGAAGACCTTTTGCGAAATTTCGTAGACAGCAATCTATTTTCCCTGGTTAAATTAAAATTCATGCAACTTGAGAATGATTGAAGTTACAGTTAACAATTCATGCAGCTGACGAATTCAAGGACATTTGATGGTCTTTTACAATGTAAAAGGAAAAGGTAAACAACAATATGCATGCAACAAATTCCTTAAGTTAATCTTGTAAGTCAGAAATTAATTTTTCATTGCTGCATGAACAATACTTCATCATTCAATGTCACTACAAGAAACATATATGATTAACCTTGAGAGTTCCAAATAAATTTATCCCAATTTCTTGACTGTGAATAATCCTCCTCCCAGATTGTCTGCAATTTCCTCCTTGGTGAAGGCATGATTCTGGACAAGCTCTTCCCTGTCCATGCAGCACTCTGGACCACATACCCTCACAGTAAAGCATAAAGATAGAGAGGGGTACCACCTGAAAAAATGAAGTTCATCATGGCTTTCTGCAGGTTCATATTAAAGATGTGTCCAAAATGGGGAAGTGAAATGATGAGATAAAGTTGATCTCCATAAGCTTGAGCTACAGTGAAGTTCTATGCTCACCAATTTCAGCTCGCCATCATGTGGCTCAGCACTATACCCACAGGAAGAGGAAGCATGTTTACACATCTCTGAAAATACTCCACGCTGCCAAAAGGAAACTTGTGTCATGATACATGGAAGTAAAGAAAGTGTAAATAAAGAAAATCATCCTCAGTTTACTCCTCACCCGTGACCAAAATGCCCATGAAGGCAAGCATGATCTGGCATACACCTGTGACAGTCCTTCCTTCTGTTAACACCTTTGAACCATTTTGAATTAGCTTAGCAGAATATTTTAAGCGATGACTAGAAATAAAAGAAATCAGGAATTCAAATTTTAAACATGAATAGCTGCCACGTAGACTAAAGTGAAACAAGATTATGTCGGCAATTACCCTTTTTGAACCCAAAATCTCCTTCTCCGGTAGAATACCAGCAAACTTCTTACGGAAACTTGAAACAGCAACTAACATCCTGGACATACCCAGTTTATTGCATTAGAGGCTAGAACTAGGAAAACCCTTCAAAGGTAAGTATAGGATTAAAATGAGAAATATAACAAGTCCTTACCACATCCTTGCAGAGAATGCAAGGGATGCAATGAAGTTTCCTAGTAAACTCTGCATTTGTGATACAACATGGCACCTGCAACACAACTTGAATGACATTGCAATCTCGAATTACAGATTTGGATATTTTAATAAGAAGATTAACCACTGTTCTTTCATTAGCAATTTTTATATGGCTACCATTACTGCCATTAGGATCATTGTAACTGAGATATGTTCTGAGAATGATTATGGTAAAAAATGATTGTCAACAGAAACCTGCAAGGATGGAAGAAATTATCGTATATGCAGCAAAGTGACTATATCATTTTTTTTTATCAGGTAGTGCTTTCTCATGTGCCAGGAAGAAACGAGAGAGAGGGAATGAAGTAAAATTGGAAGTCGTCACCTTACCCCGTTTCAAGAGGAGAAAATGACTCTACTAAGACGCTGCTCCTAAAGCAACACCCAAGTATAAGCTCTTTGGTAACTGAAAAGTTTTCTCCGACAAAATGGGCATTTTTCACAGCTATCTGCAAAGATGAGAAATGTTTTACTCTTCACAGAGAGAGAGAGAGAGAGAGAGAGGATAGTTTTTTCATATCAGATTATTTAAAAAAAAAAAAGAAGAAGAAGAATAAAAGAACAAAAGAATGGACTGTCACTCACAATGGCACCAACCCTTATACTGTGAGGCAATATAAATTGCCGGTCAGTTAGTAAGAGCCAAACTTCTGTATCAAGCTGAACAACCATGCCTTGCATGTACACCGCTCTGACGATACCACTATAATGACCACATTCCCCTCTTCCTCTAATTCGAGTTTTGACATGCACCGACCGTTTCCAGGGCATTCTAAGCAGATGCAGAAAGGATTTTTCTGTTACGACAAATATCAGCTGAGATTCTTCCCTCCCTATAAACATCAATTTCTTCTTCAATCCCGAAAGAACAATAGAACTGCCAATAAGCTTCGTAATTGCGGGATGCCAAGGTGAACAAGAACCGCAGAAATACACAAACACAGCTTTTGAGTAAGAATGACTTTCAGCTGAGCCATTTACAAGCTCCTCGACAGGAACTTCAGATTTGCATAGTTGACAATCGCAGATCATGAACTCTACTAAAAACCCTCGAAGATTCTTCCCATTTGACTTAGTACTCATCGAACATGGAGCAGTAAAAACAGGGCTAACTGATTGCACGGCACCAAGAATATTATAACGGGCTTTGGCACCATCTTCAAAAGCAGAAATGTCACCAATCGTCAACGGAAAGGAAACTGTACTCGAACAGGGACGCAGCCCACCAGAAGAAAATGATGAAAAGCTCCATTTGATAATCTCTAGAAAGCCCCCTCCATGCTTGAAGGGGATGAAATTGAAAGCAATAACGAGAATCCTCTCCCCCAACATACGGACTCCAAAGTTAAGAACGTCGCAGCACACCGTCGAAGTCCCATCGGAGAATCTGAGACAGGCGCTGTTACTGCTGGGGCATTTGTGGGGAGTGGAGGAATCGGCATCGGCATCGACATCAAAGGCGGGGAGGGATACGGTTCCGACGAGAAAGACGGGGTGGTTCATCGGGGAGAGAGTTTTGGCGGTGGTACTAGGATTTTCGAGCGCGGGCTCTCCGCGGGGGATCGGTGCAGAGCCCCGACGGCTGGGAGATGACGGGAGAGAGGACGCGCCGCACAAGGGCCGAGATTGGCGGACGAGATCAGAGACGGTGAGGAGTTTCGTGCCGGAGGGATCCATCAAGAATTGGACCGGAGCAGCTCCGAGCTTCGAGCGCTCAGCAGTCACTCAGGGGAGTGAGGGCGGCAAACTATATACGGCGAAGAGAGAGGGGAGGGGATTGGATAACGAAGCGGAAGGCGGGAAACCAAAGGTGTAAGGGTGTCAGGATGATGTAAATGGAGCCGGTGCACGTGAGCCCAAGAAAGTGGAACGCCCGGGGCCCTCATCTTCGGTCACGCGCTCCGGCAGAATGTATCACGGACGAGCCAACGAGCTTGGCCATCATCGAGAGGGTAGGGCGACCCATTGGGTTTGAAATTGCGTACTAAGCAAGGCTTAAATAGCGGAGGAGGTCCGTAGAAGAGCGGGCCCTCTATTCCGAGGAATGGACATTTTCTCCTTAACTTTGGGGTGAGAGGTAACAAAATGGCAAGGAATGGAAGAATGGATTTAATAGTTTAAGGAATGAAGGGTAGGTGACTTTTTTTTTTTTTTTAAAAAGCCTAAATAATCACGTATTTTGGATAGCTCTATATTTGATCACGAAATCTAAACTTTGTACGAGACTGGCATCAACCTTCAGCTTTGTCCGCATCCTTAGGAAGATCTGACGATTTCTATGTCACCGAGGTTAACCTTTCGGTCCAAGATGCGGAGAAAAAGACAAAAAATGTGTTAGGAATCGATACGCCTGGAAACGTGCATTTCTATTTCAATTAAATTATATTTCCGACCCCAGTATTTCTTTGATATAATTTGAAATTCAAATATCATGAAATAGGTAGAAAATATACATACCTACAAAGACTTCAAGTCGATCCTTGTATTTAAATCCTTAATTCGGCAATATCCCACAGCGCCTTCACAAATGATTTCAAGAGTCGATCCTTTAACTAGACGCACACGTGTACGCCCTCCACGGTATCCACACCAAGTTTTTCTCGTAAGCGTTGGGAACTGTTCCCAACAATCGGTCGCCTTTTTAATTTCGGAATAAAGGACTTGTAATCAGCACTCAGTAGAACATATCTTATTCAATCACTCTCGAATACAATATTTTGAGTAGCACTCTTTTCTTCTCTCAAACTCACACACCAAGGATGCCCTTCGGTTTTCTATATATAGAACACGAAATGAGACTTTTGTCCCCTTTGGTGGGTGAAATGTTTTCACCTCTTTCACCGAAGAGTGGTGTCTCTCCTTTATCGAAGAGAGGTGTCCCTCCTTCACCGAAGAGATGCGCCCCTCCTTCACCGAAGAGATGTGTCCCACACCAAATCGGCTAAAGATGTGCTTTTTCACAATTGGCATATATTATGCCATTTTCAATAACATATCATTGAGAATAGACCAACCGTTGGTTTACATAAAATGTACTACTTATATACATACATATGGATATGTATTTATTTTAATCGAATTTCATTCGATAATTTAGCATGCGTATATAACCGATAGTATAATTAAATTTTCATAAATTTAATTTTACAGTTAATTCCGAAACAACCTTATCCAATAAGGCGCGTAACCGATATGGGCAATTCCGTACTAGCAGAAATTAACTGTCCAACACAAAATTTAAACAATTAAATTTTGGTTACAAGAAATTACTTGTATTGTGTGTGACCCATTGGGCTCTACACTAAGTCGATAGTGAATTAATTTATCTTATTAAAATCTTTTAATAAGATCATCGATTAACTCTTAATCAATTAAGTTCACAAGTCAAGATTAACGTCTAGCAACATATCATGACCACCTGGATAGTGAAGATTTCAATCAAAGAATCGAACACCCTTTGGTGATTAGTTTTCGTGTAATTCAATCCTTCAGTTATACAATGTCCCGGATAAATTAAGGTATGGATAAAATGTCAAATCCTAATTTTTATCCATATGCATCTTAATTAACCCTAATTAACTGTTCCCAACAATCGGTCGCCTTTTTAAGATCCATTAGGTTAATTCTTTAAGCGGATTAGTTCAATAAACTCATTTCATAATGAGTACCTACACTTTTACATTAGTGACTCTTACATGTAATTGTGAGATCAGTTACCCTCTACCTTAGAATATGTAACAAGTGTACTAGTTTTTCCGGATCACTAATCTCCTGTTCAGTGATCCTATAACTATGAACATTTTAAACTAAAACTTGTGGATTTTAAGTCTCACTAGCATGATCTCATCATGATCTTAAAATCATTATCATAGTTCATAGGTTTTATCATAGAGTATAGCAGTATATGATGAATAATAATGTCTTAAGTTTATTTCACGAATAAACTTACATTAATTGTGATTGGATCTAGATCATTAATCCCAACAAAATGCTCTTTTCAATCTGGCACTTTTTTGAAAAAAACAAAAAAACACGGTGGCGGATAACCGCCAATTTGATCGAATGAGGGGGCCTTTTTGACCTGGGTCAAAAGGGAGGAGGAAAGCTTGATCGACACAAGCTCTAGCAGTTAGGGACGCCGAAGCTCGAGTGGAAGAGGTTCCACGGAGCACCGATCAAAGCTCATTGAGGCGTCGTGCTGCTGCTATTGCTGAAGCAGTCACACAAGCCAACTATAGTTTGAAGCACGTCGCTGCTGAGTTGTAGTAGGCCCATGAGCAAACACTGAAATTGAAATGGTGCCAATACAACCGAAGAAGTAAAGGTAAACATGACTTGCTATGATTATTTGTCAAGGCACAGGCTCTTTTTTTTAAATTAGCGATGCTAATGCAAGGCCAGAGGGAGAGCAATATTTGAAGACGAAGGAAAAAGAAGCGGTTACAGAGCTAGGTAGTCAAACTGCATCTGAAGCACGACTGCAAGCTGCTGCTGCTGCCACTGAAGGAGGATAAAAATGAGGACAAGGACGAGCACCAGCCAAAATTGGGGCGAATAATTTACCTTTATTATTATTCTATTTGTAAACGGTACACTTGTTTTTTGTGTTTCTCTAGAGCTACCGTATACCTCGTTCGTCAGCCTTTTGTGCTACTGATTAGGGGAAGATGAAGACCAACTTGAGGAGGACAAGCACAAGGACAAAGAGAAGTGTCATTGGTTGAAATTTACGCGAACAACTTCCCTCTCTGGTCACACCCGTAAATCATACGCTTTTCACTGTATTCCCTAAATCTATTTTATGACTCTTCCATCAATTCACTATGATACATACAGGTCAGAGCAAGCAAGAGCAAGGCCAACCAAAGGAGGTTCGTGTAGGTAAAAACTAAACCTTTAAACACTGCCTGTAAGCTCAATTCCTTTCCTCACATTTATGCAAATGCTTGTACCATATGAAATCTCATCCTGTTTTCTAATTCCTCGTGTGCAATTTAGGTGAGAGGGAAGAATCACAGAGCATTTACTGGCGGCAATATTGATTTCAAAAGAAAAGGAGACCGACCTTTTTAAGAGGTTATGTAATCACTTACAACACTCATATTAAAGTTACTTACATTCATGCAAGTACATTTGTCACTCCCGTTATTTTTATAGTAAATTAACATTGTATTAGCATATTTATGTGCCCAGCTATACATATGGGCAGACTTGGAGTTCAGTTCACTCGATCAATCCGATAACATGATAGTTCGCCACAAATATTACCCACAAGATGGATCCCAATGAAATCTTCCCTTTGCGATCACCCTCTAGATTTTTTTTTCGTGCTAAGCTGAAGTTGCAATTCGACCTCATGTTCCTGTTCGTCTAGGTCAGTAGTCTTCCCTTCCATTATAGGGCATTTTATTTGAGAAACCTCTAACTTTCTCCTTCTTCGGTAGGTACATTTGTTCGATGAGAACTTTTCTTTCATTCATCTTCTGCAAATGGTCTTCAATATCATGCCACTCCAAAAAAAAATTATTACAGCCACTTTCCTATTCTATAGATTTACAACTATTAAAAATCGATGAGATGGTAAAATAGAGTTATAAGTTAAGAACATAACTCTACAATGAAAATGTATTGATATCTTAAGCAGGTATCCCTAAGATCTTCTTCACGGATTCTCCCAACTCCACGAAGTCAATAGCAGAGTTTTGTACATGTGACGACGCCATTCCTGCCCCCATCACTCCATGAATTTGACCCGACAGATTGGAGACCATCAACCCCCCCACCTGCAACTCCATCCCACTTCCCCAATTAGATCAACCATCAGTATGAGAGCTTTCTGTAGCAACCATGATGAATCAATGCTTCACTTGGTGAATTGCGAGTGCTAGCTAGGGTCTCAAATGCCCACCCCCACCAAAAAAAATCGCCAGTCATGCCATCATTTAAAAAAGGGAAGAAAAAGCTCGTTGCTTGAATTGTACATCCAATTCAAACAAGGGGTATTTTTGTCTTCTCACGCGCTCGTTTTAGATGGGAGCATTAATGTTAGTGAGGGAAATCACTTAGATATGGTAGACTGCGTAAAAATCGGAATATCGTGTCTGTTTTATAGAATACAAAGTTAAAAGTTCGCGGTAAGATATAGGATTGCTCTAAAGCATGTAATTATTTGAGTTATTTTTTTTAATATAAAATATTATAGTGTGAGGATTTTTATAATTATATTACAAGGAAGATGGAATGTAGTTAAATGAATTAGTGGAATGAACATTCTTTTATTTCGTTTCATTAAAATTAGAAGACAATTTATTGAATAGAATCTTAATCACTGATTTTCGTAGTGTAATTAAAGCAATCATACTCTTTATATCTCATGTCATTCCATTCATTGGATTCCTTACTACCAATCGCGACATTAGAGTCTAGACCACGCCTGTGACGGTTCAATCAGTGACAGCCATCCTGACAAGATTCAAGAAGCCAAGAGCCTCTAGCCCTTTGCTCTGTACCTATTTATTCCCACTTCCGTTCATTCAGTGGACTCCGCAATCGGAGATCGTTGCATCGCAAAGATCTCATTAGAGAAATGCTATTTTATCTTCTTCTTCTTCTTTTTCCCCCCTTTTTGTTTCTCTAAAATAACGAGTTCCTAAAATTCCACCGAAATCCTCTGACCCATTCGACATTAAGCCATTCTAATTGTTGCACTTAAACAACGACACCGCTCGATGAGCATTCCAAGCAAATATGAGTAACTCACAAGTGATTGAAACCATAGTTTTTAAAACCGGACTGGGCCGGAAATCAGTCAAGGTATGGGCTCATGGGTCGGACCGGGGGTTCAATGGGTTGAACCGTATGTTTAATAAATAATATTAATAATATAATATTCTAATAAATTAATATAATATTATAATTTAACTATGATTTATAATCAAAATCATTAATATAGTTATAATCATAGTTTTAAAAACCGGACCGGGCCGGCCGGTTCGACCGGGAACCGGCCACTCACCCGATC
>CXYZ01011952.1:307392-384438 GCA_900006705.1 Sonneratia caseolaris | reverse complement strand
TTATTATAAAGTATATTTAAATTATGATATTATATAAATTTATTAGTAATATTATATTATTAATATTATTTTTTAAACATGCAACCCATTGAACCCCGGTCCGACCCATGAACCTATGCCTATACCGGTTCCCGGCCCGATCTGATTTTAAAAACTATGCTCTTAGCATTTTAAATTAACTCCTATGAATAAAAAAAATTTATATATGAGAGAGTTCTGTCTGTCCTGCAAGTAAACTATCCCAACTCGAGCTTATTTAATCTATGTTGAATGGTTCATGGTTTATAATAAAAAATAATAATAAATAATAATAATAATAATAATAAAAGGAATTTGAGCCCTTCTCAACTCACAGGAAACAATAGACGAAGAAGCGGATACAGACAAGGAGAGGAATCTGAGTTCAGGCCACACGTTCTGGATTAAGTAACTTTCATGCATGACACCCCCTCCACTTGAAGCTCAATTACGAATTAACTCGATGAGTTGGTATATCTTCGAGACAAGATTGGATTCGGCTTGGACTTCCTTCGTAATACGCATAGATATTCAGGTTCCATCCAAGATTAAGATCGAGCGACAGAGACAAACGCAACCATCCCGCTCAACTGGGAAACGGCTTGACCAAGCGAGACGTAGCAGTTTCAGCAGCTGCAGTCGTGGTCTTCAAGTTCCCACTTTCAGACATGTAGAAGAAGTTGTAATTGATTCGGGTGACTAGATCGGCCAAATGCGGGAAGTGACCCACATTGAGTTTGAAAGATAAGACCTGCATGTGGAAGCAGTGCGAAAGCTTGATCCACCACCGATTTAATTGAGGGAGCAATGCAACGTGATACGGAAAGAAGGGTACCCTTAGGAGGAAGGCGATGCACTCGTCAAACTGTTTCTCGATCCTCTCCACTTCCACTTCGCACCGGGCCTTGATTGTTGACATTGCCCCCCCACTGCTCAGTGTCTGCTGTACAGAGTAGAAGTCCAGTGCTAAACCAAGGATGCTGTTGATCCGACTAGCTATCAGAGCCCACTGTACATGAAGCGAGCATGTTATGCAATAGCAATTAGAATAATAATGATAGTTTCATTACAATAATTATTACCAGTTTATCAGGAACTACAAAGCATTGCCGTTGCACTGACAGTAAGTAGGCCTCGTGTACTTCCATCACTTCGTCAAGTGATCGAGCTGCTGCCATGCCTTCACAAAGCTCGCGCCATGCGCTGTGATATACCTGGTATGACCAGTAACAATGACTTAGACAAGATTCCCAGCTCCCCAAGATTAGCCTTCAAGGGGAGAGACTTTGTAACTTGCAATGCCGTCTGGAATGTGATACACAAGCACTTGATAGTAGAATTTGGCAGTAGGCAATACTCAAATTGAATTACAAGACTACATGCATCAATGTAATTGGGCATATTGTGACGAGTGGAAAAATATATTTTTCCCAACAGTGAATATCAATGTAAGCCATGACACATTCACAATCTGGGATAAACATGACGCTGTTATTCCAGGGAAGAATTTTCTTACTCTGTCCATCACATATTGATGAAAGGCGTCTACAAAATGGAGAAGTTTCTGTTCCACTAACCAGTGATGCTTGCTTCTGTAAGTTGCAGTTCTTTTACCCTGGAGTCAAGAAAATCAAGGAAACACTAAAACTGTTATGATTTACATCAGCACATACCTTTTAAATCAATTATCTAGTCATCGAACACAGACAATGTGCTGAAAAAGCATTTGCAGCTGTTATATGTGAAATTAGAACCTTCCACATCCACCTCCGAGTTTTATCGAGAACAAACTTTGCACGCTTAACCTTCAATAAGAACCCCATGATCTGCGAAAATGAAAAGGAAATAAAGGAATTGATAATTAGTAAGACGTGACAGCACGATGATCACTGTTAAAAGAAAAGGGCTAGTTATGATAGAATTGAGTGGGACCACGCGCCACACTCATTGCATTTTTCCAGCAAATTAGTAGTGGCCAGACTAGCAACCATTAAGAACCCCGGGGCATTTTATTGCCAAAATATGGTTGTGCTCGCCAAGGCGAATATGGCTGTCAACAGTGAGAATACCTGGTTATACTTCTTGATTGCCTCACTGTTGGCAATAAGCTCAAGGGGCCAGGATACCTGCCAGATTTGAGAATATTACCAGAGAGAGTAGAACAAGCATCCTCAGTAGCTTTCAGTGACAAGAGCAAGTACCTTGTATGTGAATTTAAGTGATTCAAGGCCATCAATTCCATATCTTTGCACATTATTCTTCTGAGGAGAGGAAAGAGAAGCAGTATTATGCTGCTCATCAGCATTAGCCTGAGATCTGGTGATAGATACAACCAGTGAATCAGGGGCACTTAATAGATGGCCATCGGCAGAGTTGCTAATAGATTCCTGTAAGGCCAATTAGCCAGAATGAGTGTGAAGTCACATGAGAAATAGTGGCAGTCTTCAGCCTCAAGGACAAAAAAGCATCAGCAACATATGATGGCAAGCCAAACCAAAAGACAGATATAAAAAACTAAGGTAACTCTACCTGCAATATAGTATTTAAATCAAAATCATCATCCCAGGTCTCCCCTCTGTCCAGCTTATTGAAAATCACAACCAAAAAGTGCTGAAGGAGATCACCTGAAAATTATGATTCTGCCTTGACGTCAGACATATTGCAGAAGTCCATTAATCACATTACTTATTTTATTTCATCTCTTTAAGAGAGTTAAAAAATAAAAGAAAGAAAGAATTTGAAAACTTCCCACATTTTCCAGAACCAACTTAAAGTCCTGATACCTGAGCCCAACAAATATATGGCACGTAATACTGCAAGTTCATCCATCAGTCTCCAGTCAAGCATCAATTTTGACAATATTTGTTTGCCTATAAGATCCACCTGCCTCATATGATCAGAGATGCTGAAGAAAACAACAGGAAAATATTGACAAATAATACTGAAATTCTTCACTAGAAGCTGATACCTGCCTCTTGATGTAAACCACAAGGCATTCCCGCATAACAGCAAGAGGAAGTGGAGCGCATTCCAGTTCAACGTCTTGAATCAACTGAAGAACTCTTGAAGGAAGGGTACTGTTCTTTTGAAAAGGTAAGAGCTGTGATACAGGGAGACACTCCTGTTGCAGTGCTAAAGATTCAGAAATGTCCTAGGGAACTCTTAATAAAAGCCTAAAAATAAAGCAAATGAACAAGAACACTCAGAGAAGTATCCCCATCTGAAATACCTGAACAAAAGGAAGAAGAGTAGGAAAAGGAAACAAGTCTTCCAACATGTTCGTGTCATCCTCCTTTGCATGCAGATATTCAAGGCCACCAAACTGAAATCCATGTGCGAAATCTGTTCGCTTAAGTGTAGAAATCCATCCATTCTTTTCACCGAAAACAGCCTTCCATATATCCTCATCATCTAAAGGAGGAAGAGAGAAACTCTTGGATATATTTAATGATGTCCAGGCAGAAGCATTTTTATTAAGAAGTGGTCGACACAGAGTCAAGACTGGATTCTCATGACAGAAGACTCTTGAAATATGTGTTTTTACTGAAGTTTCTGAGGCTAAAATCTTTTCTTCAGCATGAACAGAATTGCTTGCCTTCCCATAATCAGAAGCAATCCCTTTCTTCTGACCAAAAGTATCAGTCGAAAGGTTATACTGCATATTGTCCAAGAACAATGGAGCAGGCAAAGTTCCTGCATCCCTTATCTCCACTTCCAGTTGACTTTTTTCAGATCCAAAGAAAGGAGAAATCTTGGAACTACATGGGTCTTCTTGGCAAATATATCTTGATATGTGATCACCATGACTAATAAGACCTGCAACTGACATGCAAAATGTTTCTAACAGAGTCAAGCTTGATCGATCATTGACCTCAACCGAACCCCCCATGTCCTCGACCTTAGAGTCACTTTGTCTAGGTGATACAGTTGACTGCATTGTAGGAACATAGCGAATCAACTGCAATGATTTTCCAGCGGAAATAATTGACTTAGCAATGTCCTTAAGAAACAAAGGACACAATAGATGGTCACCATTGCTCGAATCCTTTCTTCCAGACAGACTCTCTATTGTTTCCTTCCTATCACCTTTCAGAGGTAAATGGTCCCTAGCACCTGTCAACTCTGATTGTTGGACATCCTTGTTGCAACCCTGTGGATGTCTCATTATATAGCTCTTCTCCCAGAACTCAGGATCCTCAACCGAAATTGTGCTGTTAGCATAAAAGAACATCTGCAATTGGAGGGGGAAGACAAACTATAATTTTTTACATCGATTAAAAACTGAACTAGAACTGCAGGGCAATAAATGCCCATCACAGGACATGGAAACAGATTGAATAAACAATCTAGAAAAAATCTCTTTGACATGTTACTTCAACGTGATCAAATAAACCAGATGCATTGCAATGAGATTGCGATTAATGCACCTCCTCAAAAGGATCATCCAGTATTCCTTCATAGAGCCAGGAGTCAAGGCCCTGAACATATGGTTGTACACTCCCTACAAATAGATGAAGCACCATCTGGTAAGGTTGTTCCTCCTGAAAGAACCAGAAATTGACTCTTAATTTCCTTAACCAGAATACAAACAAGGATTTAAAAGAAATAAAATTGATAGCATGAGGAATATGATGCTACCTCACCACCTTGTACAAGACATGCTTCATCCAGTCTTTTGTAAAGATGGTCAAGGATGTGAGTTGCCACTTCAGAAGCAGCAACAGAAGAATACACCTCAAGGCATGATGGGGGGATGGCTCCATGCACTATATCAAGCAGAAGTTCAGAACCTGAGCAGAGACTGGCATGCCTAAACATTATTAGGGATACACTAAAAAAAATTAAGTTATAAAATACAATATGCTCTAACAGAACTGGAGACCAAACAGTCACTATAATAACAAGAAATGTATGTATTCTAAGGGAAATGCAAAGTGCCCAAGCGATAAGTAAACAGAGATAGTACCTGACAGTTGAATATCAAAATAAGACCTAATATGTTCTTTGACAAGAAAGTGATTTGAGGGACCTCTAAAATATATCCATGGAAATGATTCAATAGATAAGAACAATCAGACGACTTCACAACTTTCCTGCCATAGACTGGTACAAGTTTGACATCAATAATCAACAAGTTGAGTTCAAGTTCAAAGACCTTGATAAAGAACTTGTCAATCCCACCAAGGTTGGAGTGGTTTCACTTCTTGAGTTGCCCATTTTCATTTCCTCCTTTAGAGCAATATCTCTCAATCTCTATATTAAAAAGCATGTAGATTTAGACTTTTGTCATTGAGGATAATAACAATAAAACAACACACGGTCATATGCATTATCAATAGACTGCTTACTCTAATCCATGAAGATACACAGCATGCAAAGGCTTTCAGCGTAGGCAGTGATGATTTAGAAAGTGCTGTCACCTTATGAACTATAATATCAAGAAGTTGTAAACATGTTGCAGCATAGCTAAACTGGCTCAGAATGGCATGAAGACTTGTCCTAGATAGGTGCATGACGTATATCCCGGATATCGCATGGAAGCACTTTGCCCCATGGTCCCAATAAAATAAATTACTGGAGAAACCTTGTAACATCTGCAGTACACCTCGTACCTAAAGCAAATGCAGTCAGCATATGTTTTTGAGATGATATAAATGCAACACATCTGATCAACAACCAAGCATACCACATCAGCTTCATTTGTCCTCGTGCTTGTAAAGGGAACAGCAAAATGCAAATCATCAGATAACAAACCGCATATCTTATGAACTAAACTTTTACTATCTTCCATCTTCAGCTCATCTGCCAAGTAGAAAGTTGCAGTCAGCGAATGTAGTGAAGCATATGATACAAGCAACATTTACAAACTCGAAGGAGGAGGCAGTAATTAGTTAAAATATTTTAGAATGGTCATGCAGTTGTACTGTAGATTCAAAGTGCAAGCATCTTCATCAATCTTCTATTCACTTCCAAGCATAAACTCACACTGAATTTTATTTTTGATTTCACAGAGCAAAAAATCCTCTACTTGTAGTGCGAAGCAGATCTGATTAGAGCATCCAAAGCAGTCACAAAGGCAGTTCACGAGCAAGAAGTAAATTGGGGGAGAGAGAGAGAGAGAGAGAGTAAAGGAGGAATATGAAGAAGGTGAGCAAGCGCTATAAGCGAGGGTGAGTAGACATTATGCCTTGCGCATGGAAACTCTCCATAAAAAGAATCCTCTGAGCAACAGAGATGTCATCGTTACAGCAGACCAAATTGAACCTCAACAAAATTACATTACCGGACCCGGTCGGTCGAAGGGGAGTTATTCCGCCACAAATGGTCGACACCAGAGTATTTTGGATGGGTAAAGTTTCAGCAGAAAGCATCATTTACCGGATGAATTAGGAAAAACTCAACCGAGGACGGATCTTCACATCTATTAAACTTCAGTGGTGCGGAATTGCTGTGCAATGTCGAAGATGGAGTGACTAGTGAGTGTGGATGCAGTGGTAATTGATGGAAGTGGATGACGGCACTGCAATTTCACAGCAGCAGGGAGGCCTCTCCGAGGAGGAAGGGAAATGAGGCGAATTGAGAAAGTAGCGCGCTATTGGGTTTTCCATTTTTGTTCTGTTTTTCTTTCTTTATTTTTTTTAAGGGAAAATTTCGAGCTTCAATCTCATTCTCATGTACCTTTACTGAATAAAAATAAGAGTTTTCGTTCTGCACCCTCAATTTCACCTTGGTGCTATTTTGCACCCTGCAGTTTCTATCATTGCGTTGTGCAGGCTAAAAGTTAGAAATTTGACAATTTTCAAAGGAATTACTGAGAAAGTGGACAGTACTGTGAAAAGAGATCATCTGGCATTACATCCACGGCATGATTAACTGGACCCTCTTGGCTTCTTATATAGAAGCATTAATCCATTTTATTTCTTTCTTGAAAATATGAACAGTTATTCTTCATGTGTAGTCAAAACCAACGCGCAATTGCATTCAGTGCAGAGGCCTGTCTCCGTTCCAGCAGCCCATCTCAGGACACTCCCTCCTGGGTTTGCAAGCTCGGATGCTTGAAATTTCTCGATGCATCTCAATGCATGAATTTGTCGGTGAGACTTCCCAGTCCGAGTGGGGGAGTTTTGAGAAGCACGGTGAAAATTGACATGATGGAACGTTCTCAGGTCAGGTGCTCCTTAACATCGGACTTTGGGGCTGCAGCCTCTGAAATCTGTATCCGTTATCTAGAACAGAGGAGGTTCCACTTTCACGTTCATGGAGGGCGTGGGCGAGGCCGAGGCCGAGGGCGAGGCCGTGCCTTTCACTTTCAAGATGTGGAGCATACATTATCTTTTGACGTTCCCTGACCTGTACAGTACACAGGGGAAAGATATATCTAGTTCTTTTACCACTCCAACCGTGATAAATTTGAGCATGGTTCTACTTGATAGCACGAAGTAATCTCGATCTTCTAATGGGTACACTGCGGTTACAGTAAACACTCTTAAGCCAAAACCCTGACATCCGCAACATTGATCTAGCAACTTGAAAGCCCACAAGTTCAACGCGTCCTGTTAAATGCAACGCCTGCTGGAAAGATAACATGATCCCAAACGACATGAACCAGGTGAACACTTGGCGATGCTGCGATGAGCAAATCATCACACGCCAAGCATCGCCTATCATCGAGCACATGATACTACTCACTAGACGTTGCCTCAGCAGGACTTGGGAGATGGTATTTCCCACAACTCTGCAACCAGCAAACAGAAAACTGAATAGCAGGGCAAAGAACTAAACCCCAATTCATCGCCTTGAGAGAGAGCCTACCGGAAACATCAGCTGTATAGGCTGTGAACCGCAACCTGCAACCAGCTCTTACAGCTTGGGAAATAAGGTCTCATAACTAAGAGAATTGTTTACTTTCAGAATGCTTAGCGAGATACTTATCAACCTCACCATCCTTTTCCACAATCAGCGATTGAGGACGCTTAAAATAAATCTGATGTCAATTTCCTTGCTCATCATTTAGAAGTCCAGAAAACTATACTATAGATCCTTGGATTAAGAGTGTGGTTATACCTGATTATGAATTCAAATCTGCACGACAAGACCGAAGACTGTCAATAAAGACAGAACAGCTCTATTTCCTGCATCCGTTTTAGCAAGTCATGCGTAACAATTGTCAAATCAACTGCAACACTGAGGCACTACAGATACAAATTGGCTTGCGAGTTCTTCTTATTTTCAGCTGGAAGGTTTGGGAAATTGATGACTCGAGCCATCTAAAACAGGAGACAATATGACTGTATAGCTCAACAAGGGAACAAAAGAATCAAGATGAATCTGTAAATTCAGCATACACAAATGTAAACTACGGACATAATTCTTCCAGAGCAGCAAAAGGCTGTGGCTTGTCCATCTCTGTGAGTCACGAGTCTTTAATTGAATTCTTCCTGGGAAGTGATTCATCGGCCAGCTTGGATGGAGGCCAGTAACGGAACCAAGACCTACCCATGATGTTCTTGATGGGAAGTGGGCCCCTGAAAATTATGAGATGAATTTGACAGGCATAAGCACTTTCTGTAATCTTAAAACTTATAAGTTCATCAACACCAAAAAATGTTCAGTTCTCTTTGATTTGACGGTCAATCTATTAAATCGGACCAAGAACAGGAGATTGGGAACCTAAACAAACACTCGAACTTTACCAGTTATGGGAGTCGAAGCTGTTATTGCGATTGTCTCCCATCACAAAAACATATCCTTCAGGGATGAGCTGGAACACATAAATCCTATTCAGTTAGTGATTTACTTAATAACTAAACCCTTCAGAGCGAATAAGTGCCAGAATGAAAGAATACCCATAAAGACAAAATAGAGAAACAGAAAAACCGGAAGAATATATTACTATTGGCTCCATTTCATAAGCAAGTGGCTCCAGAACGAATTCTTCATTGCGAACAAGACCATTCACCAACAGTTTGCCATCGCGAACCTAGAAACAGGAGCATTATTAGAATTCAAATGACCACAGATGCAAGGGGAAAACATCTACAATAAGTCGAGAATGCATCGAACATCAGAATGTTCCACAGTACACGAAGCCAAAGCTTACTTCCACACAGTCGCCCGCCTTAGCCACGATTCTTTTGATGAACACATCAGCTGGACCATAACCCAGTTGCTGACAAGTTAACAGAAACCAAATCAGTCATTCTGGAGCAGACCAAAAACAAAAACTTACGTCACGCACACAAAGAAGTTCAGATTAAGATCAAACCTGCAAGATCGGAGGTGCCTTGAATATCACTACGTCAGAAACCTCGGGTTTTCTAAACAAATATGAAACCTGGACTCAAACACAAGGCCGCGGCAAGGGCAATCAGTCGAGCATGAGCAAACGCCAAATTTGTGGGACTAATGAATATGACAGATGGTTCCATCCATCCAGTATACCGAGTTGCTCTTTAGATTAATAGTTACACCTAAAGACGGTTGAACTGAAATAAAGATGAAGTTTCAATGCATCACCTTTTCAGCTAAAATGCGATCACCAACATCGAGAGTCGGGGACATGGAAGTAGAAGGGATAGATCTCGCCTCTGCAAGAGAGGACTTGAACAGCAGACTCACTGTCAGAGCTGTGACTGCCGCCTTGGCATCCTCGGACCGGACGCCGAACCACTTGGAGAACCACCACTTAGAACCCGACCCTGACCCAACGTTGCTAGCCTCCCTCTCGTAGCTCTCCGCCTCTGTCTCAGCGTACTCGGTCGAAATTGTGCTGCTCAGGAGACTCTGCAGAGCCGCCTCGTTGCAGGGCATCCACTTGGACCCCTGCAGGAAAGGCATGACCGAGGCCGGCAGAATTGGTGAAATCCCACAAACCCCCACACCTGCCACTGTGGCGTAGCCCGACCCGGACGAGCTGCAGGCCAGAGTTTTCATCACTGAGACCATGCCGGCCAGAATCGGGCCCCCGCAGCCGCCGCCCAGGACTCCCCTAGCGAGAGTGCCGTAAGGGGCGGCTGCGGCAGGAGGACGGGGGGCTCCCCGCCTCACGACAGAGGGATCAGGGCGGTCGGGCTTCCTGGACCCGAACAAGCGGGAGATGATGCAGCATTCTTGGGAAAGGCGGCAGTTGTTGGTTCGGAGCGAGGCGGCAGAGGCGAGGTTCTGAACGAGGTAGCCGGAGTAGGTGAAGGTGACCCGAATAGCCATCGGAGGAGACGAAGCGTAGAGGGCGCCGATTAGGGTCCGAGAATTTGGGAAATAAATGCCCTAGAAATGAAATAGGCCCACCATGTTAGAGGAACACGGGCGATTGACTGATTAAAGAGCGCAGGAGTTTGATCCAAGTCGAGGGTTCCCGGTGTAAGAAGGAAGGAGGGAGGGAGGGAAAGCGGAGAATGGGCAAAAAGGAGCGGCTACCGCGAAGGAGCCGCACGGTACCAAAGGGAAGCTCAACTTGCCACAAGTCGGGGGAAGAAAGGCCGAGGTGGGGCTTTTATACGAAGTTTCAACAGATGGGACACCGACACCTTCCTGGTTCAAGGTCCAGTAACCAATAGCTACTCCCGGTGCACTGGCTCTTCATTTCGTGACAGCCGTGCGCCTGGATCATGAAATATCGCGGTGAGAAGTAAAACTCGAGTAAATATTCGGTACATCTAACTTGTTCGTAGTGTAAGATTAATCTAGTTATAACACCGGTAAATTCTGAAATATTAAAAATCTTATAAAGTTAAAATAATCTAAATTTTGATTTGAGAATATGTCATGTGATACGCTAGGAAAAACTATGGGCAATAAACACTAAATATTTAGTTTAAAGAAAATCTCATCTACTTGTGGGACATTGAGATCAGAGGATGGGTGAATGAACACTTGCCATGTGTCGTGTCGTGAGTCTTACATACATACATACATATACATGCATAAAATGAGAACAAGATAGAGTAAAATGATGGAATTAAATAGGTAAAATAAGATAAATTAATTTAAAAAAAAAGATAAAATTGTTTATTTTATTTTATGTGTGGTGTAATATATATTTTTTATTTTTAAAATAAGAAGAGCAGGTGTAGAATTTCATCCTTAGCCTTATAATCTGAAATGACCTCATTGAGATCATCATATCAATGTCTTATCTCGTACCAATATTTTTTTTTTTTTGGTGATGCTCTCATCATCCAATTAATCTTGAATTCATATTTAGTGCAACCAAGATTTAACACCCTTTTTTCCTCTTGTGGCACTAAGCATACCCATAAATCTGGAATAGAAAAAAAAAGATATAAGTTCGAGAAATCTTTTTAATAAGAATAGAATATGTGATCAATTTAGAATTCTATGTATCAAAATTACATTCCTCATATAATTGACATAGTCAACTGCCATGTCTAGATGCTTAATTGGGAAGATAAATGGGTGAAGAATTAACTTTGGCCAAAATTAAGGTGGTGTAGTCAAATTTATCATATAAAATAATTTTTTAAGTATAAATTTGTCATCCTTAATTTAAAATAAATAAATAAAAATATTATTATATTGATGTCGTCACCTTTTTCTAAGTTCACTGCCTCATCTTTTAAGCATCCTCTCAGACAAAAACTTTATAGTACCCTATTTTCTGCTGAGTGCATGACAGATAACATAACATATTCACATTAAAAATAAAGGGAAAAAAAAGGAGGAGAGAGAAGAGAAGGCTACACGTCATTGTCAGCTGAATGGGTGGTTGGTGGCTATTCGTTACCACGTGTCATTTTATCATTGGGAGAGTTACGCTGCATGCTCCTTATCTCTCTGATGCGGGTCAACGGGAGCGGTGAGGACCAGACAACAAAGCACGCGCGGCGGGGATCAGAATTTCGACCGTGCACGTGCCAATTAAGTCTGACCACACTCTGAAAGGGAGCTAGAGCGAGAAACTAGAAACTATCACCACGCAACTGATCGATAGTGATCGTCCCTAAGTACCGTCGAAATGACTCACTGGTCAATGCCGTCTCTCCATACTTTTCAATACAGAGGTGTGAACAACTACTCCCCCCACCCAACACACACATTATTCCATAAGAATGTCCCAATAAAAATAAAGATTACAAAGGGAGGAAAAAAGATTAAGACGAGTCTGTCTATCTCTTGGTATCGGGTCAAATTAGAGATCCCCTTCCCTCTGGCAATCGCCAGTAGAAATTGGCCAGCCTCGTTACATCCTATAATTTAGGAAATGGTAGATTACAGGAGAAAACGTCTATCATAATCTCATACGTATTATTTTCTATTTATCTATCATATAAGATTGATTATCTAGGTATTTGTAATCTTAGTTAACCTTTCCTCTCATCTTCGTAAAACATATTTTGAAGAATTAAGGTATTATTCACGTAAATATGAACGAGGAATTTTCTAGGAAGGATCTCCCTCTGGACTTAAAAATCATCTCACTGTTTGATCCATTGATTATGAAAAAAAAAATGGGGGGCTGATCAGGTGGATTCGTTATCTTGGGTAAGGCACACGTGGAATCGGAAAACGCTTTCAAATCGTTCATAAAGTTCGAGAGCAGACTTTCTCCGAAAATACCCCTCCCCGACGTGTCGTCGAGAAGATAAAATTTTAGTGATATTATTAATATGACATAATAATTATTATTTTTATCTAAGCTGGTGGAGCAAATCCAAGATATATCCAAATGACAAATACAAGTGTACGTGATAAATTTTGAATTTAAGAATTGAGATAAAAAAATATGACAATAAATAATTTTGTATGTGAATTTAATTGGGAATAATTGTTAACAAAATATCTTATAAAATTACAAGAAAAATCCCCGGATTCTTCTTAACTATTTGAATTTCGATCAAGGGATTGGATTGCGTGTTCTTGATCAAGGTAGAACTACTAGGGCTTGTGAACTTGATCCGATGAGTTGGAATATTGTCCTAAATAAGGGATTCATGACTTGTTATTGTTCGCGGACTCGTTGTGGAGCTGTTAAGGTATTTAGGTTTGATCCGTTGAATCCATTGGGGTCTTGAACGAGGGTTGGAACAACATGTTCTCATACGAGGGGAAAGATTGCTAGGCCCTTTGGGCTTGATCTTCAAACAAGGGCTAGGGCAGTGTGTTCTCGCCAAGGGGAAGATCGTCAAGGCTTTTGGGCTTAATTTGTCAAATCCGTCGGAGGTCTCGAATGAGAACTTTGAGCAATGTATTCTCGATCAAAGGGAAGATCGTTAGGGCATTTAGGCTTGATCCGCTAAATCTGCTATGGTCTTGAGCGAGGGCTGAGGTGGTGTGTTCTCGATCAGGATGGAACCATTGGGCCTTTGGGCTTGAGCCACCGAATCCACTAGTAGTCTTGAACAAGAGCTGAGGTATCATATATATATATATATATATATATTTATCAATATGGAACCGTCGAGGCCTTTGGGCTTGATTCACTGAATCCATTCGTAGTTTTGAAAGAGGGTTGAGATAGTGTGTTCTCAATCAAGATGGTACCGACTCTGCCGGTGGTCTTGTACGAGGGCCTTTGGACCTTTGGGCTTGACCTCAATGAGTCGATCATCTTAGTTCTCTCTCTCTCTAGTAGCTTGTTGCTGAATTCATTATTTCATCGGTTGAGGGCGTGGAGTTCGCTGTGTTGCAATGGTTAGGCCATCTGGCCAGATGAATATCAGCCACAGAATCTCATACGAGATTTTGATTAGATTAGCCTATACACATGAATAAATACACGCACATGTACATGTTAAAAGTGATTTTCCCCCTTTTGCCCTTTTTCAACTATATCAACGAATCATCCGTCATTTTTATTTATTTAGTAGTAATCCAGAAGAAAAAGGAGAAAATGGAAAAAGAAAAAGGAAACGAAAGAAAACTATTCATCCGATGAGATCCAGCAGCAGCAAGAAGAAGGCCACAAGTCTATTATACACTGTTTTTAAAACCAGACCGGACCGGCCGGTTCGATCGATTCGACCGGGAACCAGCCACTCACCCGGTTCAGTTCTCACAAAAAATCAAATTATTATTTAAATGAGGTCAAATCTAATTGAACCGGTCGGTTCTCACNNNNTAAAATTTTAAAAAATAAAAACATATTATAATATACATATTTTATTTTACTATACTTATATTTATATTTTATGTTGAATTTGGGACTAACATTATAACTATATTAATGATTTTGATTATAAATCATAATTAAATTATAATATTATATCAATTTATTAGAATATTATATTATTAATATTATTTATTAAACATGCGGTTCAACCCATTGAACCCCCGGTCCGACCCATGAACCCATACCTTGACCGGTCCTGGCCCGGTCCGATTTTAAAAACTATGATTATACATACCAATCGTTTACTAATTTACTGGGCTAAGTGGTCCATCCTCATCATGCACATGCCAGCCCTAATAGTATACCCTTACAAATAAATCCATTCCATTAGTCAAAACTGGCCCGAATGTTATCGAGAACCGCAATTGGTCGGATTGAAACCGGGTAATAGGTAACATCTCACGTCTCCTTAAATGCGGCAAGCAACACATAATCGGAAATCCTGCAAGACCACCGCATGGTCTTCAACTAGGCATATTCTTGCAATCATATATAATGATTTAACTTAACCCATTAATATATATATCTATATATATATATATATCATAATTTCTCTTAGCATTTCACTCATCAACGGACCAAGTGATCGTGCCCTCTTGCTATTTAGAATAGATCCATAAGAAACAACTTTGGAATATTTTTTTTATTATTAAAAAGAAGAAGAAGAAGAAGAAGAAGAAGAAGAAGAAGAAGAGATGGTCAGACGAAAGAGGGAATCAACCATTTTCTCTTTATTTTTTTCCCAAAAAAAAGAGAGGAGATAAACTGTGTATTCCAAGCCCAACTTTCGGCGTGGGTGGTCTGTTTCATCTTCCCCCACATTGATCATTACATTTTCTACACCATGATTATTTGTCTCTTTATATATATATATAGTGTATACAATAAAATATTTATAAATTCAATAAATTATACTTAAATTTAAATAAAATCAAGTTAAATTAATTTATTAACAATTATTTTCCTAATCATAAACTTTTTATATTTATAAAACCAGAAATAGGACTTTTTTTTCCTCTTCTTTAGGCTTAGGACGGTTGTAACATCATGTTATTTATTTGTGTTTTTAAAAAAAATAAAAAATAAACATTTACGAAACACGAGAGGGAAAAATCTGACAAAAGAAGGAAAACAGCATAATAGAAGAAGCAGTGCATGCGGTCATCAAGGCGGGATACACCAACTTCAACGAGGGATGTGTCGATCACCGCCGGCGGCGGTTAGCGGTGGAAACTTGGACAGTCCACTCGGAACGGCAACGCACGTGGCGATGTCGGTTAAAACTGAAACCTGGACAGCTGACAGCTTCCTCTAGTTCTACTGCACCGTTTTCCCAAAGTTACCGCCCGGAGATTAATCGCACGAAGTGGGGTCCACATTATTATCTGAACGGTCAATATTGACTGACTGCACTAAACCCTCCATTGCTTCCCCTCTCCTCTTCTGACTCAGCAGTCACAGCCTCTGCCGTCCCTTTTAAGCCCGCAGATACAGAGCAAAGCCTCTGCGTCATAATAGAGTCACTCAGACACCCGCCTCTGCCTCTAGGAGAGAGTGTGTGTGTGCGAGAGAGAGAGAGAGAGAGAGAGAGAGAGAGAAAGAGAAAGAGAGGCCACATTGTGTTGGGTAATGGAGGAAAGGCCAGAGACGGAGCTTATCTCCATCCCTGCAACGCCGCGCGGACTTTCCACCCCCGAGACGCTGACGCCATCGGGGCAGAGGTCCCCCTGGCCCGCTTCAGTTGCAGGGGCGAAGTCGTCGGCTTCAGCAGCACGGACGCCTGCCTCGCTGATATCGCCGAGGTTCCTGAGCCCCATAGGGACGCCTATGAAAAGGGTCCTCGTGAACATGAAGAGCTACCTCGAGGAGGTGGGCCATCTGACGAAGTTGAACCCGCAGGACGCGTGGCTCCCCATCACTGAATCCCGCAACGGGAACGCCCACTATGCCGCCTTCCACAACCTCAACGCGGGTGTCGGGTTCCAGGCCCTTGTCCTCCCCGTCGCCTTCGCCTTCCTCGGCTGGTATGTATTCAAAAAGCTCTCTTTAGTGCACTTGCATTCCCGTTACACAGCTGGGTCTCTATTTTCCCTTCTCGTGAAAAACTCTTCCTTTAACCAAACAGAGCAGTATGTTGGTTAAAAAAAAAAAAAAGAGCAACTTTTCCTCTGTCTGTTTTTCTTTTCATTTTGTTTCCTGTGTGAGAGCCAATGAATCCCAGCTTTTGTATGATCGCTCGCCGTTTAAATTGACAGCGCCATTGCTTCTCAGATTAGTCGACCAGTAGGGCTGATGATGACGCAGTAGTTAGAATTTTCACCTTTCAGTTCAGCATCGACTGCTTCTTCTTCTTCTTCTTCTTTTTTTTCCGATAAGAGCATTGACTGCTTCTTATGATTATGCACTAACAGTCAATTCGTTACCCCATCTTGAAGTAATGTAAACACCCACCGTAAGCCCTTGGATGGTGCAAATTCTAGGCTGCCTTTCCCCAGTTTGACAAAGGTTTTCGAAGAGCGTACAAGGATTCGGAAAATAAATTCGTGAGGTTGGACAAACCTCGGCGCTTTTGGTCGGACATTATACCCATCGCAAGGATGATTTTCAGCTCAAAGTTTCGCTCGCTGAACTCGTCTGACCCTTGCTGCAATGAAATCAGGGAATTTGTATTCTATACTCAATTGCGATTTTGCTGAAGTGTTCTTGCTGGTCCCTTCGCAATACGCTCGCTGTGGAATGTCAATTCTATGCTTCTTTTCCCCCCCATTTTGGTAGCAGTCCCTTCCCTTGGTTTCTACTCCTTTCTTGCTTCTACGAATAGTATGTTCTGAATTATTCCTGAAGTTTGGCCCCCAATCTCTCTCTCTGTCTGTCTTTCTTTTTCTCTGTCTGCTCGCACTTGCGAAGAAGGAAAAGGACTTGAGTAGAAGTCTCTTCTTTGTAGACCCATGAACAGGTGTTGATCAAATCTGAAATCTTTATGAGATTGTATGACGGATTTGATCTTTGGATGACGATCGAAAACATCCTTTAGCCAAGTCATACTATTTCCTTTTTCTTTTGCTAGTAGTATTATCACGACAGCAATTCTGCCTACACCGGGCCCCTTCACATAATTCTGTTCTCCTGTCTTTAAGATATTCTCCGGACAGAGACAGCTTTATCTGATTTTACTGTGTATCTTAATGTTACTTGCCTGCCTTTTCCTTTCATCCTTCGTTTTATTTTCCTTGGATTCTGCTTCATTAAATTTCTGTTATCTTTTTTTTACTCTTAACCTCTCTTTTGTAGTTTTTTTTCCCGGCATTTAAATAGTACATTCCCGTTGGCTTCATTATTCTTTTTGAGCTTTCCACCATCTTAAAAAAAAAACAATTTTAAGACCCGTACTGGAAGCATGGATCATTTCCAAAACCCGCCCATTCTCTTCAACTGTCTTCAGACGATGGATAGAGCCGTTGATTAGCTATACCGTATGGGCTGAAGAGCAATGAACATCGAGATGTGGGGATACGATAATGTATTCTAGAATTTACTGTAATATAGGAACTAGTCAATGTTTCCAGTTGCACAGATTTTTGGGGCGGAAGTTCTCCAGGGAAAAAAAAAAGGGAAGAAATTCCGGGCAGAGTAACTACCAGTTTTCCCCACATAACTCATGAACTTCAGTATAAGAATCTTCTGTTGATTAACTATCTACCTAATCAAGTTCCAGATATCGTCATCTTGTGTTTCCTCTGATAAGTTCAAATTTGTCTGGAGAAACTCGTGGTTTATCGCTCCTGTTCTTGCCGTCAGAACTGAATTGTCCACTAATCTACTAATGTCAACGTGAGTGGCAAAACTGCTCACGTTCCTACATTTGCTATAACTACAGACAACAACTTCCATTGATTTGGCTCAAATTTCTATCTATTCTATTTGCAGGAGCTGGGGAATACTATCCTTAACGATAGCCTACTGCTGGCAGCTTTACACTCTCTGGATTCTTGTTCAGCTCCATGAAGCTGTTCCAGGAAGGAGGTACAACAGATATGTCGAGCTTGCACAGGCGGCGTTTGGTAAGTAGAGATTCCTGGTCTGCACTGAGTATTCAATAGCTAAACTCTAGATAATTTGCTTCTCAGATCTATATATTCTCATATAAGGTCTCCAAAAGGATATGGGGTCAGAGTGTTCACAGAACAAGATGAGCAAGGGTAGCAAAACCTTAACGAGCAAATGATGCATTCAGAAATAATTTTGACTTAATGGAGCGTATTTTGCATGTTCAGTTCATAAAGCCAAGGATGACTAGCATGGAGACGCCATATTCTTATTTAGAGGTGCAATGCGTTTGCAGGGGAGAAACTGGGCCTCTGGCTAGCAGTGTTTCCAACAGTCTACTTGTCAGCAGGAACGGCGACAGCTCTAGTCATCGTGGGTGGGGAGACCATGAAACTCTTCTTTCAGATCGTCTGTGGGCCCCTGTGCTCCTCGAATCCTCTGACTACCGTGGAGTGGTACCTTGTGTTCACCTCTCTATGCATCGTGCTATCTCAACTCCCGAACCTCAACTCGATTGCGGGCCTCTCCCTTGTTGGGGCGGTCACAGCCATCACTTACTCCACCATGGTGTGGGTCCTTTCTGTGAGCCAACCAAGGCCCCCTGCAATCTCCTATGAGCCACTTTCTCTGCCTTCCTTTTCCGCTTCAGTTTTCTCTGTCATGAATGCGCTGGGCATTGTAGCTTTTGCTTTTAGAGGCCATAATTTGGTCTTGGAGATACAGGTAAGAAACGTTTCTCGTTATTTTCCGTGTTAAATGGATCCAGCATTGGCTCTGTCTGATTACATAATTAGTACGAAATGACGGTACGTGGACATCTTGAAGTTTATTTTCCTCCACTATATAGGCAACTATGCCCTCGACATTTAAGCACCCTGCTCATGTTCCGATGTGGAAAGGCGCCAAAGTTGCTTACTTCTTCATTGCGACGTGCTTGTTTCCCGTTGCAATTGGAGGTTTTTGGGCCTATGGTAATCTTGTGAGTAACTCTTCCCTACAGCTGGATCCTTCTAGTATCACGTACTTCATGGAATTGACCGAGCCCAATATTTACATAATCGTGTGCCGGCGTTTCTTCCTTTCGTAGATGCCATCAGGGGGAATCCTCAATGCACTGTATGGTTTCCACAGTCACGACATTTCCCGGGCCCTCCTCGCAATGACCTTCCTCCTTGTTGTCTTCAACTGCCTGAGCAGCTTCCAGATCTACTCCATGCCCGTCTTCGACAGCTTTGAGGCGAGCTACACAGCACGAACAAACCGGCCATGCTCTATCTGGGTCCGTTCAGGCTTTAGGGTCTTCTACGGATTTGTGAACTTCTTCATCGGGGTTGCCCTTCCGTTTCTCTCGAGCCTTGCTGGCCTGCTGGGTGGACTCACCCTCCCTGTCACCTTTGCATATCCATGCTTCATGTGGGTCCTTATTAAGAAACCCACTAGATTGAGCTTCAGCTGGTACTTCAACTGGACATTGGGGTGGTTGGGAATTGCTTTTAGCTTGGCTTTCTCCATCGGAGGCATTTGGAGCATCGTCACTAGTGGGCTTAAGTTGAAGTTCTTTAAGCCCAACTGAGATCGAATGGTCAGCCATGAAAGAAGAAGAACCCTAACCTGAGAATGTCTGTGTTTCGGGATGTGAGTTTGTATTTGAAAACATATATGTTTGGTGCAATTATACGGTGAATCGTCTTCAGTTTTGTTCTTGAAATGAGAATGATGAGGAGGAGCCAGGAACGTGGATGAATCGCTGGTGATTGAAGTTGAGAACGTAGAGGCCATTTTTAATTTGCTCGGAGAAGATAAAAAGACACTAAACCGATCGAGGTGACCTGAGACCAAAAATATGGAGAGACAGAGCTTTAGCTAGCTTTTATTGAACACCCTGAACTTATTACGTCTGTGATGGATGCCTGAACTGAGACATGGAGCATTCACACTGCAAGTCCTGTCGCATGCACACTCTCCGTCCTGTCCTTTCTTCCTATGCGGCAACCATATGTATATATATATATATATATTTATGTATGTATGTTGAAAGTGAGGATCTCCAGGGGGTTTCCGAGAACTTTCTTGAAGAGGTCGACGAGAACCTTGTCACCGTTGCTGGAAAGCAAAATAACAGATATGTAGTTGAGTTCCCCAGACGAGTTCCTACGTAAAATTCTGCTACTGTTATATGACATGAGAATTTGGGCCCCAAATAGGATCCTTGTATGACTTTTGGGTGGTCTTCTTTTAAAGGCACAGAAAGACCGACCCAAGAGTTCGGGGACCCGACTCATAAACCCGAAAGTCAGACCGTGGCATTTCCTTAGGAGTGCAGATTGAACTGGACCATTCTTCTTCTTCTTCTTTTTGTGTGTTGGCGGTCAACAATGGAAGCTCCCTCCGGACCTCCGGTCATGTTTACTCAACAATTAATAGCTATATTTACGGCTATTATAGAACACTCCCAAGTCATTTTAGTTTTGATGCATATTCCAATGTGTGAAAGGGAAGTTAATCGGAATTTACTTTATTGACGGTATATATATCTTCGGGATTTTAAAGTCGTAAGTACTAATTTCATACCTATGCGGTGCATGGAAATATTAACTGTCATCATGAATACGAACTTATTTTGAACCCGTCATTAATTGGAAGCAGTCAAAAGAAGAAGGTAAAGAGAAGACTATAAGAATGTACTTAGGGGGAGTTGGTACGTAGTTATATAATAGATAGGCTTTGATGAGCTCAAGCAATACATCATGATATATATATTGTATATACTTACATCACTCACTCATACATAGATTAATGCCGCCAGTTTCACGTTGCTATCTCTTAATTTGTCAAGGAATTTATTCTCTCGGGTCAAATGTACCGTGGAAATAGAACAAGATGGAATTTCAGAAAGTCAGATGATGGAATGGAGGGCAGATTTAATTCATAATTAAGATTAGAGGCTAATTACTCCTAATTTTTATATTATCTTATATGATATTATTGCTATCATGATTGAGTCAAATATGAAGCTGAAGGATGACCTAAGCCAACTCTTAACTTCCCATGACATCTCAAAAACTGATTTATTATTATTATTATTGAAAAAACCATTGGCTTCGACCGTTGAAGTTTTTACTATATAAGCAATGATGATATTCAAACCAGGTGCTGGGGGCAAATTTAATTATAATTGCGAGGAATTCAAGAACAATGAAAATAAAAAAAAAAAGAAAAATCACCCCCGAAGTCTCTGAACTGAAGCTGGTGGATCTTTGACCTGAATATGCGAGTCCAGGCACATGAACACTGCATTGCCAACATATTACTTGGGTCCGCCCACGCCCCCACCCTGCAGCATTTGATCTATCTATATAATAATAATAATAATAATAATAATATGCGTGACCAGCTCCTGTCACTCTCCCATCCTTCATCATTAATAAATTGGGATCCCCTCGAACGGACACTGAAAAGTCACGGAATCGATCCTTATTGATCGATTGAGCATTTTTAGTACTTGGTAATCCTTTTATCCTTTTCTTTCACCTATTCTCTAATCAGTTACCTAAGTTGTATATATATATATATATATATATATATAACATATGAAGATGTTTGTCGGCTTCGAAGAAAATAGGGAAATAAAAAAAATAGAGACAAGAATGAGATGAAATTAGGCAAAAAAAAAAAGAACCATTAATAATAATCTAATTAATATGAGATATTTTGATCGAAGGTGAAGATGGTGATGATAATATCTCAATCCCTAGAATCCAAGGCAAGGACACAGTTTGCCAGCCGGTAATCGGGAGAAGGTGTATCCTTTATTATTATTATTTTTATTTTTAACCCGAGTTACATATATATATATATATATATACATGAAATGCGAGTGTATGTACCAAAATATATAAGCACGTATGACTAAGGTGGGGAGCCTAAGGACCGCAGCTTCGTGTGAGTCATCTGACATCAGCATATATATATATATATATATATACTGATCATCAAGGTTGGACAAGGCCAAAAGAAAAAAAAAATGAGTGGATCAGTGATGAATCAATGTTTCCTTCAAAACCACAAATTTCCTGCGCGCGCACACACACATATGTATGTATATATATATATATATGTTCAGATGCCCATGAGAATGAGTAAATCTGAATATATATATATATATATATATATACAATCACGGTAACGTGCGTTGTCTCTTTGCTTTATAATCTGCATCCCGTCAAATATTCCTTCGGCTCAATTAATTATATATTATAGTGGAAATTGGCAATTCATCACATATATATATATATATATATGCACATATACTATTTATTAATTTCCCAACGGCATTTGGAGACAAGGGTATTGCTGCCCCCACCTGCCCTATATATATATATACTCTTGATGTGAGATTGAATTGGACAATTTTTTTTTTAATTTTTCAATCACGAATACTCATAAATTGAATTAATACAGATTAAAAAGGATCGATTAACACTAATAGAGGTACCCTCCAATTATATATTGATATTTTTCTTATTTAAATATAATATTTAAAATTAAAATTTTATTTAGAAAGAACAAACCAATCGATTTTAGTTGCTCAAAATCAATTGATAGTAATTGTATCACGCACAAACAGATTGTTCTTCCTTATTAATGAATATTGCATCATGCATGTGTGAAATTAATAACAGGGAATCATTGATTACGAGTTCATATTTGTAGGGAGAGGGAGGGAGGGAGGGAGAGAGCGCGGGGCGGGGGATAGCAAGCGTTGGATCGAATAAGGACAAACAGGAGGTATATTGGAATATTGCTGTCCGAGAGCATCTACGTTTGACAGCATTACAGGCAAATGGCCCATGGAAGAGACATGTTGACCAGATAAATACCAAATTCATAATCAACAATACATTACAGAAGACGAAGAAGAAGGAGGAGGAGGAGGAGGAGGAGGAGTAGCAGAAGCAGCTGCTGCAGCTAGCTGAACAAGGTACTGACGTTGCATTTCCCGGAGAAATAATCTAGAGCGCATAAGGCGCTGACCATCGCCCTTTGATTTCTGATACATATAATATTATATATGAATTCCATCTCCCACCATATATATGTATATATATGTTATTATATATATAGATAGATATATTAATTAATCTCATCGTTTTATGAAGAAAGGAAAGGAAAGGAAAGGAAAGGAAAGGAAAGGAATTAATTAATTATACACAACGCGGAGACCCTGTCGATCATCAGGTGCAGGTGGGGGCAGGGCTCGGAGTCGGGACGGGAAGGGAATAATTTCGACACGGGGCGGCAGGGAATTAATATTAATATTAATATTAATATTAATATTAATGTGGGGGGAGAAAAGAAGAGGGAGGAGGAAGATGTGTACGTATCCATTGGACAGAAACACCACCGGAGGTTCAAGTGTGCATTCATGGCCGGCCATGGACGCGCTCTTCTCCCATCAACACTGCTATTTCACTTCCCTGAAATTTCTACGATTGAGTCTAAATTTTACATGGCTCGCGACCGTCAGATGATGTCTCGACCATATCTCATTTCCTACCAAACTCGATACATATATATCTACATCCACATACATATATATATAGAGAGAGAGAGAGAGAGAGAGAGAGAGAGAGAGAATAGGATAGAGCGAGCACGTAAGTAGTTAATTTGGGGGGGCCTTCAGTTCAGGAGAGTTGGCAGCTACTTAAATTAATATATATATATATATATATATAGATAGATAGATAGATAGATAGGGAGAGGGGCAGGTCTTTATTTAACAAGCTGCTAGTCTACTACTGTTTAACGCGGAGATCTAAGCTAAGATTGTTGCTGCATCAAGGTCAAAATATAATTAACGAACAAATTATGTACCACGCATCGTGACCCACCATTCTTCACGTCAATTACAATAACATGACAAGGGGTGTTTTAAATGTCTTACTGTTATTATCGATGTTACTTTAAGTTCTGGGCTAACACATCTGCATGCATATAGTAATTGCAGGTGATCAAGTTGTCGCGGGGTGAAGGAGGGAGGAGAAGAAGAAGACTCCTCCAAGTCGAATATTGTGGAAAGTGCATGTGGGGCTGTGGTGTTGCCAAACTTCTAGCTAGGGTCCAAACACATAAATACATCTATATATATATATATATATGTAATGTCCCGCCCCGGTCATAATAATTGCACGGATATGTGTGTGTGTATATATATATATATAGATAAATTACAAGGGCAGGTCGAGACAGGGCACGGCCCAGCTCTTATGATAAAATTAAAAATATAAAATCCAATTCATTATTGTAACTTTTGAAATTTACAACAACTATCTTTTATATATATATAGGTGCCATTTTATACTGATCTGTTTACATTAATTCATCTTCAGTCAGTCCGAGTATATATGTGCGTTCAACCCAGGCCCTGAGGAAAAATTCAATGTGTGTTTACATACGCTAGCTAGATATATATACTGTACGTAGCTGGCTGGACTTCCCCTCGAGGTCGAGAAAATATGTGGGCAAAGCCAAATAGCCAGATTTTGAAATCTTGAGATGCGGGTTCTTGGTTAAGTGGCCGGCTTAAGAGATAGCTCTCGACATTGATATCATATCTACGGGAGACTGATAATCCAAATGTCCACAAATTTTCTTCTGCTAATATATACTGCCTTGTACCCATCTGCACAAAAAAAAAAACTAAATTTTTTGGGTCAATAATTTAAATTTAACTCTTATTTAATTTCTTAATTAAGAGATAAAATCTCTTTAGAGTACTTTTGTTTCTATTTTTATTTATAAAATTTAAGCGTAAATTATCTTTTTGATAAAAGAATATGTGAAATTAGGGGGGTGTTATTTAGGGCTGGCAGTCAGAATTGTCAATCCTCTCGTTCATGAAATAAAATCGGAATATTCCTTCTCATTAAATTTAATGCCCTTCAGAGGAAGATAAATAAACTCAGTGGGAGTTGGTCACTCACTGTCTACATCCAACGCAAGGCGCCGGAGAAAATGGTCCGTCGAGCAGTAACCCATTTTCCTCCTACCGATTGTGTCGATTAAAATAAAACCTAAAAAGGAGCATCAAGTTGAGGATCAAATAATCATTGCCGACTTCGGTGTGTATGCATCCTTGAGATATTCAATGATTTATATTTCTATCGATTTTCCGCTATGTTCTAATCGTATTTATTTTTTTAAAAATTTATTTTCCAAAATGTGACGGTAATTTCTGTGGATTCATCCCACATTCATTACTGCTACTTGTCTTAAAGATGCAGAAAAGAAACAGTGCCATCAACCTTTCCTCTTCATTGAGGAAGTTCTGGTCTCTGAACCCCACTGAACCCTGCATCCTTAAATACACCCCCCCACCCTTCACTTCCCCATCTCAGTAACTTTTTCCTTCAATTTCAAACACTACTCTTTCCTTAGTCCCATCCGATCATTAAAAAATAATAATAAAAGAAACCCGTAAACACGTTGAGTCGTTGACAATCTGACTGTTTCTTCAATGGGCCTTTTGCAACCGTGGGCCGGGGCCCAGTGTCACATGTGGCCCAGTTATCTTCACGAGCACATAAGAAGAGATCAATGTGTAAGTCAAGAGTTGTTAAAACGGGTAATCCGGGCCAGTTTACAACGGGCCTGAAACCGTTTGATCAAATCACAATTTGGGCCTTTTGCTTAATGGGCCAGCCCAATTATAGATCATGATTCATACATATACAAAGTNTTCATTAACCAAATTAAAAATTAACTAATTTAACTAAAATTGGTAACATTAAAAGTACGATCTAACCTTTTATAAAAATCAAACAAAATGACAAATGGATTTTAAAACTATGATAACCGCTTTCCGTCTGTTCCTCTCTGTGTTTCTTCTTCCTTTCTCTTCCCTTCTCTATCACTTCATCAGAATTGCCTTTCAACCCTACCATCTAGCCAGCTTGCTAGCTATTGCTATAAAGCCTGTGTTTCAATCCTCATCTCTCTCTCTCTCTCTCTCTTCAATTTATCCCATGTAAGCAAATCATAGGGCACTCATGATCTAATAATAATCACATAATACCGTTCCATCTTTCACTTTCCCATTTCCCTATTTGTGATCCTCTTCCTCTTCAACCCCTTTTACTAGCGAAACCCACATTTGGATCCCTTGCTCTCTTTGACTCGCCTAACTACTTAATTTGGATCTCTGCACTCTTTCCCCCAAACCCCTCCTCCCCACAACCCCACGCCCCCACCCCCCCTCTCTCCCATCTCTAATTGATTCTCACATTTATATCTCCATGTCCTCAAGCTCAAACCCCACAATGAGATCGCCATCAATCACAACTTCACTGCCTTCTCAGCCTGATCTCTCCTTGCAGATTAGCCCACCATCAGTGAACTCCGACTCCGTAACAAGGCACTGCCCCGCAAGTGACAGGAGCTCCACTGCTGACTCTGGGAGCAGCGGGAGCAATCTCAGCCACGAGAACAGGTTCTTGAGCTTAGGGTTTCACCAGATGGATGATAGTAGTGGGAGCGGTTTGAATGCTAATTATTCGGCGCCACACATGCAAATTAACCCAAGAAGCTACCATCAGCCTTGCATATATGGGCGAGATTTCAAGTGGAGCTCCAGGACTGCTGGTGGACCGAAGAGGAATATCAGAGCACCGAGGATGAGGTGGACTACCACTCTTCACGCCCACTTTGTCCACGCGGTCCAGCTTCTTGGCGGCCATGAAAGTAACTAACTAATTTATCAGTCAATTACATCTCTATTTGCTAGCTTCTAAACTTCTATCTCATTCCTATAAGTTGGATCATTAGCAACTGAGAAACGAGCTCAGGAAGACCCAAAACCCAATCTTCAAGCTGGGGGAATGGTCGTATTAACTTAGGCCCACCTTAAAATCTGTTGTAATTATCTCCGTATCTCAGTGCATCAGTCTTTAGTATTTTATGTGTGATAGATTCATTTCCATAATGAATAATTGACTGAGAAGAATTTTTTTCCCTGCAGGAGCGACCCCAAAATCTGTTCTGGAGCTGATGAACGTGAAGGATCTAACCCTAGCACATGTGAAGAGTCACTTGCAGGTGAGGTTAATTTGCTGGTGCCAATTCTTCCTTCCATCTATAAAGTTACATCCTAATTAATTAAAATTTTAATGTCATAAATGAGGCTTGTAGTTCCTAAAAGAACGAGAGGAAGAAAAAAAAATAAAAGGATTAGGAATCTGACGAGAATTTAAACTAAAACCCCTTGGTTACAGTTCAAGCACATTGTCATTGTGACGGAACTGCATTTCACAGCAATTAACTAAGACTGCGGTTCACACAACTTTGTTTGTGGAGCTTTCTGACAAATATATACTTGATTTTGTCATTTTAGCAATAGTTCTCTTGGTAATTGTTCCTTAGAAACAGATACAAACACATTAACGTAAATGATGTTGTTGTTGTTGTGTCGTGGAGATGTGGGGGTGGTGGTGGACGAGAACAAGAGCAAAAGACAAAATGACATCTAGCAGCACTGTGGGCTAATTTATGCGCCTGACTCTTGTTTTCTTTGTGGATGTTCGTATGCAGATGTATCGAACAGTTAAGAGCACTAACAAAGGATCAGGTCTGATTTTCATCCCAGCAATTTCTGTTGCCTCTTGATTTCTCATCTCCCTATCCCTGATGTCCCTCGACCACATCCATAATCGAGAGGAAAAAAAAAAAAAAGCTTTCACCACAGCAGCTGTTTCTTTGAGAAGTTCTTACTTGTCAGCATATATGTTTATCTATGTCAGATTTTCATGGATAACACTAAGAAGTGTCTCTCAGTAAAAAAACAGTCGACGATCCGAGTGTCAATGAAAGACTTGAGTCAAGGAGCGCAATGATTTGGTTTCGCGTGGGTGTCTGACAAAGATTAGCCTGAGCTTTGGTGTCTTTGGCTATATGTATGATGAATGTTGCAGGTCCAGGACAGAGTAAAGATAATGGAACTAACCAAAGGACGGCCATCGCAGATTTAGAAGGGGCTATGTCTTCTGCAAAATCTGTGCCTTCTGCATCGAAATCATCGCATCTTGGAACTGATCAGCACTTCCAAGGGTAAAGTCTCATCTTTCACCGTATCTCCTATATCTGCCACAACAAAAAAGACTCCAATATGGATCACTGAACACATATATCTATCAGTTTAACATGTTAAATCTGTTAGTACGTAAGCTATCTCCAAAATCTACTCGATATTGTATATAACGTTATATTCATTTAATTAATTATTTGTTATAATAACATATCTACCATCTATGAGTTTTATTTATGTATGGACAAAAATCATCATAGGGCATATAAAACATCCTTTGGGTAGCAAAACCTTCTTTTTTTTTTGGAAAAAATTATTGCGCGCGCACACACACACACACATATTCAAGCATGAATAACATATATAGATGTTTACTGATGGACAATTATAGGATTGGGTGTGGGAGTCTTGCTTTGTTTGAAGTGAAAAGAAAAGAAAAAATTTGACCGTCTGGATTCATTGGGTAGGGGAAGTACGGCTACATCAGTTCCCATGGGCCAAAAATCAAATTAAGTGGCGTTGCTTAGAATATGTGTTGGTCTTTCCTTAAAGTAAAATTTCACACCGCTTAACTCTTTCCGACCTTACTTTCTCGAGCATCAAAGAGTCATAGGCATAATTCTCCATCTTGTAATTCGGTCTCATCCCAAGTCTGCATGATATTAAAATTCTTAGCAGGGCTTCGCAACTGTCATCAATGGAGGTCGACAAAACAGGTCACTTGAACTCATCAAAGATGAATGAGGGCAAGGTATGCATGTGACATGTATAATGCCTCCAGAGGATGAACTTCGACACTAATAAAGTACATGATTTACATGTACATATACTTTAGTCAGATCATAATTGTCCTGAGATTTGTCTTTTTCCTATTTGGTAGGCCGAAAGACAAGATGTGGCTCCGCAAGAAAGGTTGGATTCGATCTCAACGTTGGCCCATTCAGATTCGTTGCTTAATCTGGACTTCACTCTCGGGAGGCCGAGTTGGCACGTCGAATCTTCAAATGAGTTAACCCTTGTCAACTGCTATCTAAGAGTTTAGTAGCCCAATTCTTCACGTTCCCGCCTTTTGATTACAAAGTGGGGGCTGAAATCTTCTCTCAATTCCCATATTATATCTGGTACCATGCATGCATCGTCTCTCCACTTTTCCTCGAGTAAAAAAGAGAAACCTACATATGGTACATAAATTATTCTACAAAATTAATTGCAGGCAGGTCGCAGATACATACATGCTATGTGTGGTTTACCATTAGAAACTGCATAATATGGGAAATAGAGGAAGAATAAAATAATCTCGCTCGAAGGAGAAGAAGGTGCCATCATTAGTGCCCGCAGTTGTGGCGGTGTCTCGCTCGTGCCAGCGAAGCTGATATCCGTACATGGCAGAAGCAGCGTAGCATAGGTCTTTTTTTTTTTTTTAACAAGTAAGTTTGATTTCAGTAATGTGTCAAAGGTCCATTACAGGAGCTCACATCCAGTGAACTGCCTACACAAGAGACTACACTAGAACTAGACATACAAAGATCCGTGCTGAGATCATTCCATCGTAGAGAGGCAAGCCCATGAGTTGCACGATGATTGATCTATTCCACTCGAACTCTATAAAAAAAAAAATTTTAAAAATAGTGAATGTTACTTAAAATAGTCTGAATGTCTCCGATGGAGGGTCTGAAGAATGTTAAATGATTCTTGATGAAAAGATATGGCAGAGTCTCTCTCTCTCTCTAGCCACCGATTATACAGTTACATTTAAATCTCACGTGCTCCACATGGCCATTAATTAGGTATCGGTCTTCGGCCAAAACAACCTAATGAATAATAGTTACACACTATCTAGATGTGTTAAACTCGACGGGTCCTACCTTGCACGTAGCCTTATTTCTAACCGTGGATCGATGCAACAAGTGTGGGGCCCCGTCCCCACATATCCATGCTGAGTAGGGACCGAATGCGCGCTGTGGCAACCTTCTGTGTCCTGATAATGTTGTCACCAGCACCGTACCAAGTTGCTCTCCTCTCCTCCTGTGTCCAATGAGACGAGTACACGTAAAGTCAATGGGAGTGGTGTGAGGAAGGAAATGGGGGAGACGAGGAGGAGCGAGTACGATATAGTCATTTATTATTATTATCATATTTTATATTTATAGATTTTTTATATATGTAATTGAAAAAAAAAAAAAAGTCGGATAGCATTGATTACTCATCACTCTTTATAACCACGTGCCATTTTGATTCATATATAGAAGGACAAAAATTCATGGGACTTGGCTGGTATCAATTTTTAGAAGCTAATTATCTCTTTGGAGGGTGTAAAATTTTCTCCTCTCTCATCTCTCTTTCAAGTTTAGTCGAGTAAAGTTGAGCCCACAAGTCCCGTCCACATCTAGTCACTGTGGATATTATTTATACATTATTTCTTACTCCACTTCTCTATTAATCTCTTTCAAGTATCCTCGTTTTTTTCGTTTTTTTTTTACCATTTTCCCCATTTCGTGTTACGGGGAAGACTTGAGGTTGCGTACTAGTTGGTTAGAAAGGAGAAAAAGGAAGTTAAAATTTGTTTTTATTATTAAAAAATGCATATCAAGACAGACCGTCGTGAAGAAATTTCCTTGGTCTGATTGATTTCATCTCAGGTCGCATTGTGCACGCCCCAGAGAGTTTCAAGCACTTGTCCCCAATTTTCCATCGTCTTGACTTCAATTATAATTGAGTACCTACGTTCAATGGACACGTACGCAATAACCGTGCAGTGAACTTCGAAATTTGGAGATAGAAAGGGACGCCCACCTTACCTTAGGCGTGTGAGCCACTTCCTCCTCTAGGATTAATAAATACGGACTTCCTTCACCAGCCACTAAAACAAACCCCGATCTTGTTGTTGCGATCCTCGGGCTCCCTCCTCCTCTCTGTGTTTGTCACAGAAAGTGAAAAAGGGGAATGTCTCTAATCGAGTCGTCAACCCCTCCCTCTCCGTTACCACCCACAATTCTCGTCACCATCTTTGCTATTTCAATCTCTCTTCACTGCTTACTTGCCAGGATTAGGAAGCAAGCCGGCCATGTCAAGAAAGCGGCCCCGGAGGCGGGCGGCTCGTGGCCCATACTTGGCCACCTCCGCCTCTTAGGCGGTCCAAAGCCTCCCCACCTAGTCCTTGCCCAGATGGCCGACAAGTACGGGCCGCTCTTCACCGTGAGGCTGGGGATCCGCCGGGCTATTGTGGTGAACACCTGGGAGATTGCCAAGGAATGCCTCACCACCCATGACAGGATCTTTGCCTCACGGCCCAGGTCCGTGAGTTCGGAGGTGTTGGGCTACAACTATGCGAATGTTGGCCAGAGCTCCTACGGTCCGTACTGGCGCGACATTCGCAAGATCTCGATCCATGAGCTGCTCTCGGTCCGCCGGGTCGAGCTCCTCAGCCACATCCGTGAGTCCGAGGTCCTCACTTCCGTGAGGGGTTTGTGCGAGAAATATCAGACGATGAAGATTGGCTGTGATGCCGGGGCTTCAAGTATGGAGGAAACGAAATCAAGTGTGCTCGTAGACATGAAAAAGTGGTTCAGGGATGTAACCATAAACATCGTGCTCAGGATGATCGTGGGAAGGCGGTTCAGTGATGAAGATGAAGGGAACGAGAAGGGGAGGCAGGCCATGAGGGAATTCTTCGATCTTATGGGGACGTTCGTGGTGTCTGATGGGCTCCCCTTCCTGAGGTGGTTGGACCTGGGCGGCTACGAGAAGGCCATGAGGAGGAACATTGAGGAGCTCGATCGGTTGGTGCAGGGGTGGTTGGACGAGCACAAGGTTAGGAGGAAGTTGAGGGAGGAGGCTGGAGAGGCAGATGCGGAGCAAGACTTCATGGACGTTATGTTGTCCATCCTCAAAGACAAGGAAAGAATCCACTCTTATGACGCCGATACGGTCAATAAAGCTACGTGCATGGTATAATACAAGCACGCACACACACACAGATATATAGATATGTATTGCAGAGAAACTTGCGAAAACATTCGAAAACCTCGCGTGGTTCCACTCCAGCACTGGAGTCTAAACCCAGCCCTTTTTTCTCTTGTCTTTCACAGGCTATGGTATTAGCGGCCTCCGACACGACAATCGTTACCCTGACATGGGCCCTATCTTTACTGCTTAACCACAGGGAGGCCCTGAAGAAGGCTCAACGAGAACTTGATGCCCTCGTAGGAAAGGACAGACAAGTCAGTGAATCGGACCTCAAGAGCTTACCTTACCTTCAAGCGGTCATCAAGGAGACCCTGCGGCTATACCCAGCAGCGCCCCTATCCATCCCTCACGAGTCCATGGAGGACTGTAACGTCTCGGGCTACTTCATCCCAAAGGGTACTCGGCTCATATTGAACTTGCACAAGATTCACCGCGACCCACTGGTTTGGCCTGAGACGTCCGAGTTCCGGCCGGAGAGGTTCCTAACCACCCATGAGCATGTGAATCTCAGGGGACAGAACTTTGAGCTCATTCCCTTCAGTAGTGGGCGTAGGATGTGTCCTGGAGTCTCGTTGGCCCTCCAAGTAGTGGGCCTTGTGCTTGGCTCTTTCCTTCATGCCTTCGACCTTATGACACCGGGGGATGAGGCTGTTGACATGGAGGAAACTATGGGGGCGACAAATCTCAAGGCATCTCCGCTTGAAGTTCTCATCACTCCGCGAATTCCCGACCGCATCTATCAGTAAGCATAAACCCCGTGCGTGCGTGCGTGCGTGCTGGTTAGCGTGAAATAAGAGCATATGATGATCTTAAAATAAGAATCCGCTAGCAGCTTGTATCATATCATCGTCGGCAAATGATGCCAATTAATTAGTTCGGCATGTGAATTAGTGTTCCCACGTTTTCTCTCTATCCTCTCTATGATGTGATATATGACAATAGACCTTTTCATTATTTCCTCTCTATCCTCTCTACTTCTCCCTTACCCCTCCCTCTTAAACCGGTGAAATAGTTGATCCACAATGCACTGAGAAAGATATGGAGTCACAGAGGGTAGAATAGACCTTGTCTTCTGCCTCAGTTTCAGTAGAATAGCCCTAAATAAGTGGGTCTGCCGTGGTTGATGTCATTTAATTTGCTGAAAGAAAAATGCAGAAGAGATATATATATATATATATATATATATATACTAAATGCTATATACAATTACAAGAGAGAGTAACCCAACCGAGAAAGAATTCTAATAGAGAAATCATTGAGATATTTGAGAGCTATGAAAAGTTAGCGTATCTTATCCAAAGCCAATTGTGGCCACATGTCTATACTCCAACTACAGTAAGACCAGCCAGAAGCCTGGGTGATTCGACACTATGGTTGCAGCATTCCGCACGTCTGACTGACCATTAATGTCTGTCTCACCTGAACCTGCTGATTTTTATATTCCAATCACTTTCCCCCCACCAGAGTTGGGGTGATCGATCTTAAATGAGTGTAGAACAGAAGTGTAGCTAAAGTAAATTAAGCTGCGTGCAAGCTAATTTAGCACAGCAAAATAAATTGGCTTAATACATAGGCTCCTGTCATGTATATATACGAAGTATACGCACGAATTAATAGATACATGTATGAGCATTTATTCTGTCAGTGAATTGATAGAACATCATCCATGAAGACAAATGTTGATAGGTGTGCAGCCCATTCTTGACAGAGAGATCCAAAGCTCGTATACATTTCACAATAAGTTAAATTTATTGCGTAAGAATTAATTTTATCTTTATAAAAAACCTTTTATTTTAAAATTTTAAAATACATATATATTATTATCTTATTAGTTTTTAAACGAAGACTTCATTGTACATTACACAAATAATATTTCACTCCATAAGCATGACTTCTTCATCTGCCCATACAACCCAATCCTCTGATCTATTGGAGGACTCATATCCCGTCTCCCTCCATTAGCAATCGCCAATTCTGACACCCATCTTTGCTATATTGATCTCTTTCTACTACATATTAAGACTTCTGGCTAGGAAGCAAGCCAGCCATGTCAAGAAAGCGGGCGGTTCACGGCCTTTACTCGGTCATCTCCACCTTCTAGGCTGTCCGAATGGCCAACGGATATGGGTCAATCTTCACCATAAGGCTGGGCATCCACCGGGCCACCGTGGCAAACACTTGGGAGATCGCCAAGGAATGCCTTACCACCCATGACCGAGCCTTCGCCAGACGGCCGAGATCCCTCGGTTCTTAGGTGCTGGGCTAGAAATATGAGAGGTTAGGCCGAAGTCCCTTGGCCCGTACTGGCACGAGGTTCGCAAGATCTCAATCCTCGAGCTGCTCCCAACCACCAGATCGAGCTCCTCAGGCACGTCCGCGAGTCTGAGGTCCTTGCTTCCATGAGGGGTTTGTTAGAGCAATATCGGACAAAGTCTGGCAGTGATACTGGGGCTCCAATAAGGACGGAAGGAACAAAATCAGTACTAGTAGCTGGACATAGAAAGGTGGTTCCGGGATTTAACTGTGAACGTGGTGATCAGGATGATTATAGGAAGGCGGTTCAACGATGAACAGGAAGGGGCCGAGAAGGGGAGGCATGCAGGTCATGAGGGACTTCTTCAAACTTGTGGGCGGCCACGAAAAGGCCATGAAGAGGACTGCAGAGGAGCTCGACCGGGTGCTGCAGGGCTGGTTGGATGAGCACATACTCAGGAGGAAGCTGAGAGACGAGACTGGAGAGTCAGACGGGGAGCAAGATTATATCGACGTTATGTTATCTGTTCTTGAAGACAAGGAAAAAAAATCCACGCTTATGTTGCTGACACGGTCAACAAATCTACCTGCACGGTACAGTCCAATCACACTCTCGCTATGTAGATTTGCTTTCTTTAAAAGAAATTAATGAATCTGTTCGTTTTCTTCTTAATTTCCATGTAACTTGGATGAACTAAAACCCATCTTTCTCGTCGGAGCAGTCTATGATATTAGCTGCCTCAGATTCAACGTCGGTGACCCTGACACGGGCCCTCTCTTTGCTGTTTAACCACAAGGAATTCCTAAGGAAGGCATAGCAAGAACTTGATGCCCAAGTCAGAAACAAAAGACAAGTCAAGGAATCGGACCTCAAGAGCCTAACTTACCTTCGGGCGGTCATCAAGGAAACCCTACGGTTATACCCAGCAGGGCCCCTGTCGCTCCCCCACGAGGCTACTGAGGACCGCAATGTCTCAGGCTACTACATCCCGTAGGGCACTCGGCTCATATTGAACCTGCATAAGATCCATTGCGATCTGGGGGTTTGACTGGACGAAATCCAACTTCCATTCTGAGAGCCTCTTAACCACTCATAAGGATGTTGATGCGAGAGGACACAACTTTGAGCTCATTCCGTTCAGCAGTGATCGTAGGATGCTTCCGAGGGTCTTCCACGTTTTGGGCCTTAACACTTGGTTCTTTCCTTCACGCCTTTGAGATCAGGACAGCGGGGGATGAGGCGGTCGATACGTAGGAAACTATCGGGCCGACAAATCCCAAGGCATCTCCTCTCAAAGTTCTCATCCCACCGATAATCCCCAACCACATCTATCAGTAGATTTCACGTGTAGGAATGGGATGGATGGATGGTGGTGTTATCTTTTTCTGATGCTAGATTGTTTTTGAGATTTTGTTACCGTTCAACATGCGTTTTCACTCGACAGTATAAGGAACCGCTGTAAGACCTACTGTGTCGTGCAGAGTTTCGAGGGCCATAGTGAGAAGAAGCAAATAGAGATTGAAAACTGTTAGGAATTGATTGAGCAATCAGGGAGAAGGACGAAAGAATCGTTCGATTCAGGGGGAAGAAGGAGAAGATTAGGGTTCTAGGGAAGAGAAGAAGAAGAGAGAAACTCACGGGGGAGGGAGAGGGAAATCACCAAACTAATTTTCAAAGCCTAACCGCCCTTGGTTCGGTGACACGATTTAATCCTCCCTCTCGACACCATGGCTCAAACCGTCTCTTTTCTTTCCGCTCCCTCCACTTCATCACTTGTTACAGGAGGCCCCTTCCCTCTTGTTATTCTCCAATTGGTCCCTCAACTAAACTGTCCCTAACAATTCTCCCCCCTTATTAGAGCCTTGTCCTCAAGGTGGTTATCAGGGAAGCGGAGCTTCAGGTCGTGGAGAAACTCCCAGGTAGCCTCCTCTGGCATCCCGTTGGACCATTGAACCAGGACTTGGGTTACCGCTTCCGGCCACCTTCGGACCATCCTCCGGTCGACAATGGCAATGGGGTGTGGTGCTGAGTCGGACCTAAAGGCTGCAGGGATAGGCATCTCCTCAGTAGCTGGCCCTAGAGCTCGTTTGAGCATGGAGACATGGAACACTGGGTGGACTTGAGACGCTGCTAGTAATTCCAAGCGGTAGGCAACTTTCCCCACATTCTCTAGAATCAAGTATGACCCGAAGTATCGGGGGCTGAGTTTGTGGAACCTCTGGGCTGCCAACGTCTACTGTCTGTATGGCTGCAACCTCAGGAACACCCAAGTGCCTGGCTCAAATTCCCTTTCAGTCCGCCTCTTGTCAGCTTGCCTTTTCAACCTCTATTGAGCCTTACTCAGTTGGTGCTGCAGCTCCTTGATTGCGAATTCCCTTTCCTAGAGCTGGGCATCCATTGCTGCTACTGATGAGTCCCCTGGTATGTATGGTATGTGTATGGAAGGCGGGAATCCATAAAAGGCCTCAAACGAGGAACGATTGATAGCAATGTGATGGGTGGTGTTGTACCACCACTTTGCGAGTGGCAACCATTTGTGCCACTGCGTGGGGCGCCTCCTGCACATGCACCACAAGTAGCACTCAATCCCACGGTTAACCACCTCCGTTTGTCCATCACTTTGGGGGTGATATGCTAAAGATAGGTATAATGAGACTCCTTAGTTCCAGAAGAGCTCTTGCCAGAAGACACTCAAGAAGATGGGGTCTCGATCACTCACAATTGTGTCCGAAACTCCGTGTAGTTTCAGCACATTGTCAGCATATGCTCTAGCCACATGCGAGGCTTGGTAGGGATGGGTCAGGCCTATGAGGTGGGTGTACTTAGTCAGTCTATCCACCACCACCATGATTGTGTCCTTCCCTTCGGACCTCAGCAGGCCTTCAATGAAATCTATGCTCACATCTGTAAAAACCTGCTTGGGAATTGGGAGAGGTTGCAGTAGTCTGGGGTAGGCCACTGTCTAAGGTTTGATGCGCAAACACACCTCACAGCTCCTTATGAATGCACGAATGCCCCTCCTCAGTCCCTTCCAGTAAAACAATGTAGCTACCCTTTGGGTGGTTGTCCGGACCCTAGAGTGACCCCCCAAAGAACTCGCGTGATATAGCTAAATGATGGCAATGTGAAGTTTTGGTACTCTGCCTACCAATAGTTTCCCCTTCCTCCGTAGTTGCCCATTGATCCACTAGTACCTTGAGTGAGCTGTGAGGTGATCTTGTAACTAGCGGACAACCCCCTTCAGCATTGGATCTTGCTCCCAACTCTCGACCACTCGTTGGTACAAGTCTGTTGTCACCTGGGAGACGGCGCATAGGGTCACATCACTTGAGGTCACGCGCGACAGGGCATCAACTGCCTTGTTCTCACTCCCTCTACGATACTGGATCTTGAAATCATATCCAGCAAGCTTGGCCAGCCAAGTGTGTTGTAAGGGAGTTGAGAGCTTCTGCTCTAGTAGAAACTTCAAGTTGTGATGGTCTGTTCTAATGATAAAGGTTCGCTCCACCAAGTACTGGTTCCATTTCTTTACCGCCAAGAGTATGGCTAGAAGCTCCCGATCATAAATCGACTTAGCTCGTTGAGTGGGGCTGAATGCCTTGCTCAGATATGCAATGGGACGCCCCTTTTGCATCAACACCGCCCCCATTCCATTCCCGGAAGCATCTGTTTCAATCTTGAAGGGCTGTAAAAAATCTGGCAACGCCAGCACTGGTGCTACCGTCAAGGCCTCCTTTAACTCATTATATGCATTTTCAACCTCCTGGTTCTATTGGAATGAATCCTTCTTTAGTAAGTTGGTCAGCAATAAACTGATTTGTCCGTATGACTTGACAAATCTCCGATAATACCCCACCATAGAGGTGGCAAATCGTGCCGGCCGGTCTTATCGTGCCGTGCCGGCACGGCACAATAAGGGCTGGCCCAAGCACGGCCCTTTAAGATATCGTTCTGGGCCGGCACAGCACGATAAGACATGGGCGGCCTTGGCCCGGCCTGATAACCCGATACAAAAATTCGTTTTGATTGTAACTTATTTGAAACTACAAATAAACTCACAAATGAGATTTTTTTATCCTTCAATATTGTCTAATTATCTAATGATTTTTTTTAAATAGATCTAATCGTGCTATCGTGCCGGCACGGCCCAGGATCATCGGGCCCGGCACGCCCGATAAAATTATCGGGCTGTTCCGGCACGGCACGATAAAGCTTCCGGCACGATAAGCACTGGCCCAGCACGGTGTTATCGTGCCGGGCCCGTGCCGTGCCAAAATTTGCTAGGTCTACCCCACCAAGCCTAGGAATCCCCTGAGTTGCGTCACATTTTGGGGAATTGGCCATTTGCGCACTGCTGCTACCTTGGCAGGGTCCGTTGATACACCCTCAACTGTGATGAAGTGCCCCAGATACTCTATGCGCCACACCGCGAAAGAACATTTGTTATACTTGGCATACAACGCGTTGTCTTGAAGTAGCTGACGAGTAGCTCGCAAGTACACTAGATGTTCACTAATGCCCTGGCTGTACACAAGAATGTCATCAAAAAACAACAGTATAAACTTACGCAGGTGGGAATGGAACACCTGATTCATCAAGCTTTGAAATGTCGAGGGCGCATTGGTGAGACCGAAGGGCATCACCACAAACTCATAATGTACTTCATGCGTCTTGAAGGTTGTCTTCTGGATGTCCCCTTCATGCATCCTAATTTGGTGATACCTCGAGCGAATGTCGAGTTTGGAGAAGATCGTGGCCCCATGAAGTTCATCTAGCAACTCTTCAATGACTGGTATGGTAAACTTGTCCTTGATGGCTTGCTGGTTCAAGGCCCGGTAATCAATACACAGCCTCCAGGTGTTGTCTTTCTTCTTGACCAGGATAACATGGGATGAGTAAGGACTGCCACTGGGTCATATCACTCATGTGGATAGTATTTCTTGGGTGAGCTGTTCAATTACAGCCTTTTGTGGCATCAGGAACCGATAGGGTCGAATGTTCACTAACTGGCTTCCCTTCTTGAGGGGTATCCTATGGTCCTGAGTCCTACGAGGTGGAAGCCCTTTTGGTTCAGTGAAAATATCCTCAAATTATGCTATCACCTCCTTGACTTGGGGGCTTTCCTCCCAACTGGCCCTCCCTTTTGCTCGTAGCCCTCCATGTCCTTGAAAGCTACACAGTTGTAGCATCGCAATCTGCCCCACTTCTGGATGAGTTTATCTAACTTGCCATTGGTTATCAATTGGAGATTGGTCTCCCGCTGCCCTTTGAGCACTCGTGTCTCTTTGTCACATTAGAAGCTTACCTCCAACATCTCAAAGTCCCATATCGTCCTCCCAAGAGTCCTTAGCTATTGTACCCCCAGAATCATATCGTAGCTGCTCAAGGGTAAAAGGTACACATCAGTTGTATAATAATGGCCCTATATTTTTCACCCAAAGCCATTACACACAGCTTCACTAGTGAGCTCCATTCCATTGGCCAAGAACACCTTCAGGGGATTTATCTGTATGGTCCTATCACACACTTTCCTTCCCAATTCTAGGTCCAGGAAATTATAAGTGCTCCCGGAATCCACCAAGATCTGTAGCTTCTTAGCTCCCACTAGTCCTTCCACCTTCATGGTTTGGAAGCTAGGGGCCCTGGAGAGAGCATGAACATAAATTTCTGGCAGCACCTCCTCATCCTGTCCCTCCTCGTCATCCTCCACTTCTTCTACCTGGAGGGAGTAGATTTGCTTCTTAGCACATCTGTGCCTAGGCACAAATTTCTCATCACACTCGAAACATAACCTTTTAGCTCTTCTCTCATCCATCTCCTTTCTCGTCAGGGTTCGAATATATTTTTGTGGGAAGGGCCTGGAGTTCGCTGGTAGCGATAAGATACCCCAAGTGGGTTTAGGTTTAGGTTTAGGATTTTTCACCGAAGTTATACTAGTAGAGGACTCCCTACTTGCATTAGTCATGAGAAGCTTGGCTGAACTAAGGGCTGGTTTGACTGTGTAGTTCTGGTAATCACTGCGTTTGGTCGTGGCTAGGGTAGCTTCTTGCAATTTGGCCAATGAATAGTATTGGCGAAGAGTTGTGGGATTGAACATCCTAACCAGGTTCCTAATTGCGAGTTCCAGGCCAGCTAAGAAAACGCTAACAGCATGCTCCTCCGATATTTCCACACGATTGGGCAGGAATTCAAATTGTGTGATATAGTCTCGGAGGTTACCTTCCCGGAAGAGGTTCTTGGGGACTCCCAGGGAGTCCTCATGCTCTGACCGGCTGAATCGAGCGACCATGGTGTCAATGTTCGGTCGCGAGGTAATCTGCCCCCAAGCAGCTCGTCGCACTTTCATGTAAGATTGGTGCCATTGTAGGGCTTCTCCATTCAGGTGGATGGACTCCAGACGAACTCTCTCCTCGTTCGGCATTACATCAAACTTAAAGAACTAATTGACCTTATGCAACCAACCCTCGAAATTATCCCCGCTAAACTTTGAAAAATCAATCCACCCAATCTGCCATAGTGCCCCGTAGCTATCGTTCCTGTTGTTCGGTCGCGAGTCTTGGGAAGTCGCCCCCTCCGTCCTCATTTCCTCAAGACGGCCTCCTGTATGTAGATTCTATATCTGGAAGCTCAAACCTGTGATGAATTCATGCAGCTCGTTATATTGTTGGTCACCTTTCAACTCTTATGCTTTCAATTGTTCCATCACCAGTTCGTTCTGGTTCTTCAGTTCGTCCATCCGCTGCTTGTGTTCCTGGAATGCAGCCTCAACTCTTCGGGACTCCTGGGATCGTGTTTCCATCACTTCACAGCCGAGAATCGGAGGCTCTAATACCAATGTTAGGAACTAATTAAGTAATCAAGGAGAAGGATGAAAGAACCATCCGATTTAGGGGGAAGAAGGAGAAGATTAGGGTTCGGGGGAAGAGAAGAAGAAGAGAGAAACTCATAGGGGAGGGAGAGGGAAATCACCAAATTGATTTTCAAAGCTTAACTACCCTTGGTTCAGTGACACGATTTAATCCTCCCTCTTAGCGCCATGGCTCAAACTGTCTCTTTTCTTTCTACTCCCTCAACTTTATCACTTGTTACAGGAGGCCCCTCCCCTATTGTTATTCTCCAATTGGTTCCTTAACTAAACTATCCCTAACAAAAACACAAATTGTGATTTGTTAGCCAACAAAGTTTCAAATGGAAATAAAGATTCTATCTTGATTCACTTTGATCGATCCACATTCACTTGGATCAACCTCAACCGCTTTCTTCCCCTCTCAATTATTAGAATGCATGAAGCTTTGGCATCGAATGAATGATCCAATTTCATATGCATGCGTGCAGACCGAATTTAGGTCCAGTGGATTTTAATCGAGTCCTTGCCCATCTGCCAACCTTTTACAGGGAAACCGAGAATGAATAGCTTATTCAAACATAAACATATAGAGGCGAAGGCAATTGACATTCAACAGTCTCTCTCATATAGACACATAAGAGAGGCTGAAATATATTGAGTGTGACGACTAGAGCAAGCCTGCCAGTTCCAACACGTGCAGATTGTAAGGTTGATTGAGGTGGTGGGGGTGGAGCTCGTAATTTTCTTTACATGGAAGTGAGATATCCCTTCATTTCAGATACAAATAGGATGATGCTCTCGTTAGGATAGATCTTAGCAACAAGCTGTACAAAGCTCTCGTACTTGTCCAGAAACTCCTTCTGCCAAAACAAGCACGAGTCTCCCACCGTCAAGACAACCCACGTTCCATCACATTTTGGGGGCAAATTAGTGATCTCAAGTTGAGATGAAGCAAGCACATGACCTCCACAAATATTTAAGTGCAGAGGAACATAACCAGCGATAAAACTGCCCCCAAAATACCACATATCCCTATTTCATAGATGAAGGCTATGAAAGATGTAATGTTTACCTTGGATTTATCCCACGGCGAAGGTGTTAGGAACCGATTGGTTGAGGGGGCTAATTGGAGAACAACGAGAGGGGAGGGACTGCCTCCAGCAAATAATGAAATAGAGGAAGCGAATTGCAAAGAAGCGGTTCAGGCAGTGGCGTGGAGGAGGGAAGGATAAAACCGGCCAAGGAAACCAACACGAGGCAGTTTTTCAAAATCAGTTGCGGTTTTGCCTCTCTCTCCCCCTGTGAGTTTCTCTCTTCTTCTTCTCCTCCCCGAACCCTAATCTTCTCCTCCTTTCCCCTCAATCAGACGATTCTTTCGTCCTTCTCACTGATTGCTCAATTAGTTCCTAACATTGGTATTAGAGCCTCCGATTCTCGGCCACGAAGCGATGGAAACTCGAGCCCAGGAGACCCGAAGAGTTGATGCCCCCATTCGGGAACACGAGCAGCGGATGGACGAACTGAAGCACCAGAACGACCTGGTGATGGAACAATTGAGAACACAAGAGTCGAAGGGTGATCAACAATATAACGAGCTGTGTGAATTCATCACTAGTTTGAGCTTCCAGATACAGAGTTTGCATACGGGAAGTTGTTCCAATGAAATGCGGACGGGAGGAATGACATCCCAGGAACAACGGCCGAACAACCAGAACGATAGCTATGGGACACAACGGTGGATTGGGCAGATTGATTTTCCGAAGTTTAGCGGGGATAACTTCGAAGGTTGGCTGTATAAGGTTAACCAATTCTTTGAGTTCGATGCAACGACGAACGAGGAGAAAGTCCGTCTGGCGACCATCCACCTGGATGGAGAAGCCCTACAATGGCACCAGTCCTACATGAAGGGGCGACGAGCTGCTTGAGGGCAGATTACCTAAAATGACTATATTGATACCATGGCTGCTCGGTTCAGCCGGTCGGAGCATGAAGACTCGTTGGGGGACCTCAAGAACCTCTTCCAGGAAGGTAACCTCCGAGACTATATCACACAATTTGAATTCCTACTAAATCGTGTGGAAATACCGGAGGAGCATGTTGTTAGTTTCTTCCTAGCTGGCTTGGAACCCGCAATCAGGAATCCGGTTAGGATGTTCAGTCCCACCTCCCTACACCAATGCTATTCATTGGCCAAACTGCAAGAGGCTACCCTGGCCTCAACCAAACGCACTGACTACCGAAACTACATAGTCAAGCTGGCGCTAAGTTCAGCCAAGCTCCCCATGGCTAATGCAAATAAGGGACCTCCCGCCAATACAACTGCGGTGAAAGCTCCCAAGCCTGAACCGAGACCCACCGCTGGTATCCTACCGCTACCAGCGAATGTCAGGCCATTCCCACAAAGACATGTTCGGACCCTGACGAATAAGGAGATGGATGAGAGATGGGCTAAAGGGTTATGTTTCGGGTGTGATGAGAAATTTGTGCCTGGGCACAAATGTGCTAAGAGGCAAATCTACTCCCTCCATGTAGAAGAAGCGGAGGATGACGAGGAGGAACAGGACAAGGAGGTGCTGCCTGAAATTTCTGTACATGCTCTCTCCAGGGCCCCTAGCTTCCACACCATGAAGGTGTAAGGACTGGTGGGAGCCAGGAAGCTACAGGTCTTGGTGGACCTCGGGAGCACCCATAACTTCCTGGACTTGGAACTAGGCAGGAAGGTATGTGACAGGACCATACAGATAAATCCCTTGAAGGTGTCCCTGGCCAATGAGATGGTGCTCACGAGTGAAGCTATGTGTAATGGCTTCAAGTGGAAAATGTTGGGCCATTACTATATCACAAATGTGTACCTCTTACCCTTGAGCAGCTACGATATGATCCTGGGGGTACAATGGCTTAAGACTCTGGGTAGAACGACGTGGGACTTTGAGGTGTTGGAGGTGAGCTTCCAATGTGACGGAGAAACACGAGTGCTCAAGGGGCAACGGGAGACCAATTTCTAGTTGATCACCAGGGGTAAGTTGGATAAACTCCTCCAAAAGAAAGGACAAGTTGCGATGCTGCAGCTGTGTAGCTTTCAAGGACATGAAGGGCTAAGAATAGAGGGAAAGGCCAGTCTAGAAGGAAGCTCCCAAGTCGAGGAGGTGATAGCAGAGTTTGGGGATATCTTCTCCGAACTAAAAGAGCTTCCACCTCACAGGACCCAGGACCATAGGATACCACTCAAGGAGGGGAGCCAACCAGTGAACATCCGACCCTATCGGTTTCCAATGATACAAAAGTCCGTGATTGAGCGGCTCACCCAAGAAATGCTGTCCGCATGAGTGATACGACCTAGTGGTAGTCCCTACTCGTCCCTTGTTATCTTGGTCAAGAAAAAAGATAACTCTTGGAGATTATGTATTGATTACCGGGCCTTGAACCAACAAACCATCAAGGACAAGTTCCCCATACTGGTCATTGAAGAGTTGTTAGACGAGCTTCATGGGGCCACGGTCTTCTCCAAACTCGACCTTCGCTCGGGATATCACCAAATCATGATGTATGAAGGGGACATACAGCAGACAGCCTTCAAGACGCACAAAGGGCACTATAAGTTTGGGAGAAAAGCTGTAGGTCTTGCCAGTGCGTCCTTGACGTTTCAAAGCTTGATGAATCATATGTTCCATTCCCACTTGCGTAAATTCATACTAGTATTTTTTGACAACATTCTTGTGTACAGCCGGGGCATTGATGAACACATAGCACACCTACAAACTACCCTCCAGCTACTGCAAGACAACACATTGTATGCCAAATATAGCAAATGCTCTTTCGCAGCAAGGCGCATAGAGTATCTGGGGCACTTCATCACAGCTGAGGGTATATCAACAGACCCGGCCAAGGTAGAAGCAGTGCGAGATTGGCCACTCCCCCAAAATGTGAAGCAACTCAAGGGATTCCTAGGCTTGGCGGGGTATTACTAGAGATTTGTCAAGTCATATGGACAAATCAGTCGACCGCTGACCAACTTGCTAAAGAAGGACTCATTCCAGTGGAGCCAGGATGCTGAAAATGCATATAATGAATTGAAGGAGGCTCTGACGGCAGCTCCAGTGCTAGCATTGCCAGATTTTTCACAGCCCTTTGAGATTGAAACCGATGCTTCCGGGAATGGAATGGGGGCGGTGTTGATGCAGAAGGAGCATCCCATTACTTATATGAGCAAGGCATTTAGCCCCACTCAACGAGCTAAGTCAGTTTATGACAGAGAGCTTTTGGCCATATTCCTGGCGATGAAGAAATGGAACCAGTACTTGGTGGGGCGGACCTTCATCATTCGGACCGACCATCGCAGCTTGAAGTTTCTGTTGGAACAGAAGCTCTCAACTCCCCTACAACACACCTGGTTGGCCAAGCTTGCTAGATATGATTTCAAGATCCAGTACCACAGAGGGAGAGAGAACAAGGCAGCTGATGCCCTGTCACGAGTAACCTCTGGAGATGTGGCCTTGTATGCCATCTCACAGCTGACAACAAGCTTATACCAACAAGTGGTCGAGAGTTGAGAGCAAGATCCAGTGTTGAAGGAGGTTGTCCACCAATTACAAGATCATTCCACAGCCCACGCACGGTACTAGTAGGTCAATGGACAACTGCGGAGGAAGAGGAAACTGGTGGTAGGCAGAGTACCAGAATTACACGCTGCTATCATCCAGCTGTATCACACAAGCTCTCTCGAGGGTCACTCTGGGGTTCGAGCAACCACTCAAAGGGTAGCTGCATTGTTTTACTGGAAAGGACTAAGGAAGGACATTCGTGCATACATAATAGGTTGTGAGGTGTGTTTGCACAATAAAATCGAGACAGTGGCCTGCCCCAAACTGCTGCAACCCCTCCCAATTCCCAAGCAGGTTTTCACAGATGTGAGCATGGATTTCATTAAAGGGCTGCCGAGATCCGAAGGCAAGGATACGATCATGGTAGTAGTGGATCAGCTGACTAAGTACGCCCACCTCATAGGTCTGACCCATCCTTACCAAGCCTCACAGGTGGCTAGAGCATATGCTGACAATGTGCTGATGCTACATGAAGTACCTGACACTATTGTAAGTGACCGAGATCCCATCTTCTTGAGTGTCTTTTGACAAGAACTTTTATGGAACCAAGGAGTCTCGCTATGCCTATCTTCAGCATATCACCCCCAAAGTGATGGCCAGACAAAAGTGGTTAACCGAGGGACTGAGTGCTACTTGCGGTGCATGTGCAGTAGGCGGCCCACACAGTGGCACAAGTGGCTACCGCTTGTAGAGTGGTGGTACAATACCACACATCACACTGCTATCAACCACTCTCCATTTGAAGCCCTCTATGGATTCTCACCTCCCACACACATACCTTACATACCAAAGGATTCATCAGTAGCAGCAGTGGATGCCCAGCTCTCGGAAAGGGAATCCGCAATCAAGGAGCTGCAACACCAGCTAAGCAAGGCACAACAGAGGATGAGAAGGCAAGCTGACAAGAAACGGTCTGAAAGGGAATTTGAGCCAGGCACCTGGGTGTTCCTGAGACTGCAACCATACAGACAACAGACGCTGGCGGCCCGGAGGTTCCACAAACTCAGCCCCCGATATTTCGGACCATACTTGATCCTAGAGAAGGTGGGGAAGGTGGCTTACCGCTTGGAATTGCCAGCCGCAGCTCGAGTCCACCCAATGTTCCATGTCTCCATGCTCAAACAAGCTCCAGGACCAGCCACCAAAGAGATGCCTATCCCAGCAGCCTTCAGTTCTGACTCAGCCCCACACCCAATTGCCATTGTCGACAGGAGGATGGTCCAAAGGGGCCGAAGGCCAGCAACTCAAGTCCTAGTTCAATGGTCTAATGGAACGCCAGAGGGGGCTACCTGGGAGTTTCTCCACGACATAAAGCTCCGTTTCCTTGAAAGCAACCTTGAGGACAAGGTTCTCATAAGGGGGGAGAACTGTTAGGAACTGATTGGTTGAGGGGGCTAATTGGAAAATAGCGAGAGGGGAGGGACTGCCTCCAGCAAATAATGAAATAGAGGAAGCAAATTGCAAAGAAGCGATTCAGGCAGTGGCGTGGAGGAGGGAAGGATAAAACCAGCCAAGGAAACCAGAACGAGTCAGTTTTTGAAAATCAGTTGTGGTTTTGCCTCTCTCTCCCCCTGTGAGTTTCTCTCTTCTTCTTCTCCTCCCCGAACCCTAATCTTCTCCTCCTTTCCCCTCAATCAGACGATTCTTTCGTCCTTCTCACTGATTGCTCAATTAGTTCCTAACAGAAGGCAAGAGCTCATCTGATGTTAAGTTCTTCTGTAGCCTCTTGTACATAGAGGTGATGGACTTGTCAACCTAAAGAGACGAAGCTAAGGATTTGATGACTGAATACAGTCAAAAGAAAGTGCAGGGCAGCAAGGCATTGACCAACTTACAGGAGATAAACTAGATCTTAAAATCTTCCGAAGGTCCATTTTTGACAGACCAAGCTGGAAAGGGATCTAAAATTTGTGTAGAGTGAACAAAGGTCACTATATTGAGAAAACATGGGAAAATGAAATGATTTCACACAATTGACAAACCATCAGTGTGGTTGCAATTAGATAGTCCATCAAGAACATAAGTCATATATGCCAAACCGCACACACTAACCTCTTCGGGAGGAATTGTGTACAGGAAATCCTCAATCTTCTGGTTAAATGCCAAAAGCCTTTCCAATTGCTGCAAATGACAACTCATTCAGAATGAATATCGATCCAGGAATATTTTTTTACGCAGTTTTTCTTCTAGACCAAAGATCCATCTTCTTGCCCCCAAGATATGTATATATACTTTTCCATTTGGAGCATTCATCAGGTCCACATGACTGGTTTTTTTAAAAAGCCTGTCAGATTTGATAGGTCATACAGGACCAAAGCAGTTCAAAGCCCAGCAATGTTCTTATTATGCTACCTATCTAGAAACGACAGTGCTTCACAATTATTTTGGTTACACCATACAATATTGGTCCAGTCATATTTAAATTGCTCCAACTGGTCACTGAAGCACATAGATGAAACAGAGGGTAGAAGGATGGATGGGGACTCACATAGTATATGATAGTGCTGATAAAATGAATGCAAGCTTGTTCATAAGCTACACTTGCTTGATGATAGAACTTGGTCAGGGTAGGCACAACATTGGCTAAATCATACAAGCTGCATATAATATCTTTTAATTAAAATTAAATCCTTTTGCTTGAGAAAACAAAATGAAAGAGATCCAAGTAGTACCAAAAAAAGGGAAGAAAACAAGCACCTGTTTTGAAAAGCTGCATAATTCTCTAGAAGAACTATATCAGCATGCTTTGGCTCTGCTTGAGCAATCTTTTCTAATGTCACAAACATTATGCTGACCTGCCCAACCACACCAGCACAAAAGTACTTTTCGGAAACTACTACTGGAAAAGAACTCACACAATTTTCAAACCAGCTGCCATGGCCTTATACTTGCTGTGAAGTATTATCCTTGGACAGGATCTAATCGAAGGGCAGTACAATTTGTTGACGAGTGAAGTAAAACAGCTTGGACGATTTATAGAATACTCACAAACTTGGAGTATGTCTGATTGACAAGATCTCTTGATTGCCCTTGAATGTACTGTTCCATGCGTGTTGCTAGGATTGCAAATCTGGGAAAAGTGTAATATTAACAAGAGAGTGATGCATCACAAGCAATTCCAACAGAGAACTAAGCATCACATATTACAAAAATGTAGCATTGTGGATTATATTTGCCGATCAGAGATTTAGAGATATTATGTTTGGTTCAACAAGTAAAATGCTCATGGTTGATTTATTAAATTTCCTTTCCTAAGTGATCTTTCATTAAATCAACTTCTATGAGGACATTTTTTGGCCAATTCAATGAAGAAGTTGACACTGACAATTCTAAACCATCACTGAACTTCTATAGTTTTGGTGTGTGAATGCCTGTTCAATTCCAGACTATACTGTCTTGATAGGAAATATTCATTTTTCTAATCTCCCTTTTACAACCTTCCATAGTTTTTGCTATTTAAAAAAAATGGATAAATCAGCATCAGTGTAGGTAATTCTCCAGAGAAAAACAACTTTTATTCCCGGTTCAATGCATTGAATGTTCAGCTCAGTCTGGCCTTTAAAACATTCTAGTATGGAGGCCTATATGAAGAATAAGCCAAATTACCTGGGAATGTATGACAAAACACCAGTCTGTTGAACATTACGCTCATTTCTCTCAATCTGGTGACAAGCTTCATCAACAAACTGCAAACAAATTCACATGAATTAGGCGCCAAATTTCACAATTAGTCCTCTCCCATCTTACATTATGGATAACTTACATGGTTGAATTGCATAGAAATTCTAGACTCCAGGTCATCAAGCAAAAGTCGCACAAACCCAGCAGCATCAGCCTTCTGTCCAGAAAGATATCGCTCTGTGATCCCATGCATTGATATGCAGCGCAATGGATCTATTTTGTATGCCCAATCCACTACAGCATAGAAATCCTCCTAAAATCCATATAAGCAAACATTCTGCTAGTCAGAGCTTTTAGTTTAGAATTCAAAACCCAGAATGGAATAATTATCTCCTACACAATACAGTTAGTTAAAATATGAACTATAGCAGACTTACTTGGATTCCATCAAGCAACTCCTGAAGAGATGCATTAAGTGCTTCCAGCTCAGCAGAGCTTTTGACTAAAAATCAAGATATTGCCATCAGGAGAAGACAGGATGTATATAATCTGACTAAACGTTTAAGCATTCTCCATCTGAGTTAAACAGTACTGGTGTCCACATAACGCTTTTCCATTGAATCTACCATACTCATATTTGATACTTTGGTAGCAAACAAGTGAACTCACATTCAATAATTCAGCCTTACGATCATCATCCATATTCATAATGCCCAAGTCATCATCATCATTGTTTTCACCATGAGAGCTGCTTTTAGAGCCATTGCTTACACCTCCAGGAGGAACAGGTGCAGGAACCTCAAAGCACATGAAGTGGGCAAAGAAAGAGCTCTGCAGAGGAAACCAAGAAGTCTTCTTTAATGACTGAAGTGAGATAAAATGAGGACTCAAATTAAATAAGTGCTAATCAATATCATCACCTTGTCCACAAGAAGTGGGATGAAAATGGTGAGCATCTTAGCATAGGCCTCAGAAACATTTGAGGTATCTGAACTGTTTACACTTTGGCTAGAACCTGTGGAACCTTCAAGCCAGACAGTTGAATTCCTCAATGCTTTTGCACTCACACGAAGTTCATTTGCAAACTCACGTGCTGTAGATCATCAAGAATATCTCAGCTAAATGTACAATCAGTCCCTTCAATGTGAAAATGCCATCTGGTTTATGCCAAAGGAGAACGTCAGCATTCATCATAAATAATGAAGTTTCTTCTACCATTGTCTATTGTATTTGAGGAACAATTAATTTAAACTGAACACAAGCTCAAGATTGGGCTATCAATTTGCCAGATTTCAGAAACAGAGAACTGCACTCATGTACACATGCATAAACAGAAAGAATGGAGTCATGTTTCCAGATTAACTTCTCCAACACCATACAATGAATAAGTATAATACAAAAAATAATCAGGACAAGACAATATGATCAGCAGGTGAGATGGATGGCCTGATACACATAAAATGAGCAATTAAATTTTCTGACAGGTTATGTCTCACCTCCCTACGGAGAAGTAAGTTGAGAGAGCTGCAATAAGCTTTTCTTAATGGAGCCAAGCAATTCTTATCAAGACTCTGCAAAAGTAGGAGGGAAGAAGTGAGAACAGTGTCAAATATCATGTAGAGAATTCATCTATTTTTTATGCGACCTTTAAATGTTGAAGGAGGCGTGCATAAGTTCTGCATTTATACCGCAGATCAGCATGATCAGGCCTCTTCAATTGTCCCCTCTGTCTAACAATGGAAAACTAAAGTCAGTTTCTGGATAAATCAAAATTTTTAGACTGAATGAAATAAGGGACAGAATTTAGTACCTGGGAGAAGTAACTTTTGTCACTTATCATAAAATCCACCAAACTGGCAAAATAGTTTCTTAAAAACTCAGTGGCTCTTTGAACAAAAGTAGATTTCAGCTTCTTAAGTTCAGCTTTCTTTTCCTTGACCTGAAGCAACAAGTGCCTTTACACCCATTAGATCTTGCAGTTCACCAAAATTAATCATGCTTTGTGGATGGAAAAAGTGACCGATTCATCTCCCAAACTTATATGCATAAGAATTTAGGCCAACACTTAGACCCAAAGAAAGTAGGCTAAGCAAAATAAGGCCAATAAATAATGCCATACAACATCTGGAATCCTCGATCATGGATATGACAGCTACATGGTTAATTTGCTCCATTTTTGCATAATATAAATCATTCCACAGGAATGGTCCATGGAAGACAGAAAACACCAATGTTAAGTGACTGTATGGTGCAGCAGGTGGGTAAGTACTACGAATAGAAATTTTCTGAAAATTCATTGATATAAAAAATCTTGCAGGGCTGCTATTGTCCAACTAAAGACTGTAAGACAAAGGACGTGAAGAGAGCATACAGCTCACATGTTTGCATAGCTGCGGTCCAAATTTGGAACATCAAGGCCTCGCAAAGCACTAGTCAACCACTCACCAGCCTCAATGTTTTGAAGCATGTTTGCCTCATCAAAAGAGCCCCCAGTTAGAGATACTGCATACTACATAACAGGGCATACCATTAGAACAAGGAAACATGTGACACATCATGAAGTTATTTAATGTTGTGCTATTAAAAATATACCTCTGAAGGGACTTGCAGACGTTTGATAAGCTCATTGAGTTCCTCTATCAGTGCTTTGTTATTTACAGACTGCATCTCCAACTTATTATTGCGTGTTTCAACCTGGAGCAAGCAATCATTAAACATAAAATTGAAAAGACCCAGAGAAGCAGATTTTTTTTAGTATTTACATGTCAAAAATATTTGTAAAGAATAAAAAGCTTAAATGCAAAGGAAGCAGTCCAAAGGATCAGATAGCAGGTATAGAAACAAACTTCTCAAAGGTTCCAGAGGTTCAACTAAAATTTTGAGCAAACCTGCCATGGTTAGCAATCATTATAATTTTAAGGCAATATTAGGAGCATTGTTTCATCAGCCAAATTTGGAAATCAATAGAAAGGTGAACAGTGCATATCAATTTATTTTTTTTAAAGTAGTAGCAGTACAGCCTGTAATTGGCTAGCCCCTGAATCCATGTAAAGAGAGCTGTACAATAATGGCCAAATATGGCTAATGCCTCATATGTCCCTTCTCAGCCCAAAATGCACTATGCTAATGTTTGTTCATGGATGTGATACAAATTCTTGCATATAAGTTTTCTTCTTTGGGTATGTTTTTGTTTCACTTTTGCTTTTTACCTACCATAGGAGCATCCCCAAAGTACCACCATTAACGAAATTTCAGATATCAGTATGATAAAAGTAAAAGATATTGCTGGTGGCCTAGATAGCAGCAATGGATAAGATATTGCTGGTGGCCTAGATAGCAGCAATGGATAAGATATTGCTGGTGGCCTTGATAGCAGCAATGGATAAGGCTTCAGTGAAGGAAACAAAGCCAGAAAGAACAATGTGCTTATAATTTCCATATGGGCTAACATGCTAAATACAAACTAATGACCAGTCATGCAAGCTTACAACATGAGTATCATTACGAATAAAACAATAGAAGGCTTTACCCATGCTATGTCCTCCCTCATATGTCTAAGTTTCACATTGAAGATGCCTAACCACTCCTCCATATCCTCAACACAGTATGTTGCTGCCTCGAGGCCTTGCAACACCTGCAATATCAAAGTAAAACGAATGAGCATATTTATCTTGTAGAGGACATCTTTTTGAATTCAAAATAGAACCAGCATCATCAACAGCTCAAGAAAGTTATTTAACTAATCAACTTAGCACAAATAGACTGCCAGTTATAGTGGAGATTGACAAACAGAACTTGCATTTGACTAAGGTTCTGTTAGTGGTGATGAAAATTTGGAAGGTCTAGGATTGATTCTTGACCAACATAAATACCTTAGGTCCACACTAGAGTGGCCAGCTTGGCAAAATTAAAAAGCACATACTAGCTACTAAAATTACCATGGTAACATCATATACTGCAATTTTTTTTAAAAAGAGAAAAACGATACTTTCAAAATGATAAAAGATTAAGAAGATTAATAAAACTAAAGCACATGAAAGATTTGAAAAGATTAATTAAGCTAATATAATATTAGTAAATGATGAAACTCTAGAAATCCATGATGAAGGAAACCATACCTTTTCTATCAATGGTTCACTTTCCAAAATGGCATGCAAATTTGCCGCTTCTAATGCAAGAAGTTCTCGCTTCTTCCTTTCAGAAAATGCCTCAGCTTCACCAATAGCCATAACATAGCTGCCATGGAAAACCATCCTCAAAAGCAAATCATAGGATCAAGACCCCCAAGAGCAACAATAATAGCATTTTTAGTGATCCAGTAAAGATTAAAAAAAAATTATGAGTATTAAAGAAACATAAGAATCACAACAAAACAAGGACAATGAACAATTCATGCTTCAGTGGGAGGAACTCCTAGAAATCCACCAACAAGATCAATCACTAATAGTCAAACGCTAAGGTACACTGAAACAAAAATTTTAATCAGGAAAGATGCCCAAAGCAAACATACGTGCTCAGAAGAGTTTCTATGTCCTCTTCTTCAACCTGGGAGACCAGCTCTTTCTCAATATTCACTTTCAGATCACTTTCTCTAACTGTAGCAGCAACAGGACCAGCTAGTAGACTTCTTTGAGTTGTGATTTTCGTAACTGTGGGTGTATTTTCCTGCATCAATTTTATTGTAATCATCAAATTTATGGCAGATAAAATGAGGAGAAGAATCTGAACAAGAAATGGAACCCAAGCGATGCTCTGGTTACTTATGTAAGAAAGAGAAACTGTCTGTTGAAAAAGCGTTTCCAAGTCAGTGATGCATCATAGATCCATACCACTCAGACAATAGATCAGTGGTACAATATGGGCATATTAACACAGCATGCATCTCACCCCAATACTACATGAAGCTAAGATCTGAATAATACTAGGTTACATATGAATAGGCAACCTCTTTTATAATGCTACAAAAACTGATATTCACAAATTTACAAAGGTTTAATGTATGATTGTTGACAATTATAAGAAGCTATCTTCAGTAACTTCATAAGCCAGTACAGTTGAGTAATAGAAATTGAAAGTGGACTGATCAATATCATACTCACCTTAGCCCAGAGAGCCATTTCAACAACATCTATTCCAACTACCTTTGGCAGACGACCAAGTACATCTTTGCAGACATTTAAAATGCTAAGTAGAAGGAGATTCCTAGGGAAGAAAAGAAGCACTTTAAGGGTAAAAATCTTCTGAAGGCAGGTGATAACTATATAAATTCAAAGGAAAGAACACATATAACCCACGAGGATGCTTCAGTTGACTACAAATATGAGTACCTATCATCTATGTTGCGCATAGTCCATTGAGGTGGAGCAACACTTTGACTTCTTAGATTGTCAAATCCCTAAAAAGACTTTTGTAAGAAGCTGGGTGCAGGAAAATGAAGAAAAGGAGGAATTTTGAAACTGAAAGTTGAAACTGGCCAAAAGAAAAATCTGAATGTGCAAAATAGAATACTTTAGATCTGCTTCAGAAACTTTCAGAGAAAAGACTGGACAAAACATGAGAGCTCTAATAACATTACTGAAGATTGAAAGCCTCACCAGTGTAAATGTGCATCCACTTGGACCATTATTCATAATGTCAATTCTAGTAAGATGCTTCAACTTGTATAACTTGGCTGGCTGTATATGCAATATGCGAGAAAAGTCACCACTTATTATTAACCACAGTGAGTGAACACTAAAATAGAAATCTTCAGACAACATATCATATGGGAAACCATCAATGCTTCTACAAGCTTTTCTTCACCAAAGAGTGCATCAAATTTTAGTTGACCTTACACATTCCCCTTTTAGCCGAAGTGTACAAAATTCCAAGTTCGTGAAATCCAAGGACCTTGCCCACTACTCCCAATGAACATTTGTGGTGGAAGGCAAAGGGTTATTCGCCCAAATCACAGAAGAAAGCAAATATAAGAACAAAAACAAATAAAATGTTGGGCTGTCACCGGGTACTGCAACCAGGATGATAATGGTCAAAACATAGGAATAGGCCTAGCCATGAATAATGAAACATCCTGCACAAGCACATTTAGCATCCAATAAGGACAAGAGGCATATAGAGAGCACCCAGAAGACCATGCCACTAGTGAACTGTTATGCATCAAGGGAAATTTCAAGATTTGGACCATCCCTGTGGATCTAGCTATTTTACTTGCCTGGCCAAAGTCTCATGTTCAACTGGTCTGATTAGTAGCAAAATCAGAACTTATAGTGACAAGTTTGGATCAGCATAGATAATAAAATATCAATAATTATGACATAATCGGCATGAATCAATTTGCATGGCAAACATTGAACATACCTCTAGTAAACCCACAGTGGAATGTTTCAAAACCCAAAGAAGAGCTTCTGCACTTTGGCCTTTTGAGCTTGCTGAATGGGGGGGAAACAGAGTCAATTTCAGTTTCTGTAAGATATAATCAATATGCTTGACAATATTGGGGGCATATATCAATGAAGGAAGCAACATCACATGAACTTTGAGCATTAGTGATCAGAAAAATAAGAAGAGTGATTCATAAAAGTACTGATGAGGCAAAAAGCAGATTCCATTCAATACACTTTCCTATGAGACCCAGTGGATTTATTCTATTTCTTAGAATAAACATTACCTAAGCATTTGATTTGCGGTCAACATCGCAGTAACTGTCAAGCCAAAACAATCAACCAAAATTCAGAATGTTTACAACTAAAGAACAAGGAGCTGTCGTCGATGTAAAATCACAGATAAGAATCAGAAAGCACATATTTTACTTCTAAAGCCCACTGAAGCTCATCAGTGGAAGCAGTGTGCGTTGATGTCAGCATCTACATAGTCCAACTAAAAAGTGTAAACTCATCGAACGCAAATTCACATGTCCACCAAAGAGCTTTCAATTGGAAGCAGCACACAAAACATTTGGCCGCTAAGGGACTGGAAAGAGGAAGCATGAAACATACAGGTGAGGGCGAGTACTCTGGGCTTGGCCATGTGGCGGCCGACGTTGCTGGACTTGCCCCAGATCACGCGGCTCTTGGCCACGCGGATCGACAGCACAAGATTCTCCTTGCCCTCGATCACAGACTCGCAGGCTCGCCGGAGCTCCTCACCGTCGGCGCTAGACTTCGCCATTTTCCACCTCCCTGCTGATGCTGCCGCTGGTGCTGCTACCGCTTATCCTTCAGCCTTGAAGAGCTCCAAGATCCAGTATGAAGGCTCTGGCGGAGGAGACGAGAGCGTCCACAAGACAGACAATGGCCAATGACCTTTCTCCTCCTCCTCCTCCTTCCAACTCCTCTTCATTTTTACGGCGACAAGTAAAAGACTCGAGGCCGAAACAGCTGACTTTTCCCTCCGTTTCTCTGCAGTAACATATTCTTGATTGGCTTGCATCAGAGAATGCAAACCCAATTTCCTGATTCCGACTGGTTAGGCATCAATCTGAGTGGCTCAATAAACTCCTCTATTATTGATTGTTCGCGCTAATAAACTAGCTATTACTAATTCACAAAAATGAACGCTTACAGCATCATGCTTTTGTGCTTTGCATTTTCAACTGCACATCATCATCATTCTTCCTTATGGAGCTTCAGCTAAATTCGATCTTCCTATTTGAGTTGAAGAATCGTGCCATATATATATATTACATTTTCAAGTGTCCAACAGAGGAAAATAACGGGAAGTAAAAAATAAAAAATTTAAATGTTGCACTGGACCTCTATCTACATGTCTGGGGCGGCCTCATAGAGGTATGATCTGCGATCGGTTGGGGAGCTGCAGCTGAAGTTTCACATGGTAAATCGCCCTGGTTTCAGCCACCTTCCGATCAACAGTCTGGCCGAAGACAGCATTCCTCCTGGTGAAGGCAAAGGATCCAGTTCCCACCCACCCCACCACACACCCCTGCTGCCCGAGTAATCCCCAGTTTCGAGTGTCAGGTCGATGATGTTGAAGTCCGAATGTGCGAAGACCTCAGCCGGCACGATGAAGCCCTGTGCACGGCCTACAACACAGGAGGAGTTGTGTGGGCCCTCAGTCAGGTTCCGGCGGAAGAAAAGAGCCCCACCAACCCCGGCAGGCATACAGACGAGCCCATGCGTGGCCCCTCGAAGTCTTCGATTTATGGGCTACAGGCGAGAAGAGAGCCTAGAGGATGACTGCTACAGCTAGTATAGACAAGAACACTGTGCCTGGGAAGATGATTCTTGGACACATAATCGATGGATTTGACGAATATGGTATAATTGGACAGACAGTACATGTGACGAGTTATATTTACTGGGTTTCAGTCCAGATGAGATCAGGCAACCTAATCCTCTGATTCCCATCTAAACCTCGAATTAAACCTCATAGCAATCAGATCCTGATACTAACTAGCTCCACGACACACCCTCTTTGCGTTCATAAAATTCTAAAACAAGATTTTACTAAGGAGACGCTCCTCAATGGAACATGCAGCTGGATAAGTTGGAGCCTGACAGTCATAGACAATCTAAGAAATATGGAGATTAGAGGTGAAAGTCATTCATGTTTGTCAAGTCCTACTAAGACCAGTAGTCCACTTGGAAAGATACTGACAGATCTAACCCCCACGTCTGCCCAACCAAGACGTCTCTTCCCCTTCGCCTGACCGAAGTAGCAGAATAGGTTAATAATGTCACTCATGTAGGAAGTCTTCCCTGTGACAAAATCATTCACCCCATGAATGTCGTCAATCGGGCGAATCTTAACTCCCCTCAACTCTAAGGTCTGAAAAAGGACCACCCGGAAACACAACTTTGGATGGCATTGGCAGCTTATTTTATATTATTGGCAAGCTGAGGCCAGAACAAACTAAATGCTCTTACAGAGCAACACAAGCAAGAGCACTCTACATTAGCCGCTACAAGATCATCGTTTTTCAATCCACCGTATTCTCAACCACATAATGAACAGACAATTTGGGGCATGCTTTAAGCATCCATTTTAATAAACTACCAGCTAATAACAGCATCAGAACAAATTGGCTTACATTTCAAACAAATGTGAATACATTGATCTACAAACAAGGGCCAGTTCATTGAAAGAACCACCGTTCACCACTGCTGAAAGACCCCAAAGTGAGTTGAAAGAAAATAGCCAATAACAGTTGATAAATATCAACCTCAACGCTTGGAATACTGAGGAGCTTTACGGGCTTTCTTGAGACCAGGTTTCTTCCTCTCAACAACCCTCGAGTCCCTAGTGAGAAGGCCTTCCTTCCTCAGAGGTGGTCTGTGGTCCTCGCTCACCTTCAGCAAAGCACGAGCAATGCCAAGGGAAATTGCCTGAGCCTGACCCGAGAGGCCACCTCCATGAGCTTTTACAAACACGTCATAACTGCTTTCATAGCCCAGGGTTACCAATGGGACCTTGACATACTGAAGCCACAGTGGGTTACCTTGAAGATATTCCTGCAAAGCATCCGCATGCCCAGTTAAGCCAAAAATGCTTGATCGCTCCACATTATTTGAACAATATGTTCCCATTCAGATTTCCATTATTATCTCTGAGAGGATGATATAAGCAAGTCACAAATCACAGCTCTCACAAAGAAGCTAAAAAGCAGGTTCATTGGTACGATTCTCAACAGTAGGAATATAAAATCAGAAAAGAAGCTCTTTATCGTGGAATATGCTCCAACCATCATCAAACATTATCATACACATCTCCTGGATATTCGATAAGGCTTCAACAGTATAGATTCCTCATTCAATCTTATTTCCAACATAAAAGATTATATCTCCAACCCTGACCTCTAACTGATTCTGCGCATAAACAGGACCCAGCAACTGGCCCAGAAAATTAGCATTTGCCTTAGATGAAAAATGCACAATCTCCCAATACCCGAAGTTTCATTTATTATGCAGCAGAAGACTCTAGGGTCGAGACATACAGCAGCAAGTGATACACTCATCTCCAGACTCATTACGATTGATATGATATGCATCATTCACTGTATTGTTTCCTACCAAACTGTGAATTGAACATTTCCATATGTGCCTTGGCTGCACTGAGTGCAGTTAGTTTCTCCTGTCTATCAATGAACAGCTCCAACCAATTCCAGTGATCAGAACCTACTCCCACCAAGTGAGAGAAAGGAATTAGATTTACCCGTTGGTGAGGTGATTACGAATTATTGCATACCGTAAATTTCACCTCAACATACACAATAAACTTCCTCACGTTATTTGTTGCCACTTAATATTAGATGAAACCGGTCCAAAGAATGAGAGCTCAACATTCATCAATCACGTTAAGCTTTAAGTCGATAGCTCCGTTGGCATTTTCTAGAGTAGATTAAACATCTAGCAGATGACCTCTAACATTTAAACAAACAGACACTTGACAATCAGTCCTCTATGCTGCTTCGCTACGGCTGACGCGAGAAACTGACGAACAATAGTGATGGGAAAACGGAGTCAACTGCAACAAACGTTACAACTGCAATTTAAGCTAGGAAGAGTGAGCCATACCTTGGCGTCTCGGTAGTTGATGATGACTTTCCCTGTGCCTTCCTGGAGAACGACCCTAGCGATGGCGGATTTCCGGCGACCTGTGCCGATGATAGTCTGAGCGGCGAACCCGCCGGGGAGACGCGACTTGACGTACTTCTCGAGGTCGGCAGTCTCCAGCTCAGCGACGGATGCCGAAATCACGAGTGGTGAGGGACGGTGGCTGAGCGAAACGGGGAGTGAACTCAAACGCGGGAAGGAGAGGGTCATGGGCTTTTCGGAGACTCGGGAAGAAAATGAGAGGGAGGAGAGAGAGGCCGCAAGAGAGGATATGGTGACCGCCATTGCCAAATGCTTGGAAGCGCTCTGTTTGGGATAAAACTGCGAACTTTCTTGAGAGAGAGAGAGAGAGGTGCGGGAGGAGATAACCCAATTAGCAACACAGTGACGGGTGTGCCCCTGCCCCGAGAGTTCGTAACAAATTCTTTGGCAATTTTGCCCTCCTAGAATTTAGTCTGTGATTTTCACTGGGGAAAAGAAGAATATTTCCATTAAAATAAAAAAAGTTTTACTGAAGTGAACTGAATATTTAGCAAAAGGATATTTTAATAAACAAATAATAATTCAGTAAATAATCTACTACCTTGAGTTTTTTTTTTTAATCTCAAAACCTGATTTTACTTCGGCTTTGGTTGCACTAGTGGAGGATTGGAAATGCCTAATCTTGTCGTGAATTTTATCGTGATTTGTGAAGATAGTATTGTACACCCGATGAACTTATCCGACGAAGGCCGACCTGGATTCTGCGACATGACGTATCAGTACTACCCAGATTTCCACTATGCTCTGTGTGGCCGAATGTGAGACGTGGATGTTCGAAGACGACCGCAATGGCAATGGGCAACGGCCACCGGTGTCCAGCAAGATGCAGATTTGCAGCCGAGAGAGAAAGCATCAAACAGGAATATCGTAGAAAAGTGCTGAAAACATTAACATCTGCGAAGTCATCGTCCTCCTCTTCCTACTTGCCATCAGAATGCAAGATTCTCAGCAGAATATATCTCAACTGAACATCGAATCGGACCTGCACATCCCTTTTTGTGAATGTAATGAAGTCGGATCAATATTCTTTTGATATAACCTTCCCCCAAAAAAAAACCGAGTTCTCGTTCAATTAAACAGATGCTGCAACTTTAACAAACCGATGCTGCAGATTGCACTAGCACCAAGATAACGCTGACATTTGATCCACTGAGCACTCCGGTGATTTGACAGAAAACTGTAGTTCGTAAATCACAATGGGATGCAACTGATCCTGTCACCGTCTCCTAAAACTTAAGCCATCACAATATGGAGTTGCTCTACTGAGAGTCTACCAACGGAAGAGTCCCCCATGCTGCTGTGGCTCGGATGATGAATCGATCAAATTCATCGAATTACATGGCACACTGTTCCTGCTATCGGTCTACATGAATAGATATGCTGTCCTTATCTCTATTACAGACGGTTATTCCAATTTCTGAAGGGGCAGTTCATTGCTCTGCAACTGATCCTCCCCATTTCTTCACACGACTCTCCGCTTGCTCGGCCTGTGGAAATTTACAAGCAGATACATCAATAGAACAAACCAAGAATTAGAGGAAAATAATTTCACACTGACTCATCAGCAAACACAGACCTCTTTGTTCCAGTTGGTAAGACAAGTGATGATTACAAGGACCAGAGTCTGTATACAGATGCCTCCTATCATCCCCGACCAAATGCCCTGCAATGAACCCGCAATTCCGGAATCTTCATTAGGGGGAGACACGCTCTCCGACTGAGTCAAAGTTCAGGAAAATGATCGAGAAAGTTTGACATTCCGATGATATTTTGCAGGGAGCATATTAATGCAGTATTTGCTTGTCCATGCATTCATTCTTGAGAGTAATCAGAACTTGGTTTAATTTACGACAGTTACCATGACTCCCAAATGGGCAATAAAACCGAGCAGTATGCCAGCGGGCAATCCAACGAGATAGTAACACCCAATGTTGATATATGCGACAAGCCACTGCCATCCTGCCCCAACCGCAACACCTTCACAAGTAGTTGAACGAGGGAGAGATACGTATAAGACTCCATGGAGTGAAAAATAAAACAAATCATATCTCATATTTCAATCAGTGATTTTGATAGTTGGTAGTTGGATTTCAAGCTCTAAATACCAGAGAGTACTGGTTGGAGACTGTTAAGGAGAGCGGTGACTCCCAGCAGGATCGCAAGCTTGGTAGTTTCTGCAGCAACGGCGGAGCTGCTTGTGAAGAGATGTGGGAAATAATCCCGTGTGGTGAACACCACGATCATTGCCACCACTCCTATGGCCATGGATGTAGCAGAGACCACCAGGACTGAGAATTTCGCCAACCGAGCATTGCCCGCACCAAGCTCATTTGATACCCGCACACTTGGTGGACAAACAAAAGTAGTCCATGAAAAAGAAAAATGTACCCCCGATGTTTATGATTTGGAACATATCAACTGATCTTGCTATGTTAGAATCATATATGTAGGCATTAGAAGTTCACCTGATTGCAGCATTGAACCCGAAGGCAATCATCGCATCCCATCCATTAATATTCATGCTGAAAAAGAACGAAGAAAAAGGAAAAGCCCACTCAGTCGACGCATGATTGAAAGCATTCTACTTCCACTGCTAAGTCGAGACACACTAACTAGTACCTACCAGATAGAGATGGCATCCACTGGTACTAGAGGATTCGGTAAATGCCCGGCTATCAAGATCAATCCCATCAAGTACCAAAACTCTAAGCTGCAGAATGGAGTTGGAACCCGTAAAATTATAATCCTATTCTTGCTCATCTTTTTTCTTTTTTTTTCTCTTAATTCTAAAGATTGGTTTTCCTTTTTCAATGGAATAGTGCAATCCAGCTTGTTTTTGAATCAGAAATCGACACTCGGCAAACAGAGAACTTGAGTTCGTTGGTGGACAAAACAAAACCGAGAAGAACAGGTAATAAATAAATAGGCAAGGAATAGGAATAATGTACCATATCATCACGGCAGAACCAAGAGAGAGCTTGATGAATTCCCAGAGATCAGCAAAGGCGAGCGAAGAGAAGCCATTCCAGGCTCCATCAGATGTGGAGATGAAGATGTAGAGGAGCTGGCCCACAACGATGAGCCACCATGAGGTGTTGAGGACGACAGCAGCCCCAACCAGGCCCCACCCGAGCTTGAGTATCAGGAGCCAGCTGAAGAGTGCGTGCATGACAAGGACAACTGCAGCCACCCAGGCCATTACCATGACCTTCCTCTGCGCCTGCAAGAACTTCTGTATTGGGAAATTCAGCGCGTACGCGAATAACTGCGGGATCATCCATATTGCAAACTTACCTGAAACAACAATTGATGATCAACAGACATGCATAAAAAGAGTTATTGTATCGAAAGAGAAGAATTAAAAAAACAGCCATGTTTAAACAGAGGGAGAGAGTTTTTTCATTTCCCCTTTCTTAGACCAACTTAACCTGAAGCTGCATTATGTTTGCTTATAATCTTTTGGGTCATCAAGTTCTACTACGAGTACGACCATCGTATTTTAGCAACTTCATGCACAGCTTAAAGTAGGCAAGTTGATGTGCACGGCCCATAGGGACTCTTGAAGATGTGGCACTAACCAGCGGCTCTGGAGATCTCGGCGGTCTCTCCAAAGAACATAAGAATGGGAGGGGACCAAACGTAGATGGGCACCAGAATGCAGGCGGTGGTCACCATAATGATCCATGATCTCTGCAAATATATCCCGAGCATCCTGATCTGTCCAGCTCCGAACGCTTGTCCACATAGTGTCTCCAGGGCACTCCCCATCCCCAACTGCAAATCAACGCATCAACAACGATGTGCTCGATAAGCCATATCCATGTGAACGCAGTTCATTCCCCTGTGGTCGAGCTCCGTAAACCACAGCACAGGTCAAATTACTGTGTGCTATGACTGCAGGGAGTTGTCGTCCGAAATTTTTTAAAATAAAAATAAAAATAGTTCAAATTAGGAACGATGATATTTCACTCAACCCATTTCTCAATCAATATACTGAACTCATTTTCCGTAAAAATATCATTTTCAGTTGTAGGTATAGACAGAAGATACGTATAGATTATACTTTAGTGCCGATTCAGGTACTGATTTACCAGGATACCCAAGGCCAGGCCTGCGACAACTGAATTCTCGACGGAGACGGTGGCGAGCTCAAGCTCCCCAACCTGGCCCGCAAAAGTCTGAGTGAGGGCACCGAGCGAGTACTGGGATACGCGCGTGAATATGGCCGGCCCCGCAATGTGCCATAGTTTCTTCGACTCCCTCCCAAACTCTCTCAAGAAGTTGCTGATCCCCGGCCGCTTGCTGGCCTCCTCTCCTTGGACGCCACTGTCGTTCCTCTGTTTTCCCAGCAGCGGACTCTCCAGGGCTGCCATTATATGTCTATATATATATGACCGCCGAGCCGGTGATGTGGCGGTGGTGGTCAGGCTACAATGACATCCGCTGAGCTGATCTTTCTTGGGGGGTTGCTATATGATGGAGGCTCTTGTTATATAGACACACACACACATATGAGATATACAATATTCATCTCTCGAAAAAAACTCGGTTATAACCTGGAAAAAAAAAGTTCAAAGATATGTCATTTGGGCTACTGCCATTAATAATTATTGCAATTGTTTGCCTATTGATGATACACTCCAACGATCGAACGGTAGCTTTCCGTGCGCCACGGGATGGTTGGTGGAGATTTAAGTTGCCTTGGAGGAGGAGGAGGCGGTGTTAAAATCTATACAAAGCACGATAAATGAATTTCTTAGTATTTCGATAAATTTTCTTAAATATTTGACAGATCTTAGATCAAAATTGACTAATAAACTTAATACATGCGTATTATGAATGAAATATTTGCACATATTAGATTGTAAATGATGTAATTTATCATATAATACATTTTCATAAATTAGATATTTATCCCATTAAAAATACAGTCTCTATTATTATTTACTTATATTCATATGACTTACTTATTTGTTTTTGAGTATTTCATCATATTTTCTTATGAAAAAAAATAATTCTATGTTCACTTTCAATGGAGTACGTGGGTACTTCTTGGCCAAGCTTGGTCTTGAGCTGTTCTAGCGTCCTGACCCTCCTAGAGCTGCACGAACATTAATGTGTGCCCCTGTCGATGCGCCGGGGAAGGGGAAAGGCGAGCATTTTTACGTTGTAAACATGCATCAGTCACGCGACATTTTTGCAGCAAACTTCTACCCCAGACAACAGCATTGCTTCAAGACCGTACCTTAAAGTTCTCCTACCACACACATTTTATATCGACTGGACCGGGCTCGGGAGCCCTGTTGCTCTTCAGCCCTGTACGAATCATCATGTTACATCTGATCAGCAATGGGAGCATTTATGCACCGACCTACCAGAACCGTGCAGAGAAATAACATCGTCAGAAGAAGTCATGGCTCCAAAGCCTGGACCAATTGCTGTTAACCCTCACACACGTTACTGAGAGAGTGACCCGACTGTAGTGAGAGAGTACATCCTCAGTCTTTCCAACTAGATTGCTACATTGATTGTCGGCGGGGCATGCCATGAATGCCCAACAACCACGGAAAGAACTATTCTCTTCTTCTATATGTCGACTTATGCGAAATAGCTCTTTCATCAGTGCATTTATTTCGTTGAAAAGTTTATACAAAGGCGTGAACAGGTTAAGATGTGCGAAGTGATTGTCCCCTTTCCCCTATTCATCCCAACTCACCATCAAGATGCAAGATAACCAGTGAGAGGAGTATATTGCAACTTATCATTAAGTCAAACCACCAGATCCCTTTTGTGAATGTGATGTAATATTGAGTTCTGGTTCGAGCAAGTAGTTGCCGCAATGAAATGAGTCGTGGCCGCTGATTGCAGCACTACCATGATTGCAATGAAAATGGAATCCGTTGAATTGAATGCTCCAGTCGCTCGACAGAACCGGAATCTGTGAATCACAATGAAACGTTATTCCTATCACTCTCTCCTTCGACCATCCTTTGAACAGTCACTGACTGTACCATATCTGGTAAGATCAATCAATCAGATTCAACGGACTGCATGGCGCAGGCTTTCAGTTAATATAGGTCTCGATAAACAATGATATGCATATCCTTTCTCTGTTAAAGAGTTGCCCAACTTCTTATGGAACAGTTCATTTCTGTGCAACTGATCCTCCCCATCTCTTGACACGACTCCCCGCTTGCTCAGCCTGAGGAAATTCACAACCATATACATCAGTAGAACCCATCAGGGATGAAAAAAAAAAAATTCACTGACTCGTCAGAAAATACTAACCTCTTTATTCCAGTTGGTAATAGAAGTGACGATTATCAGGATGACAGTCTGCAGGCAGATGCCTCCTATCATGCCTGACCAAATGCCCTGCAACAAACCAGCAAAGTTCGAAATCTTCACTAGGATGAGGCATAGTGCTCTCCAATCGAGAAATTTTTACAATTCAATGACAATTGCAAAGTGCAGATGGATGCTGTGTTTGCTGGTTAGTTCATTCTTCAATGGAGTAAATTTGGCCATATGTTCTTTTCCTCATAAGTCAGAACCGAATATTGTGTACTGTAGAGTTTAGATCTTGAAATTTGATCCAGCTGGAAATTTGGCCAGTGTCTTCCAAAGTAAACAGAACTTGGTGTAAGTTATGAAGGTTACCATAAGTCCGAGGTGGGCAATAAAACCGAGAAGTATGCCAGCAGGCAACCCGATGAGGTAGTAGCATGCGATGTTGATGTACGCTACAAGCCACTGCCATCCTGCCCCAACCGCAACACCTTCACAGGTGGAAACGGGAAGAAGCATAAGACTCCGTGAAGTAAAAGCAAATCATATTTCATTTTAATCAGTGACCCAAAAGTTGCAGTTGGATTTCAAGCTTAAATACCGGAAAGTACTGGTTGTAAACTGTTAAGGAGGACGGTGACTCCAAGCAGGATAGCGAGCTTGGTAGTTTCTGCAGCGACAGCGGAGCTGCTTGTGAAGAGATGTGGGAAATAATCCCGTGTGACAAACACCACCACCATGGCCACCACCCCTATGGCCATAGACGTGGCTGAGACCACCAGGACTGAGAATTTCGCTAACCGAGCATTACCCGCTCCAAGCTCATTTGACACCCGTACACTGGCAGACAGAAGCAGTCTGTTAGAAAAAGTGTGCACGGTTTTGGAACTTGAAAAAATGATCAAATTAGAATCATATCAGGCAATAGAAGTTCACCTGATTGCAGCATTGAATCCTATGGCAATCATGGCATCCCATCCATTAATGTTCATACTGCAGAAAAAAAAAGGTCCACATATGAGAATCAGCTCATTTATGATTGAAAACCATCTAAAATTAAGTCGAAGCTCAGTCGGAAACCTACCATATAGAGATGGCATCCACTGGGACTAAAGGATTTGGTAAACGTCCTGTTATCACTATCAATACCATCAAGTACCAAAACTCTAAGCTGCAAAAAGAATAGAAAACTCTTCAAATAATAACACCCATAATGCTGCTCATCTTCTTTTTAAAAAGGGATTTGTAATGGAGAATGCTTATCAAACTCCCCTTCAACTGGCAAGCAACGTACCATAACATCACGGCAGAGCCAAGAGAGAGCTTGACAAATCCCCAGAGATCCGCAAAGGCAAGCCAAGAGAACCCATTCCAGGCTCCATCCGATGTGGTGATGAAGATGTAGAGGAGCTGGGCCCCGATGATGAGCCACCAGGATGTATTGAGCACGATAGCGGCCCCAGCCAGGCCCCACCCGAGCTTGAGTATCAGGAGCCAGCTGAAGAGCGCATGCATGACAAGGACAGCAGCCGAGATTAAGGCCATGACCATGACCTTGCTTTGGGCCTGCAAGAACTTCTGTATCGGGAAATTCAGCGCATATGCAAATAACTGCGGGATCATCCATAGCGCAAACTTACCTGAAACCACAATAAGCGTATAGACATGCATAAAAATGAGCATGTATAAAAAACCGTTAGAAAACAACTCTGTTCAGTTAAGAGGAGGTTTCTTTAGACAAAGTTACTTCTGCCTGAAGCTACATTCTATCGCTTATTACTTTTCGGGTAATAGAATTTAACTAGCGCCAACATATTCGTTTTATCTTCGGACACAGTTTAAACTAGCAATTACATGAACTCCCAGACATCAATGCCAACTGGGATCATTCTGGAAGATGTAATACGAACCAGCAGCCCTGGAGATCTCCGCGGTCTCTCCAAAGAGCACAAGAATGGGAGGGGACCACACGTAGATGGGCATCAGAATGCAGGCTGTTGTCACCAGGATGACCCATGATCTCTGCATATATACCCCGAGCATCCTGACCTGTCCTGCACCGAACGCTTGTCCGCACAGCGTCTCCAGTGCACTCCCCATCCCCAGCTACAGCCAAAAAAATGTATCAAGAACGTATGATTAAGCTATATCGATATGAACGCAGTTTATTGCTGTCTCTTCAAGCTCACAGACTGGGGTCAAGCTACGTTACACTGTAACTAATCAAGCAAAGCATCCGATTTTAACTATATATTTATGTTGTTGATTACGGTCAACCGGCAACTGGTTTCAGACACGCATTCAAAGCCCGTTTTGAGTTTTGACTCAGTTTGTCCATATTTTACAGGAAAGAGGATGGCGCATATTTTCCAAGAGTGTACAGCGTTATTGTACTTTTTTATCAGCAGTATATGCTCTTCTTTTTTCTCCCACTTTTTCCGTCACAGGCATGTCTCCCGTTCCGTCAACTACATACGTAGGCTACCAGCGGTGAGAACAGAGTAGTCTAAACACTAAGATTCGTCTTTCAGTGGATTTTAACCGTTAGCATATAGGCAAAGTTCAGTATTTCAATTGAAAAGAAATCAAAAGGTGCCCTTCCATTTCTAGTTTACCATGACACCAAAGGCGAGGCCGGCGATAACCGAGTTCTCAACAGAGACAGCAGCTAGCTCGAGCTCTCCGACCTGGCCAGCAAAGGTCTGAGTGAGGGCTCCAAGAGAGTACTGGCATATTGCCGTGAATATGGCGGGCCCGGCAATGTGCCACAGCCTCCTCGACTCACTCCCAAACTCCCCCAGAATGCCGCTGATCCCCGGCCGCTTCTTGATCTCCTCTCCTTCTGAACTACCATGGTCCCTCCGCTGGTTGCCCAGCAGCGGACTCTCAAGCGCCGCCATTATGTATGTCACCGATAGGCGGTCCGGTGATGTGGCGGTGGCGGTGGCGGTGGCGGTGGTAAAAATATAAGTGCTCCCAGCTCCGTCTCTTCTGATTGGAGTTATATATAGAGGCCCTTTTATTTGTGAATAATCATCTATGGAGGCTTTGTGAAGTGGTACATAGAAAATAGCTAGGTATACGCGGTAATCCAGCATCAAATCTACAGGAGAATAATAAATAGTTGTTCATCCATAGCATGTCCAAGGGTTAAAATGGTCGACTTGATTATTTATGGTACAAGGGATTAGTGAAATTATGGAATATAAAATTTATTAAAATAGAAGTATATCCCTCGTTACCATATTCGTTCGACAGTCAAAATGCCTTTACCAAATAATAGAAATTTATGTTCGAACGCTCTCCTTGACATTGGCATGTAGTATCTCGTGAGCATATATATGTACGAATGGGAAAGGGATCCGAGAGGGTTTGGCAAGTTGACATTTTGGGTGAGGGCAAGTTTAATGCCTGATGTATGTTCACCCAAAAAGAAAAAAAAAGCCTGCCTACTCGTGTAACCATTGCATCGCATTAAATGGTCGCAGTCGTCTGGCTCTGGCTGTGGGTGGATGGCGACGTGGACGGCGGAGGTGACGACGTGCTGTGGCCCTGGATCATCTCGCGGCTGAAAGAGGATAGGCAGAGGTGAACGAGCTGGCTGCCTTTGTGAGGGAGGTTTTACTCGGCGGCCGGGATGTGATATGGCAAATCGAAGGCCACGGAAATATAATACTGCAAATGGGCGGTCGGCTAATTATTGGATCTGGTCTTGGACATATATATATATATATATACATACATATATAGTGCTTGAAATTGAATCAATTTGGAATTTCCATTAATTTGCATGGAAGGGTGGCGGGGAGCAACGTGTCCCCTTCAGAGCTCTTTCCAGGACGAGTGGCCGTGGGCTCTTCCCTTGCCTCCTCTGACACTGTTCCAACGGTGCTTACAAACCCTCCATTCAATGATCTGTCCTGTCGTCACGGTGCTTTCCAGGAGTACACCTTTTCGTCATCGTTTGATTTTTCTTTTTCCAACTACATTTTGATAAAGATGATCCTTGCAAAGAACTTCCCGTGGTTCTTTAATCAGTTGTGTTATATCCATTTTGAAGAACATGCTTCTCTTCTTGTACTGGTGTTTCTTGATCACGAGAGATTACCGTCGTGCAGCCTAAAATTACAGTACTAGTTCATCTATTGATAAGGTTAAGATGCATCTCTTGTCACGTCCTATGTCCAATGGATTCATAGGAAGGGTAATGCCACGGCTCACAATCTTACAGCAAATTTGGTTACGCCTCCAAACCTATAAGGATTATATGTAATGATTTTACCCAGAAAAGTAAACACGCATGCTTGTATATGCAACTGGCTCTCTCTATATATATATATATAATTGTACATACATATGTCAGTCTATCTCATTCTATCCAATTGAACAGCAGATAGAATTGCTTTTAAGAGCAAACCTTAAATTCTCCTACCATGCCACATTTTCATAGTGACGGGACGAGGCTTCAGAGCCCTCTTGCTCTTTCATCCCCACACAACATTCAAGTATCTCTAACGTGTGATGATGGGTGATGAGCATTTATGCATGAACCAACCTACCGGAGCCATTCAGATCAGACGTTATCGTCATGAATATGTCACGGGCGATAAATATGATATCATCATGAAGATGTAATGACTCGAGAAGCACTGTATTCAATTTGCATATGAGTACGCTGCTAGACCTAATCTATGAGATGATCCGGTAAGTTACTGGATCCTGTCCTGTATACAAAACAGCATGGACAGGCACCACCTCCTTTGGCTGCACAACTCAGGAAGACCACCCAGAATCTCAATGATATTTGCATCATACTGTCCTTTGTCGATATCGAGTGAAACAGGGATTTCATTTCAGGTGGTTAAAGAGAGAGGATTCATAATTTGACAATATTGCCTACACGTTTCAATGGGTTCTCAATCTAATCCTCTGGTCGTGGGTTCCCTAATGCAAACTAGCGATTTCCATCTTCACCCGACAAGAAGTTATTCCACTACTTTTCATCATGGGCTTGGAAGGAGGACATTCTATTCTTTTCTCGAGTTCAGCCCGGCATTGTTTCTTCCCAAGTTTCATTTAGCCCATTGAGAGATCTTCACAGCGGGATCGAAAGTTTTTTGGGCTTGAGATCTGGGCCTGTGTAGTTTCGTGCATCGCATCAAGATGTCCCAAGGGCGTATCAATTTTTTTTTTCTTCCCTTTTTTTGGTTTGCTTGGAATAAGGACGTGTCAGAAGCCACAACAGAGCATGTCTCTAGCACTGCGGGCAACTTCAGCGACTGCAAACCCGACCACAAGGATATAATCGAAGGAGGGAGGATCAGTTTCCACGCGTTTCGAATTGGACTGGATTGCTGCCTCGGCATGGTAGAGAAAACTGCGAAGGACGTCTGTGCGCAGATCGACCCCTTTTTGCGCATGTGCGGAGATCATTTCTCTTACAAGCGTAAGTGAAAAAGGACTCAAGTCTCAAAGGGGACTGCCTAGTAGATGAGATCAAAAGCATGCATGAAATTTCACAAACTTGAAGCAGCACGACTGGTTTCTTCGTATCGATGTTGGTTGCAGACTTTCTATGGGGACGTACGGGCAGGATGGCCTTCCGTGTTGTTAGGTTTATAGGCGACAAGATCATGAAACCATTCGGGGCCCCTCCTTATCTCTTTACTTAAACTAACTCCACCTTCCCCACTTGTTTAATTACAAAGCGCTTTCCGTCGGTTATCTTGTGTTTTTTCATGATCTTCCAGAGAACCTTCCACGAGTGAATTTCCATTCTAATTTTCAGCCTCCTATCATGCGATAATATGGCCAGCAATTTCAACCTACTCCCGAGAGCACTCCTTCGGTGAGCTGCACGAGTTGGACACTTTTTTTTTTTTTTTTTGAGGAGATGAACAACTAACCAATAGTAATGAGTCGAATTCTTTCCTTTATACTCTCGGGCTTACTCTGTCTTTTGCACATTTGCTTACTAGCATATGAGTTTGATATTTGGATTCAATAAATAATAAAATTTAATCCAAAAAGTTTAAGTTGATGGTAATTTTACACTTGAATTTAATCTAAGAACTTAAACCAAATAATACCCGTATTGTTATTTCGGATTGGGCATGTGGGTTTTGTGATGAGGCCATGTAATCCTGGCTTAGGTCTCTACTTGTAATCCCATGTGGGTGGTTAATGACAGAGCACTTCTAATTTTCATTAAAAAAATTAAACAAAAATTGTGTTAATTTCTCTTACCATTTATATCAGACGGTAGTGTTCGATCTTATTATGTATCGGGTATTTTCTTTCTACTCTAGGTACAGGGATCTGCAACCGGGTGTATTGCTTGCCCTATAAACTTCAACCGAAGTCATCAAGTAAATGAATCAGTAAGTCCAATCTCAGACCCACATCTTAATACTTCTTGTGGCCTCAGCTCAGCTCGGCCTAGCCAAGATGTGATGTGTCGCGGTGGGATCTCGGTTACCTAGACGCCTTTTTTGCATCAAAAATTGGGTACCAAGTCTTCGGCCAGCTAGTACTGGTGGATTGGGTGGAATTAAGTGGGAAAGAGAGAGAGAGAGAGAGACGGAGGCCAATCTCCCAACCGACAGCCGCGTATTCGGTTGAACGGAAATCCTCCACACCTAAATGTTGCATGCGCCTTCGGAATCGTCTCTTTCTGGTTGGCGACCTTCTTTCGCCCCTAAATGTCAATCCTTAGGATATGACCAGCCTGTATTAATCTTTCTTACTCCACTACGCTAATTAATTACCTAATCCACGAGCCCAAAAGAACAATAATAATAATAAGCTCTTCAAAAAATAAATTATTTATTATTATTACCCATAACATCCAAATTTAAAATTCTACTCTTCCTTATTCAAGTCACTTAGTTATCAATTCATTAAACATAATATTTACCTATCTATTTATTTATTTAATCTTAATAATAAGGTCTCTGTCCTCCCACATTTAATGACGCATTTCAATAATTGCATCTCTTCCCCCTTCCCTCGTTATGTGGAGCCGTTTCCCGTTTCCTCGCCATTCCTTTTACCACAATTTTCCACATATATATATATATAAATATATATTTGTGAACAAGATTTAATTTCATTCCAAATATTAAAAAAATACAGAATATATGTGTCCATCCACTTTGCCAGTTTCAGTTCCACTGTAGAATAGTTGCGAGCTACTGGACCGACACATGATCCATTAAATAAAATAAAATAAAAAACCAACTGAAGACTTGCCTCCTTTGCCCCAAAAAGGTACACTTATTCAGGAAATGAGATCTAAGGATATACACCGTATTCATAGCTATTAACAACTCTTTCATCATTAATATATACATGTATGTGTGTGTATATATATATATATATATTCTCTTGCCCAACGAGAATAGTCCCCCCTTAGCTAAATCATGAAAAGATAGCTAATGGATTAGATTTCTAAAATAATCGTTATCCAAAAGAGAAATTCCCAAAGAAGAAGAAAAAAAAAGAAGGAAAAAAAAAACAGGCAGATTACCCATCCACAACATACATAAATAGCCACGACCTTCCTGCTTAGCCTCCATGAACTTCACCCACTCTCTGTAACTTCCCCTTCCTAATCGAGAGAGAGAGAGAGAGAGAGAGAGAGAGAGAGAGAGCTCCATTAATGGCGATTCCCTCCGGCATTCACATTCTTCTCCCCCTCCTAATCTGCATAGGTCCGTTATTCATCAGAGACTCGGCTCCTAAATTTCTTCTTCCTTCTTCATCTTTGGTTGCGCTGTTATGTTATTCATTCATTCCTCTCCTTCTTTATCGAATGATTTTATTTTTTCCCTATGGTAATGGTCAATGGTTGATTGATCAATAATGCAGGCAACGTGGCTTCCGGAACGGTCTTCACCCTCCAGAACCAGTGCAGCTATACTGTATGGCCCGGAACACTTTCCGGCAACGGGGGTGCAGTCCTTGGGGACGGTGGATTTGAGCTGTCGCCCGGTGGGTCGGTCCCGCTTACTGCCCCCCCAGGGTGGTCTGGCCGATTCTGGGGGAGGACCGACTGCTCCTTCGATCCTGCCTCCGGAGCTGGGAAGTGCGCTACAGGGGACTGCGGCGGGCTCCGGTGTCCTGGTGGCGGGGCCCCACCTGTAACCCTCGTGGAATTCACCCTGTCGTCCTCCTCCACGGGGAAGGATTTCTACGATGTGAGCCTGGTGGACGGGTACAACATCGGGATGGCGGTAAGGCCCACCGGCGGGATCGGGGACTGCCAGTTTGCGGGCTGCCAGGAGGACCTTAACAAGAAGTGCCCGCCGGAGCTGCAGGTCGTGGACGGGCCCACGGGGAGGGTGGTGGCGTGCAAGAGCGCATGTGAGGCCTTCAACGCCCCCCAGTTCTGCTGCACCGGGGACCACGCAACCCCGCAGACCTGTTCGCCCACCCAGTACTCGGCCATATTCAAGACAGCGTGCCCAACTGCCTATAGCTACGCCTATGATGATGCCACCAGCACCTGCACCTGCTCCGGCACCGACTACACCATCACCTTCTGCCCCTCCAGTTCCTGAGATCTACTGGCCGTTGATCTGCACAGTTACTGCTGGTCGGCTACAGAAGGGTCCAGCATGCAATGATCTGAAAAAGATCGGATCTAAGACAGATTCCCTCCGGATAAAATTTTATATTTCTATACCGTATTCTTCATCTATATTGATGTATCCATGGTTAATGAATTACATTTATTCGTAATTTTTTCCTTATAATAGCGATTATTTATTTATTTATTTATTTGTCTGGCGATGGTTTAGTTGGGCTGTGTCAGAGATTAATGTCAGGGAAGAAAAAAGTCCTGCTTTGGGGAAGGCGCAGACACAGAGCATATGTCAGGATTAAGAGAAGAGCCGACATGAGATCGGAGTGACTCACGATCTAACGTGGTGGTTGGGTTTGAGCTGGTGGCCTTCCTCTCGAGCACAAAATTAATCGGCTGGTCTCTCTCCTCTTGCGCGAATTTGAATTGTTGCATTGCATTTATTCGTCAAATTCCTCCGTTTTCTAAGGTCAGATTGCGGTGCGTAATATAAAATAAATAAGAGATATTACAGAGAAACGAAAGAAGGTTGCAAGAGATCATGAAGGGAATGAATTTGATCGTGTTATTTGTCAATGGGATCGGCAGGGGAGCTGAGAATTCAACTGTGAAATAGCTTCGGCAGTATTGGTCTTCTTCTTTTAACTCTCCAGACGCATTGCATTCTTGCTGGTGCACAGACACAGTTCCAGTTAGCAACTCCGTGTAGCTCAGCAGAACCGAATCTGAACGTCAGAAAAGTTTTCCGAGCAAAGTCTAACCACGAAGAGAGAAGGAGAGGAAGACCTGAACAAGGAAATAACAGAAAATGCTTTCTTCGACTCAGTAAATTAAAAAGAAGAAGAAGAAGAAGAAGAAGAAGAAGAGCTCGCTTTCCTATTCTCAATGTCATCTTCTTCCTTTCACTCTCCCCAGCGATGCTTTCATCCTCAAAATCCCCCATGTTTTGTACTGACGGGTGACGAGCCGGGGTAAAAATTTATTGAGAGACCTTCCGGGGAAGTAAAAAAAAAAAAAAAAGGTCGAGAAATCTCATGGAAGCCCATATATTGATCCTCATCCTCGCTCTCGGCCGCTGACAAGAGCCAGGTCAGAGTTGTCGAGTGGGCGGCACCACATGCTTCGTTGTTCGTCTGGCATGCTGGGTGGCACAGCGGAAGCCTGTTACGATCGATCTTTGTCAGGCTTACGGATCAACTTCTGGCCTGGGTGTTCAAAGGTGAACCACAAAGTCCGTGATGCACTAGCCCAAGCCCACCGGAATAAAGCCCGAAGTATGTTTCACAATTCCCGAATCACCACCAACGACATTACATTTACGGCGCAGAATTTGATCGTCGTAATCTCTTTAAATAATTATAGCCGAATGGCTGACCTTTGCATGCCGATCAGTGGGAGAGGGATATGGACATGGAGTGATCGTCAGTGCGAGGCCGCATAGTGAGACGTCCTCTGTCAACAAAATATCATCTCATTGCTGTAAATATGTTTTCCCCCAAGCGATCGCCTCAGCCTCTCATGTCAATCTGGACTTGGAAGTTGTTATCAGCGCTTGATTAAGGTCAAGGATTCCACCAATATGTTGATGTAATATTTTAATATAAAATTTTTAAAATATAGTTCTGTGATATTTTTTTAAAAATATACTATATTTTAGTACATTCAATTAATTTTTATTTATGTAAACTATTTACATGACACTCCTCAATAATATGAATTCATATTTTAAATGTAGATCGTCCCATAATTCATAATCAAACATACTATTCCTTTATTCTTTTCTCTCGGATCTCTCTTACTGGCTCTCTCTCTCTCTCCCTCTTTTTCTCTCTCTTTACTCGGCTCTCTCCCTCTTTCTCACACACTCTCCCTGTCGCTAGCATGCTCTCTCTCTCATAATTTAGATTCAATTAAATTTTTTTATCATCTAACAATATTTATTTTTTAATTATCTTTTATTTATAATTTTTTAATAAAATAATAATAATAATATAATAAAAATAA
>CXYZ01011952.1:253693-307098 GCA_900006705.1 Sonneratia caseolaris | reverse complement strand
ATTTTCTCTTTTTATCTAATTTTAATTTTTTTAGTAGTGAAACATCGCATAAAAATTTAGAAAGAGAGATCGTACGAGTGAGAGAGAGGGGGAGAGAGTTCAAGCAAGAGAGCGAGTCTGCGAGAGGGAGGGAGGGAGGGAGAGAGAGAGGGGGGAGAGCGTGCAAGAAAGAGAACCGAGAGGGAGAGGGATAGAGAGAATGAGGGAGAGGTGTGGGAAGAGAAAATAAGAAAGAAATAATCGGTATAATAATATGTGATAATTTATATATTTAAAATATTAAATTACATTATTAAAGAGGTCATATAAATAATTTATGTTATTAAAAATTAAGGATATTAATAAAAAAATTAATAAAATATATTAAAATATAGTATATTTAAAAGAAAATATATTATATAATTATATTTTAAAAATTTTATAAACTTTTGCCTAATTAACAATAGGATATGTCCTGTCCAAATCAATCGCCCAAATCGTCGCATAAAAGCGCCCGATACCGGCTGCAATGCGGACGCCTCCACGGGCCTTATGGAGCACCGCACCACTCACACCGCAAAGAGTCCCGCCGAGTCCCAACAGATATTTCGATAGTAACAGGTGGACCCCGCAATCCATCGAGGCCGGCCAATCCAGCGGCTCACTTCTCGTCCTCATCGAATCAACCGCGCACGCGTCAACACCAGATTGCACCAATAAAATCGTGGCCGCGTAATCACACAGACAACCCCCGCGTCCCGTGAACGTAACCATGGGAGGAGCTAAGCGACGATTCCCAGATCCAAAATCGCAGATGATGTTTGTTATCCGATCGAGAACCCCTATGTGAATCGAGAGACTGGAAAGGAGGAGGAAGAAGAAGAAGAAGGAGGAGGAGGAGGATCGTATGGAGAGCGAGCTCCGGGACCTCAGCTCCAAGACGCCGACGCCGCCGCCGAAGTCGGCGCCACCCTTGGAACCGGAATTTCAGCATCCGCCCTCCATGTCTGCCGACGGTGGGGCATCCGCTGACGATGATCGCCCCCTCCTGAAGCCGGATGAGCCCGCGGGGATCACTCCCTCGGAGATCCGGGAGCTGGAGAAGAAGTTCGCGGCGTACGTGCGGAACGATACTTACGGCAGCATGGGCCGTGGAGAACTGCCCCTCTGGGAGAAGATGTTGCTGGGTATCGCTTTGCTCACGCTCGTCCCGTTGCGCGTGGTATTGGCTCTTATTGTCCTGGTGGTGTATTACCTGATCTGTCGGGTCTGCACGGCTCTGAAGGCGCCGAACAGGGAGGGGGAGGAAGAGCAGGAGGACTACGCCCATATGGGAGGCTGGAGGAGGGCCGTGATCGTGCGGTCCGGGAGGTTCTTGTCTAGGGTTCTTCTCTTCGTGTTGGGTTTCTACTGGATTAGCGAGACTCACCGTTCTATTTCCCGCGGCGAGGAGAAGTCTAGCACTGAGGTTCTCAGTAAAGTTGTTCTCTTTTCTTTTTCTAAAACTCGAAAAAAAGAGGAGAAAATTTCATTTGCGAGCTTTGACATCTCTGTCTGTATTTTCCGATTTTAGGAATGAGAGAAGGGCGAGTTTTTTTTAATTGTTATCTGTTAACTATTTCCTACTTGAGCAGCAGGTTATTGCGAGCCAAACCAGCTGTTGAATATTGCTACCGAGTTTAACAAAGCAAAGTGATAAATAGAATGTTTCTTTATCTCGATTGATAGAGTTTAAGGTGGCCTTTCTGCCACTAATCTTTAATAACATGAATCCATGAAAAATATCCCGTCAGTTGTTGGCAATAGAAGCAAGCTTGTTTCTAGTCAAGTTGGTGCCTGGGCATGAAAATTCTGTATTTTGTTTGCAAGCGGATTAATAACATGGTATTCTTTTTCATGATGCTGTAAACGTTCTCTTTGGGTCAAGACTTGTACGTTCTTGAGCCCAAAAATAGAAAAGAAAAAAGAAAGAAAAGAAAAGACATACCCTGCTAATTCTGACTCAGTAATATGTCAATTTTTTGTGGGAACATTCCAGAGATTGGCAATTGATCTTCTTAGTAATCATGACTGAGAGACAAACCTTGAGTTTTGGTATCCATGTGTGTTTCTTTGTATGTACTTGTCCAAAAAACATTTATTGGCATTTCCCTCTTTAGTTTTCTTAGTCCCTTCTGCCTTCTTTATTTTGCAGAGCAATGGCAAAGGGCAACTTGAAGAGAATGGAAGGCCAGGGGCGATTATTTCTAACCATTTGTCATACATAGATATATTGTATCATATGTCCTCTTCTTTTCCTAGCTTTGTTGCTAAGGTTAGTATATTAAATATGCCACTCGGACCAACCATCTTTGGAATCCTTTTTCTGATGCTCACTGAGCGATGTCCCTGTTGTTGTCACTGACACTTACATTTCTGCCCTTCTAATGTATGCTGAAGAGATCAGTGGCTAAACTCCCTCTAGTTGGCCTCATCAGGTTGGTTCACTTTTTCAGATATCCTGTGCTGGTTGAATACATAGCATCATTTCCTCACGTTTTCTCCTACTTGTGTCTGATTGATTTGGGCATTATTATTCTTTGCACTCGATCAAGTGGCACTCACTTTCTTCAAATTTCTTTAACAGCAAATGCCTTGGTTGTGTTTATGTTCAACGGGAGTCAAAGTCATCAAATTTTAAGGGAGTTTCAGGTGCATACATTATATATTTATGTCAATATTTCTGCTCACTGGTGCATGAGGCATATATTGTGGATACATTACCTCCTGCTTCTATGGCATGATTAACTTTGGTTATGCTTTCACATGTTTAATTTTCTTGAAAAGTAACCTGATTAAGATGCAACTCTCTATCTGAGATAGTGGAGAAGTCTTTTTTTCTCTCTAATATATTGGGCACTGAATTAACAGGAAGTTGGCTTGAGGGAATTAGAAATTGAAACTTTAGTTCTTCAGAGTTGTCTTTAATTGTATTTCCCTGTTTGTCTTGAATTGGTGCATTTGAATGTTCTATCAGTGTGCCGTAATTTGTTTTCCAACCCCTCTGAGAAATCTACCGTTCTTGTCTGTAGAAGTAGCATTTTCATTTGCTATCACTCTGTCTTCATCTTTGGATACCTGTTCATTACAAAATTGGCATCCGGTTTGAAATTGGTCTTGCACAGTCGTGGCTGAGCATCTTCACTGGATTTTGATTTCTTCTCAGGTGTTGTGAATGAAAGGGTCCAAGAAGCACACCAGAATAAAGATGCGCCAGTCATGATGCTTTTTCCAGGTCATCATATGACAACTCATAATTGCTTAGGCAATTGATGAATTTGTTTCTTTGAAATATTTTGCTCTTCTTATTCTTAAGGCTCTGCCTTCCTTGGACTCATGGAAATTTCATTTGAAACCATTGACCTGGAAACTTGACGAGCAAGGCTGTCACATGTATTAGTTGCAACTGGCTTTTATGAAAATTAATGTATAACGTATTGATGCAACGTCCTTATGATCTCTCTATGCATGTTCAGAAGGCACAACCACGAATGGGGACTATTTGCTTCCATTCAAGACGGGGGCATTTTTGTCGAAGGCTCCTGTTCTGCCAGTGATTCTAAGATATCCCTACAAAAGATTTAGTCCTGCCTGGGACTCTATATCTGGGGTAAGTCTAATCCTTCAATCTGATTTCAAGTGTAAATGTTACTTGACGTAGATTAATCTATGATATGTGATATGTATGCTTAAGCAGAGGGATACATGCCTAAAAGCAAAACTTGGCATGGTATTCTTCTTCGCATGTCTTTACCATAAGTCTGGAGAATCTGTGAAATGGGAAGTTTTTCATGTTTCTTCGGTCGTGCTTTTAAAAAAATTAAAATGGATTATCTTATGCCTTTTTTTTTCTCATGAAATTCTTCAATTCTTGCAAATGTAAATCGGGCTTATAATTCTTGTGCTTTCATTCCTTCAGAATCTTTTGTCGTCTTTTATTTTGAAAATCTGGTACATATTTAAGCCTCTTGAGTTTTTGCACCCATTTTTTTGCTGAGAGCTCCTTGGATATGATTGCAGGTGCGCCATGTGATTTTTCTTCTGTGCCAATTCATAAATTACATAGAAGTGACCCGCTTACCAGTTTACTCCCCTTCACAAGAAGAAAAGGATGATCCAAAACTCTATGCTAATAACGTCAGAAGATTGATGGCTTCTGAGGTGAACATTTCTTAATTATAGTAAACTTCTGCTTCAGAGTGAGGTCATATGAAACTCCAGTAAAATGATTTTTGCTAACAACCGTGGATTCTTTCATGAAGTGTGTAATGTTGGAATTTGAAAGAACTCTTAGCATGATGACTTTGTTAATGTTGTTTGGCTGCTGTTTTTTCGTCTACAGGGCAATCTGATCTTATCGGACATCGGGCTCGCTGAGAAACGAATATATCATGCTGCTCTCAATGGTAATAATAGCCTGACTATTGTGTTGCATCAGAAAGAAGAATGATAATTTGGCCCTGCGCTCTTGAATGATTATCTTGCCCCGAGTTTAAGCTAAAAAGACCAACTATTTCTATCCTTGTTCTGGTAACTAGTAGTGTGCTGAGATTGTATTGCAACTCGACGGAAAACGCTTGATGGAATAGTTCATTGAATGATACTGACCTTTTTCCTGTTAACCGTTTGCGACTGCATTCTGTCTCTCGACTTTCCTTGAATAGAAGGCCCCGATGAAATGCTGAAGCGCTTCTCTTTCGTGCCCTGCAGGTTTGATTTCCCCGTGCTAGTCTCTGGATACACGCCATCTGTATATTTCATTGTATTCTATTACCATCCAAACTAAGTAGAAAGATATAGCGTAAATAGTAAAAGAAAATGCCATTCCTCATGTTGCGTCCTGTTCTGAAGCTGGACTGCAGTCTCTGTGAACTTGGAGGGACTCCTATGCCTCTCGCTCGGTCAACGAACGGTACTTCAAAATTAGATGGGCCCCCCCATCTAGACGGGTTACACCGGTGCCATTGGTTAATTGTTAGAAAAAAAAAAATTTTTTGCCCCATCGGTGTACATGGTAGGTCTTCTCACGGTCGGGCTTATCTGCTGGCATACAGTGATAGTTGAGACCCTAAAGCAGTTCTGGATACCGAAATCGGTCGTCTCATGATTCCCGGGATCTGAATTTTGAAGATGCAGCCTTTCTTGCATATCGATAAACCTCAACTCCTTCCCCGACCGTCGTTCTGTTTGTTCAACAATTCCCAATAATCGAATCTCTAATCATGAAGTGTCTTTTTTGTATTTTTTGGAGGGGGCGTTCATGGGTATGATGGGGCTGTACGAAACATGTTGCAGGAAAAATTGCTGGGTGGTTCGGTTCAGCCTTTACCATAACCCAGACAGATAAAATTTAAAAAAAAAAAAATTGCTTAAGTTCGATCGAGGGTGGGTGCAATGCAATGTGACGGACGCCAAGGAGACGTCCCACTTTCTTCATATTGAAGAGAGCACGATGGTACTACTACTCCCTCTTATATATATATATATATATATATATATGTAAGTAGCACCAAACTCAGAAACACTTGACCCCAGGGAACCTTTTATCATCCATCGTCACGCCCACAGTCGCATTCAAACTTCCCCACACTTGATGCAGCAGCCACAGGTGTCACTTCTTTCACAGCGATAGGAGAATCAATCGTCGAATGGCATGAAACTTCCGTAGCTTAATCTCTCAATGATTATTGGAACAGAGACGGGGGAATAATGCGCCCATCTCAGAGTCGATCCCACCTCCCCTTCATTGCCTGCGACCTTTTCAACTCCGAGGACAGAAGACATTGACTTCTCCCAAGTCTCTCAATGGGAGAGCGGAGGAAGACGGGAGACGCCGATAGCTCTCTCTGACGCATGGACAGACAAGGTTCAGTAAGATTCTATCCACGAGGAGATCCATACATGAACAATCATAATAAACGAAATTTCCTCTCAAAAAAATTATTATTATATATATATATATATATATATATATATGAATTGCACGCCTCTCAGGACAAATCTTCTGAGTCTATTTTACCCTCTGAGTTGATTTGAATTTGAATCAGAATTGAATCAAAACAAGCAACGTCCCCCCATATGTTCGGCTGACAGTCGACATGAAAGTTTGATAATTTGTTAAGAGCATAAATCTTAACTACTTCCACGGACCACAGTAGCACATATTGCACAGAGACAACTATTTACATATCGGCTTTACTCCAAAAAGGAAAAAAAAAAAGAAAAGAAAAAGAAAGCTTAATCATCTCGTAAGTACCACTACAAGAGAAAAATCAACAAAGCTAAGCTCGACTAAACAAACCCAGGAAGCCCGTAAGCCACACAAAAACCGGTGATGGGACGACTATAAACATCTTATGCTGTTTAATGCATCCAGAACTGATCCATATCTCAAGAGGAAGATGATTGTGTTTCCTACAAAGAGAGAACAAAATTCAATCATAAAGAGGAACCGCAAATGGAGATCAATATTAGAAGAGAAACTTGACAAATAGCACTCAAAGACTCAAAAAGAGTTTCTTGGATTTACGTCATGGTACACTGCAGCAAGTTCAATAGAAAACTGAGTCCCAGGTTAGTAAAAGAAATGTGAAGATGCTAATCCTAGAAAACTACCTTGCAGCAACTCCGTGCAACAATAATGGTGAAACATGATATGTTTCATGGACTAAATGAACCCACAGAATGGAGGGGGTAAAGTTCCTATGGATCTAACTTATCATGTCTCCTTGGTTAATTTTGTCTACCCCAACCTTTGCAAGCAATGGTAAGGGAAAGAAACTTTTTTCCCCCTTTTTGAGTGCAGAGAATGGAGATAGAGAATCATACGTCTTTTGATTTGGTAATGTACGAGACAACAACGGTGATGTCATCAAGCTTGCCACCGTAGTATCGGAACCCAGCATCTTGAGCAGCAGTGGAGAAGGGCGTCTGCCGATCCCTGTCCTGAGCCCTTTGTCGGGCCAATGCTGCTATTTTTTGGGCTGTCACCTGTGGCACCAAGCCTGCCCTTGTGGCATGAACCACCACAGCTGTGATCTCGTTATTATATAGATTGTCAAACAAACCATCTGTACCCGCAATTATGACATCTCCAGGGGCAACAGCTATTGTGAAAATCTGAAGAAACAAGAGGATTTTAGCTTGTCCATATGTTGAGACCACGGAAAGTTTATGATCATGATAAGAACTTAGGAATCAGTTTCACTCAGAATCTATATTCCTAATGTACCAAACACATCTCATTTTGTAGCCTAATATAATTTCCAAGATATTCATGAAACCAAATAATGGGATTTCAGAGATAAAACCATGCAAAAAAATTAAGTAAAGAGATGACCAGAAACAGTGGAGAACAGGTTTTTCATGCATTAAAATTAGAAGTTAAATTAATCCATAACTAACTACTAAATATGTCACTAGCTCACGAAATTGCAAAAAATATTTAATAATTGCAGAATCCATTCAAGTCTCACACTAGAAGACAGATCATTAAAATTATCAAAATGGTTTTGTCAAGTGTCTCTATGCAAACCAGCAGACATAGTAGGAGAATTATCCAACGACATTGCTGACCTGTCCAGAGCTAGGTAAATCACCACCATTCCCACTCTCAAGTTGATATGTCAGGTTAAAGTCATGTTGCTGCACAGGAGACCGGAAGACTGTACAACCATCTCGGACAACCATAAACCCACTGTCCCCAACATTAATCGCATGCAGACCCTAAAAGAACAGATAGATGAGCATATCATTCATGAAAATGCCAACGACAAAGCACTTGTTGCTTGAAACAATTTGACATCAGGACAGTTGATTTTCAAATTTAACCTGCAACAAACGGAATGTATTGAAGGACCTGAACTTTCATCTAAGTTGAATTCTTTAGGTTAAACAAGAGAGAGGCCATTGAAGATCTCCAATATCATTATTAGGAACTTAATAATCTTTTACAAATAAATCCATTAAACTACGAAAGCACATGGATTTCATCCAACTGGAAAGTTTTCAAGGGTAATAATTAGAACCTAACAGCTTCTTCTTCGCATTTCACAAATCAATCTACTAGACAAGCTTAACACTTCATTATATTAGCATTCACATTCTAGGCCCAAGATAATCTTCCTTAAACGGAGATACAAATTTTCCCCTTGGAGCAGTAAGAGTTTCCCAAATTAGTTTGCAGCTTCACGCCTCCAAGCCATAAAATTTTCAAGCATGCTACTCAGCCCGGTCTAGCTCCACTCTACTGTATTTCTGGCTACACCATCCAGTGCAGTTCAGAAGATAAATGGAGCAAGATGAAAAGATGAGGACATTTAATATACCGGAACTAGACAAATGGACAAGGTGAAAGCTTAATGAAATGACAGCCTCTAACCAACTCGGGAGAAATCAAAACAACAGAACCCTCTTACCTGGTCTGTAAGCGCAATTATGCAGGCTGTTGAAGAACCCTTAGCTTTTGTGCTGAAGTAGGCTTTCTCTAAGACCCTGAAGGGATCGATAGAGCCCCTAGGCTCCTCTTGAATGGCAGAAACAGAGTTAGACATGAGTTCCCGTGAGTACTGCCCAGAATCAATACCATAATCTGCCCACCCACCAACACCATCTGCGACACCAACTGCTTGTTCATCTGCACAGATAAAGTGTGCATCCTCTCCGCCTGTTTCTTCCTTATCAGGATGAGGAAGGTAACATGATCCTGAGACTAGTTGCAGGTTTTTTGCTAATAGGGTTCTTCTGTAGCCATCATGAGAATAAATTCATTGTTAAAGTTCTCAACAATGCAAGTTCAAGGGTAATAAACACAAAGACTATTAGTGTCATCTCAAAGATTTAGCAATGCATGCCTATCCTCCCACACTGCACCATTGAGCAAAATAAGAAAGTAATTTATTTAACTTAGTTCTCACAACCAAAAACAGGGATAAAGAATATCTGAATTTCACCAAAGTTTCCTTTCTCCAAATTCTTTATTTTCTGAAAAGACACTGTCAAGAAGCTAATATGTTGATTTGCAAGTTATAAGTGATATCACAACCCAAGAGATTATAAATAAAGCACTGCTAAAAAATAATAAAAGAGAAACAGTTAAAATATGAATCCATACTCTTCAGATGAAGCAACAGAACTTATGAGCTGCTCATCACGGGAAGGGCTGTTAAAGGACACATCAGGAGCAGTGCCAGCAGAGAGATATCTACAGGATGATATAAAGAAGTCTTGGATGCCTGATTCTATGTTCGAGCTCAAGTTCCACCTCCCTTTCGCAGCATTGAAGATGTAGTATCCATAAATTTGATACTTGTTAGGTTGCTCTTTATTTTTCAGACTCATACTGGCTCTTTTGCAGCTATCAAAGTTTCTATTGCTATAACAAGCAGCCCCATAAAAATTCCTTGTCGTCGAGGCATTCTTGCATCTTGACAATAGTCTCTCTACAGGGAAATCACTTGGTAAAGTTTTAGAACCACAAGAGGCCATTGGTTTAATCTGAAACTTCAAGCTCTCAACAAGCTGGTTAGAATCAGAGAACAGGCAATCAATATGGTATCCACAAATCTGGAATGTAGGACCTGACACTGATGGAATTGAGAACGTGCGAGACAGGGCCCCAACAACTGAGACGTTCCTTCTCCGATTAGTTAACTGAAAGTCAGATATTGCAGGAGATACGGTCCCCCACCGCAAAAGCACATTCAAATCGGTTACTGCAGAGAATGGTACAGAGTGGAAAAACCTCGAATTTCCAAACCACAATTTTCCCTGCTCAACTAAGACCTCCACCGAACTTTGCACCCTGCCATCATGCCTTATAATAGATTTGTGAATACCATTCTGGATGACAGATCTTAGTTTAGAGAAATAGGAAGAAGGCATCTTCCCCTCCCAAACAGCGTTGCTCCTCTCAAAAGTTGAACCCTTCTAACACTATATACAGAAGATTTTACCATAACTCAAGATACATCTACTTCCAAGCAAACTAATACTCGTCTGAATCCCCTCTAAGCCTTAAAACATATAACCAAGCTCCGAATAACCTGCAAACAATTTGAACGGTTCAACTACTAGAAGGGAAGATGATTAAACAACTGCAACTGGACAAACAGCGAACAAATCTAATAGTAATAACGTGTCCAACGCAACCCATCGACAAGAAGAACCTTACTGAATCAGCCTAAGATAGAACATTAGAAGTGACGATTGCACACATGATGGTGGAGCGCAGCCAAGAAAAATGAAATCAATGCCCCCAGAAAAGAAGAATAAGATGATGAAGCATCAAGATGATACCTCTTCCGAAACAATATCCGTAACCACAGAGTCTAGCTGAAATCAGTCAAACTACCGAACAGAGAATCACCGCCAAATACATGGACAGGCTCGATCCTAAAGCAGAGGCTTCAGCATACGAGAGGCGAAGCCGGGTAGGTGATGCGTGGGGAGCTGTCTCTAACCTTCAATTGGAAAGCGAAGCCCGCGAGTCTCTCTGAATGGTAAATGGGAACGAAGGACCAGAGAAAATTCGTTGGTCAGGAGACGCACACAGAGGAGAGAGAGAGATAGCAAACCCTAGGAGGCCCAGCGGAGGAGAAAGAGACAGCTGACTCCGATTGTGTCTTTCCAAAAATTATTAATTGGGTGTGGTTTTACTAGCTTGACCCTGAGTATATGCCGGGTGGAGGTCCGTTGTCGGGATTATTTAAGGGTTGTTTAGTCATTATACACTAGGAACGGCGGGATCTACTTGAATTTTGTTTTTTTTGGTCGGACTGTAAGTTGCTAATCCTATCCTTCATTTTGAAAAAGAAAATCCAATTCTCTCCATTTTAATTGGAAAAAGTTTACCGTTGAGGCATATACATATATATATATGTATATATATTCGCTGTCTTAATTTTTTAAAATAAATAAAGGATATAAAAAAAGGGATAATAATCAAAATCAGAAATTACGCCAATAATATCGGCAATAGGTGATCCAGATCATATTTAGGGGAGCTCCATCATAACTTAAATAACTCAATTAAAGTCTTTTTTTAAAGAGAAAAATTATAAAGAATTTAAAAAATGGATTAATTTTATTTTACTCTTTTTTCCCCTACTTTTTTTATCCGGTAAAACCTATACTATCCTTATCGACGGAATTGATACTAATGCTCAAAGTCACGGCCACTTCATTATCATTATTATTATTATTATTATTATGATAAGGCAAAGTCGAGAGCCACTTTCGTGGGAGATTCCCTCAGTCCTTCCATTGATGTGAGAACACTACCAGCGGACCAAAATAAAAACCCAATATTCCACCCTTTTTGTTTTCGTGGAAAAATTATTAAGGAGAAGCAAATTATGTAATAATAATAATTATTATTATCATTAAGGTCAGAAAAAGGGTAGTTGATGCAATTGGACCACATCCATGATATAAAGGATCATGATCGGCCCAGCCCAAATCACAAGAGAGCCCATATCTCAATTAACCCAACAATGCTCGGTGGATTTCTTTCGGCCGCAGCGACGAACATCTCTCTGCACGTTAGTGCTAGTGGTAGATGCATCAACAAGGGAGGAATGAATGAAATATCTTATCTCCAGGCAAACATACTCGGCCCTATCCCAATACATTTTGTCATTTTGGCACCAGTCTCGGTCATGACCATAAAGTCTCTGCTTGAAGAATGCGACTGGCTGACTTCCCCGGATTGATAGAACCAAGAATAAATAGCTCCATTTTATCTGGAAACTCTGATACTCCCACTAGGATCGGCTGATAAGCTGTACCTAGGCTCTTCCTTCGCACAGGATGCACCTCAATCACTGTACTCCCCCCAGACCATCCTTGGTGCTCACACTTTTCCATCAGAGACAAACTCCACTCTTCACCGTTCGACCCCTTTTCAAACCTTGTGGACAGAGATCGCACCATCATGGTGCCTCATAACCACAAAATTCAATCTCAGCGGAGCAAGTCGCTCTGGTCCTTGATCAAGGGCTGGACCCCCAGCTTGCTAAATCTCCAAAAACCGGTGCAGAAGAAGAAATAAATATAGCTTTATTTGAGCTCGCTATGAGACATTTAGGTTGCAAACCACAGGGCTATGATGAATTTTGTAGAGTAAATAAACTAAATAATCTTTACTTTTTAAAACAAATTCAGAGCAGTAACATAGGATCATAACGAACAACCGGCGAGATCAACGGCATGTATTTCTAGGTAGATGATCCTTCGAAAAGGCAAAGACTACTGGCTTTAAATCACTTCTTTCCCTTCTCTCGACCTCTTCCCTATTCTGAATGCAGTAAAGATAGATTGTGCCGGGGCATCAACCACATCTCGAACACAGCTCTCGGGCTGTATATATGGACGTCGCAGAATGTCGTAAAGTGAAGTAGTCGAGTCAGACTCAGATGAGAATTTAGTGGTTTGAGGGCAAAACTTGTTTTGTGAGCTGCTGAACTTGGTTGAAGGAGTCCTTGCCGGTCGACTGTCTTCCTTCACCTGCATTAGCAATGAATTAAAATGAAACTGTGTTACTATAGGAAAAAGATCAGATCAGAAAACAAATGCCCTTTTTTTTTTCCTTTTATTAGGACAGTCCAGTTTGTATCATTGTCTTTATGCAAAGAGTTAAATGAAGACATTGCTGTATTTGTTAAGTGCATGATATGAGACAAGGCTCCGGCTCTTACCAAACAGAATGACTCTTCTGGAACTGATGTGCTCCTGCTATTGCTATCATCCCGACTGAAGATAAATGATCGAACCATGCTTGTTTTCTGATTCTTTGATGGCAGAGAAGAATTTGAGCCCCTAGCCACAAAAGATGGCCGCTGCATATTCATGGTCACAAATTAACACTGCTGGAGACAATAACCATTCAGATTATTTAATGTCTCCGGATTCTATAGAAAATAAGAAGCCACTACTTATCATGGAAATTGGCCATCAGCATGACAGTTGTTCAAGTCAATTTTTTCTTGTAATTTACACCAAGGGACATCGTGAAAAAAGTTTACCTTTAGGAAAGCATTCATTTTACACCTTGCCATCGACAAATCATGAAGGACTGCAGAGGAAAAGGATATGTTTATAGATGAAAGTGGGTGACATTGGTACCTATGAAGTATTTGATGCCTCAGATTTTACCTGATGGTTTAGCTCTCCTTTTGTTCTCAGGCATGACATTCAACTTCTTAATGCGACTGAATACTTCTCGGGAGCTTTCATCCTTTTCTGGTGACAATAACCAAGTTTTCCTTTTCTGTTCCACAGAATCACTAAAACTTAGTAAATGAACTCATGTATATGGCAAGAGAGAATGACAAGCCAAATTAAGATGATTTATCAAGCTGCAAAGACTCACCATTTTCTCAGAGAGGGATTGGTTAGTTAGAATCCTGTCAGATTCTTCATCCTCAGATGATACATATGGATCATCTTTATCTGTGAACACCTCAGAAACCGTTTGCCTTGCTTTTCTAAGGTTCATTTGAGCCAGACTCCTTGGGTCTAAACCATCTGCTACACCAAACTCTTCTCCCTCTTCTTCCTCTTCTTCCTCTTCCTCCTCTTCCTGATCTTCTTCCTCAGAACTTGTTGCTTCTCCCTGTTTCGGACCACCCTTTATTCTTTGCAGAAGATTTTCCATTCCAGCAGCATCCTGCTGCTCAAACCACTTCTGGTGAAGCTCATTGCGCATCTCATTGTCTAAGGGCTTTTCCACGTAGATTGTGGCAATCATATCATTCAGCTCCTCAGCATCTTCAATATCCTCCTCCTCATCATCTTGTTTGCAGTTGAATGGGTCATCATCACTGTCATGTTCTTCCTCTGCTTCTTCATCAAGAAAATCTTTAACAGGGTCTTTAAGTGGTAGGGAGAGGTCATGCTCCTGATCCAAATGAGGATTAACATTCTCTTTGTCATTGTCCTCTTTGTCGTCAGAACTGGGAGAAAACACAGAATCACTAGAAAATTTCAGACAATAGAACTGGTTAAATATAGCAAGGGGAAATAATACTTCTTAAAAGTTGATTCACAGTGATCCAATTTCTTTTAGTAAAATCATGTGAGCATGAAGAGATTATGAGTTGATATCATATAGAAAGAGTGTACTTACAACTGGGCTGCAGAATCAAATTTTAACTTCATTGCAAGTAATGATGGTGTAAACAATTCTTCCACAGGACTATGAGGTGAATCAGTAAGGGGATCCTCCTTGATTTCATTCTCCTGGTGATCTGACAATAATTCCTATATAACAACCAAACAAGACATTATCTTGTGATTAACCATCTATCATGGAAGAAACAGCCCAAAGTCATCCAGTTAAATTAGTAGTAAACCTGAGTATATTCAATGGGGGCTTGAAAGAGGTCAAAGTAAAACAGAAAAGTCCATATCATGGCAAGATCGCATTAAGGGACTTACTTTTCTAATCTAGTCAAATCTGCATCTCAATTAATTCAAGCAGAGCATAGCAAAAGCTTGGCAAGGAGAGTAGGTTACAATAAATTGGTACTCATTGCTTAAGAAGAATCAGATTTTCTTCTTCATCTTCAATTTCCTATAGTTATCATTATATCACCACTTTTTAGGTGAGATTACATTAGGATTTTGTTTCACCAACAAGCAAGAACTTGATTAATGTCATAAGAATTCTTGTAAGCAAAAAAATATTAAATGATCTATTGTACAAAGGCTTCTCACCAAATAAACAAATAAAAAAAGTATGAACTACTCAGTCCTTACTTCTCTCGTCTTCTGGACACAAAAACTTTCAGGACTTGAGTTATCTGGAATATCATGTGGTTCATCAGTTGGCCCAGCATCTGGAACAATCTTTGTTTCAATAGGCTCTGTTACCACCTCCTTTGCTAGTGATCCCAAAACTTCTTTGTTCTCTCCTCTCTGTAAAATGCAATCTTCCAAGTTGAACTCCACATTTTCCTCATCCAATAAATCAAGATACCTACTGGCTAAGTTAGTGCTTTTCACAGAGGTAGTCCTGCAAAGGAATAGGCAAAAGAAAGAACGTTTATTCATGTAATCAATTTCCAATAGTAGTTCTTGAGATTGCATATAAAAGCTGCAGGAGAACTAACTTCTTTGAGATCTCCAGCTTCCTCTGCCGAATCTTCTCCAAAACAGAAGAGATCGGCTTACAAACCATCGGTATTGACTTAAATGATGCATCCCTGGTCTCTGTAAAGTCACGTGACCATAAAATATCATCCATGCTAAGAATTCTTTTTCATTTATGTATCTATCTACAAATGTATGTGAGGAACGTACCTCGCAACACCCTCTGAGAATCAGCATGAAGCTGTTGTATACGTCCTCTCCTTTCCTGTTCAATTGGATGCAAAGCGATCTTAACAAATTGAAACATGAATGCAAACCTCCTTCGGCCTTGTACTGGATCTTTATATTGCATCCAAACTTCCCTTCCTCTCAAATAAATACAGGTAGGACTCGCACGGAATAACAGAACATAACAACCTTGACCATTCATAAAATGCCAATTTATCATGATTATTTAAGCACTACATAAACCAAAGAAAAAGTACCGAATGGTTGCAATCATTTGCACCTGAAAAAGATTTAAATTTTACCCAGTCCAAGCAATTATAGCAAGCAACTAAGCAGAGACCAAGCCAGTTTTTAACCTTCTCTTCCCTTCTTCTGTTGACGACAGCAGTTGATCGGATCGTCCCAGTGTCATCGTCCATGCCATCATTTCTCTTCTTCTTCTCCGTCTCATTCGTCTTCCTCTTTGTGTCGCTTGGCCTGACCAGGCCCCCATCGTGCCATCGCTCTTCTGGTGCACCAATTATAGGCTCCATGCTTCCCTCCCTCAACCCTTCTCCCATGTTGATTTCCTCATCCTCCGAATCAAACATCAAATCGCACAGCAACTCATTCTCCTTCTCCGACTCCATAGGTACAGACCCGAAATCAGTAGCATTATCCTTGATTCCATTTTCAACTCCCGACAGCTGCAACCGGTCGCTCGGCTCCTCAGCCTCCTCTCCAGTGGACTCCACAGAGTTCGTCGGTCCAGAATCGGCGGAATTAGGCATGTCAGCCGGAGAAAGGTCCTCCTTCGACTGTTCAGTGAGAGGGTCAGCGGAGACTACGTCTGCGGCTCGCTTCAGGCGTTTGAGCTTCCTTCCATGGGAATGAGCGGAAGGTGATTCTGCTTCGACGGCAGAGAAGTGCTCGAAATCGTCGTCGCTCTCCATTTTAGGATCTAGTCTTCGAGCCAGAGATGTCGCCTGAAAATGTGAGATCGAGAGAGAGAGAGAGAGAGAGGGGCGAGTGACCGATAGATAAAGACGAACGAGAAGAGTGCGCGGCTGTTGGGAGCGGCAAAGTGATTTTCGAAGTTTCAGAGAGAAGGCGCCATTTGCACTGTTCGTTTCAGTTTCACGGAAGCGCCAATTTCTTAGGTTCGCTTTTGTGCCTTCGTAAGATGATAATAAATTAATAGCAAAAGAAAATATAAATAATCATATATCTTCACTGGACATTTTCCTTGCCCAAAATTTCACTGGAATTTGAAGCTCAAAAGTGTCCTCCACAGTTTTCTCACGACTACACTAAATTTTCCAGCTTACGATTGGACTTCCAATATAGGCACAGTCTTTCTGCAGATTATGATCTGCGGGACCGATATCAATCGTGGCTGCCTGAGAAAAAGTTGTTCGGTCCCAGAAAGATAGGATAGGAGTAGACTGCTCTTCATACAATTTCCACCCTTTTTTTTTTGGTGAACTCTACCCAAATATGGTCTCCCACATTGGTTAGGTGCAGATGATGCACTCGGTGTAAATGTAGTCAGGATTCTAGCATTTTACTACGGCTATCGTCATCGGTTCCGCACAAGGAACATGGAGTAGGAACATATTATCTTGATCACACTCCTGAAGAGAAGTAAAATGAACAGAGCAACATCCATACAATCGAAGCCCGAGGAACAAATGCAAAAGGGCTTTTTATCTTCAATGAACCCCGACATCAGTAATTCAGTCTAGCCACCCAGCTCTCCATAGACAGGGTCTGGAGTCCAATGCCATGGATCTGAGGACCTCGTGGCACCATGAAAATCACATGTCAAAGTTCCATGTCGTCTCGGCACTTATCTTTGGGATCTTTGATTCCTCATTCAAGTCCAAAGAAGCTGAGAACTGATTAAAAAACAAAACACAAAGAATGAAGTAACGGCATTCCGAATCCTGCCTGTAGTTGTTACATAAAACTACCATGCTTCAACACTGGAGGTAATTTGGTCCTCCTGTGGAAAGCACTTTACAATTTATTTTTTGATTTTGGAACCGAATAAGATAAGGTAAATATGCATTTGGTTCCATTCGTCAAAACGTCTTATAATTCCAGATGCTTGTAATCCAACAAAAAAATGACCCAACTCGCCAGCAGATGACTTGAGTCAAAAGGCAGTAAGCAGCATCCGTAGGAATTCTCAGAAGACATGGGAACTGTAAATTCAAAGAAGAGATAATACGGCTGGACAGAGAGAAATGAATGAGAAAAGGTCCCAGGAGCTGACCAGATCGGCCATTACCTATACTAGACCAAATGGATTTAAGACGCTACTATACGAACATGAGAGACCCAATTCATCTTCTTTAGATAAAACATGGTGGGCTAAGTAGACAGAAAATATCGATAAATCAAAAGGGCATCGATTTGCTATGTTTTTGAAAGAATAAAAAACATATCAACAACTTCAAACGAGATCACTGTGCCGAGACACCTTTATTAAAACACGACCAAATTCAAAATGAAAACTCAAAATTAGGAAAATTTATGGTGACTATCACCACCTATAAAACTCAAGTTTGACTCAAATAGGACATTCATGGTGCAGAAACAGAACATTTTCCAGAGACTTAATTTTTTCCAATTTTTGACAGACAACCAACTTTCCACATTGTAAGGTTAGTTGGAAATAGAGCTTTCATCATATACAAGGATTTTTGTTTGCACGAAATTAGAGGACCATAACATCAGATTCAAAAACCTATGAAATACCCATTTTCAGCTTCAATTGAAAATGAATCAAAAAGAAAAGACTGAGAAAGAACTATGAAATGTTACCTTGGCATGACCACTAAACATTGAATTCAACGACCATTCAAGCCCCAAAACCCTGCTCGATGTCTGATATGTAGCCTTAAGTACATCATCCCTACAAATCTTCTGAGACACTGCAAGGTCCCATGAGTTCTTTGGCAAGTCGAATGAAGGCTCAAATGTGGTCACCCCTCCATGGACATAACTGTACTTAAGCTTGCAGTTCTCAGTGCCCACCATGTAACTGGCCGACAACCGGTTGCAGGGGTCAAAAGCCAGAGTCCCCTCCAAGATAGTCCGATCGTTGCCTTTGTTGTGGATGTAGGTGATACTCAATGGTTTCTCAGCGACTTTGATCTTGTTCATGAACTGGAAGCGAAAATCCTGCATGGCCCAAACAGAGACCTCAGGTTCACATGGATAGGTAGTGTTCAAACTACTCCAGGTAATCGATTCATATCTTCAGAACATGAAGGAAAACTGCTAGAGTTTGCATTGAAGCGAGGTCGTATCAAAATCTAGCGCATACAAGAAACCAAAAAGGGAAGGGAAAAAAAACATGAATACAGTTTGTCTGCATCAAAGTTAGCTCGTGAAAAATGCTCTGCATTTTTCCTGGATTCTTAACAAATGAGAGGATACCCAGTAAACTCTTCGAAATAACATGACTCAACATCTTGTAAAGTAGACACAACTAGGCCTCATGTCGAAAGAAAGGTAAACAACAAGATAGTCATTGCAGCACTAAAAATTGGGAAACAACCTGAAACACAAAACAATTACATCTAGTCCTGATACTGAAAGACATGAACAGTCCAAGAACATGCATAACCCGACTCCACATACAACTCCTGAGAACAACTAATCCAAAGAAAATTATTGAGCACATCCAAATTCTTTAGCTTCTTGTCCCATCCTTCAACATCCAAATCTCTAAATGAAGGAAATCCGAGCACAGTAGAGGTTGACAGAGAGTTCTAAGCCAAATTTCAGAGGGCCAGGTTTGGAAGTAACCTTTCTGGGGACGTCGTAGTCGATGATGAAGGATCCGGGCCTCTCGACAGAGAGAGTCAGGCCATTGAGGCTGGGGCCGTCGACGAGGGTGGCCTCAGTGATGGAGGCCCGGAGCTTGAAGTCACCAACGGGAACACCGAAGGAAGCTGCACCGGCGCGAGAATCACCCATGCCGGTCTTGCCCTTCAGCGAAGCCCTCATTGTTCTGTTCTCCCTCCGATCTTCCTGAGGAATCGGTGGAGAAAACAGAGATAAGCAGCGGGTCGTGGAGAGAGGGAGATTCGGTGAATTCCGGCGAGGAATGCTCGTATTCTTGCTTCAGACCGGAAGTAGAGAACCGGATCCCTTCACCGAAAATTTATTTCTTTCTGCCTGGACTCTGATCTCCCCTGGAAGGCCACCGGACCACACGTTGATAGTTAAATTTTAATTATAATTAATTTATGGGGCTTCTGGTGATTTCATATATATATATATATATATAGGTATATATATAATATTAAAATATCTCTAGCTCGGTTGCCCAATATTGACCATCTAAACTAAAGAATGGAAATCAACAGATGAACGGATCTTTGGTTATGGTACGACCAAATCCAATAGTGCCACGTTTTCATAATTAAGTATGAAGAAATAAATAAACTTGAAAATATTCGAAAATAATTTTTGAATCAAAACATTACAAATCCGATCCCAATTCAATATAGAATTAGGAGGATGAAATTAATTTCATCATATTTATTTATAGATTTTTTTATACCACTATATGGAAACTGTTAGCAGTTTCGTCTCAATTTCGCATTTTCAATTTTACCTCTCCCGTATAAAATGGAAGTTATAAGTGAACTATCAGTCTCTCCATTATTATCATCCTACAAGACTAATTTTTTCTCCCTAAAAAAAAGGTAAGATATCAAAAGAAGTTATAAGCAATAATAATATCCTACTATTATTCAAAAAATTTCTTTTAAAAAAGAAAAACTATTAAAGAAAGTTATAAGGTGTAATAAAATAGTGTCGATTTTTATTTGTTTAGTTCTAATTTTAACCGCATTCGATATATTATTTATGCCGTAAAACTTACTTTATTATTTGGTACATATATTTTGATTATTTTATATTTAAGTGGGTTAATATACTAATTATTACCAATTATATTGAACGTTACTTAACGTACGTCGCACAGGTCATATACAAATGTGTTTTTATCTCAAGGTCCAAAATTGTTGTCCAATATATTCCAGAAAGGTAGAAACATATGAGCCGATCTCTGCGAACTGTCTGGAGCCCAATAGTAAGCCCAGTTCTCCTTCAATTCACATACGAACGGAAACCCTGATTCGGGAGATTTTCTCCGATATAATTAATCATCAGCAAGCAAACTGTGTTCCTACTCTTCATTAGTCGTTTCCTAGGATTTGAAATTTGCTCTTTGATCGAGAATTCCTTTGATTTTATTCATCCACCTCACTGTTGAGCTGATTGATTCGATCTCCTTCCAGTGTTAGGATTGATCAAAAGAGAAATTCCTAATTTTCTGCGATCGATTTTAGTTCTCGATTTGGCTTTGCTTCCTGCAACTCTGACCACGATGATGGCCAACTGTAACCGTTTTCCGGCTCGTCGAAGGCCGATTCCAAGGACGGAGGAGATAAAATGGTGCGCATAGGGCGAATTGAGGTTGGCTTACAAGCTCATTTCATTGCTCTTCATTGTTGCTCTGGTGTCAAATGGACTTGCTCGCAATATCTCCATTCGACAGACGTTGACTTGATGCTTCTTTTCATCGTAAATTTGTTTAAATTGCAGATTTTTTAGATCCCTTTTTTGGAGGTGAACTGGATATGGCAGATGATGAATGTCATCTTATTCTACAATCTGAGTGATTTAGTGTTGACTACAAACTCCTCTTATTGCCTGATGCCCTGAAGGTTTCCTTCACCTAGACAAAGTTGTCACTCTGAAATGGTTTTATCGGATCTGATTTCCATAACAGTTTTGCCATGTTTGCTTTGGAGATGCACCCCAGTGATGAATAAAGCATACAGGCTGGCAGAATTGATGCCGCGTTGATTGTCTGATAATTTCCCTTTAGCGGAACATTATCCGAGTCTCTAATGCATGCCGAATTGCTTTAGGCTCCTGCTCGTACAAGGTAATGGATTTTGGACGAGTAATGGAATAAGGTTCCCTGATAAAGCAAAAAATGGTGCCATTCTTATTCACTTGTCAAAAACTTGTGGGTGTTTTGTCCCTTTTCGTTCTCTTGCTAGTTCTGTGATGTTTGAATCGAGAGGAAGGACTGAAAATTTTCATATTTTTGGGAAGTGTGGGGCCCAATAAAAGCCTTATCTAAGAAAGATGACTCACATTGGACTCATCCAAAGGCCCCCGTTAACTCCAAATCAACCTATATAAGTGTGAAGGGCATGGAATGAACAGCCATTCTTATTCTAATGTCAGAGTGGACTAGTAATAGTTACACGGTGCAACTAACACGACCGTGGTGCACTTCTACCACGATGCGGGCTCGGGCCAATGCCACCGGGGAGGGCTAGAGCCAATCGGATATGTCTTCCGTCCTCTTCTTCTTATCTTTATCTTGAGTACATTCTTACTTAAACATTGAAAAGAGAAATTGGGATTTCCTACCGATCTACCCTTTTTGCAGGTCTTGGAGCAGCGAGCTATGGTAAGGAACTCGATGGGTTAGTATGAAGAGGCCCTTGGTGGGAAAGATCAGAGGCTATATTTGTAGCCCAACATACTGGCGTTGTCTATGGTAATTGAAAAATAGTCATGAGGTCATTGCGCTATTTCTCGAATGTTTTGTGTCCCCATTATAGATCTCCTCCTTTGCAGGACTACAAGAATAATAGAAAGAGCCCAGCACATCCTCTAAGAAAATTAGAAAAGTTCATGGTATTTTGCTTGGGAAATGTCATCCAATTGGAGTCAATGAGAGTTGGAGAAAGATGGCAAAGTCCTTAGAGCAAACAATAGAGAATTTAGGCATTCAATTAACAATCCTTCCAGTAGCCATGCTGGTCTGGTCCCATAGCAACGTGCATCGTCCCGTCAAATTACCTAGTGTCTAAGAGTTGGCCTCCAATGCTACACTCGTGTCCCACACTACAAGAGTTTTGAATTTGCCATGAAAACAAGAGTCGTCATTCTCGCCGCAATACTCGATTCCGCATTGCTCAAAAAAACATGCGCCAGAGCAACACCTCTGCCTCAATCATGCTGCCGCATAGCCAACATAGCTCCACAGCGTAGATCGAGGCACCATAGTAATGTCGCCTCCTGAGCCATGTTACTACCCAGCCAGAGATGCTCCGCATCACCGGTTGAGAAATCGCAATCACATCATCGTCTCAACCGTATCATCGTGCAGCCGGTGCAGCTCCACATTGGCGATTATTGAGAGGCCACAGCAATGCCACCATCTCAGCTGTGTCACCGCATTGCCAGTACGACTTCACACATCGTAGATTGAGACACCAACGTGATCCTGTCTCCTTGGCCACGTCGCTGCCCAGCCAGCACTGCCGCCGTCTCAGTCGTGTCACCACGCAACCAGTGTAGCTTCACATTGTCGATTGAGATGCCACAGCAACACCACTGTCTCAGCTACGTCCTCGAGCGGCATCCAGGGGTTGCATATTGTAGATTAAGGTGCCACATGGATGTTGCCTCCCTAGCCTTGTCACTGCCCAATCAGCGCAATCAGAGAGGGGTTGGAAAACATGATGACGCCATGACACAGAACGTTGGAAATGCACGAGGACGCCACAATGCAAAGCGTTGGAAACTTGCGACAATAAGAGAACACACGGTGTCGTGACACAGAAGCACTGCAAGCAAGTTACGATGCTGACACATGGATGGAATAGTTGCAATGGGATTGACGGACCCTGAGTATTTAATGTTGGAACTCGAGAAGCATCGAGGATAAAGGGGCAAGTGTGGGGCCCAAAGCCCAGGAGTTCCTTAAAAGTATCATCCCTGATAGCAGCCACAGATATGATAGAAGCTCACCTGCATGAAGAACGATAAATGGAATGCTTAGGAGTTAATGACAACCATAAATTCTCAGACGAGTGGAGGGCGAATACCATGCCGCATAACCATCGTGACGTGTGGCGCACATCTGCCACAGTACATTCTGGGCAAGATAAATCTGATGATCACCCATGATTATCTCTATGATTACCCTGGATGAAGGGGCATCAGGTAGGATAGTACTGGGGAGCTAACCAACCAAAAAAACTCGTTACTTTCTATCCATCCCTTCCTTTTCCATTGAATGAACATATTGACAATGGTGGAGAGATTCCCTTTTGATTTCCTCTTTTCACAGGTCTAGAGCGATGAGCTATGGGAAGGAGCTCAAAGGGCCAGTACAAAGAGACCCCTGCTGGGGAAGATCGGATGCCAGAGTCGGAAATCAACAAGAACAATATATATATATATATATATATATATATAAGCATCGAGTTACATTCCTTTGTACACTAATTGCTCACAAACACTCTGGTTTCCCGAAATGTAAAGAGATGTATTGTGGACTGTAGTATGGCCTCCCAAGATCAGCGGGCTCGTCTTTCCAGGAGATAGCAACAGATCAACCGAATGGAACAAGAGATGCTGACAAGAGCAGGATAACTCGAAGTTTATTTTTGTTCGATGGCCAAGTTTGAACCATTGATTCGTTCCTGACATTGGGACAGTAGAATTTTTCTATCCATTACAAATGTATTCATATCCGTGGACCGGATATATGATCAACCAGATTTAGGGTACTCTTTTCTCCGAAGTGAACTTTCAGTTTTCCTTTTCTCCGAGCAAATATATGGACCAAGTAAGATTGGCAGTTGAGCAGTTTCATGTCCCCAATCAGTTTCATAACCACAAGAATCTGTTGCTCACTGAAGGGCATCACCCAATAGTGTTGTCCTCACTCACTTGGAATTCTCGTCCCTCTTTCTTGATTACTCACTAATACATCCTCTCTGTACTTGAAATTCCGAACCTTCAACGGCAAGCAAAAGATGCAAATAGCAAGTACAGACCCATTGTTTGGGCCTCACATGGAATCATCCATCCCCCGTAACTTCGAGGTTCAGCCCATTTCTTTGGCTGGGCTTTCGGCCCTGATAAACTTCCCCTTCATGTCGAGATCTAAATTTTGGCGGCAGATTTGGCGCTACATTTCTCGGACCTCGTCATCAATGGCAGGCATCTCTTTTTCCCTGCTTGAACCCATCAAACCCATTTGTCTTCTTGTCAACTCAAGCTCTTGTTCCTCCGAATTCTCACAGCTTCGTTTCCTTACTAATCGCTCGGCCTCTAAAAATGGCCCAACCGGAGATAGAGCCATAGCCTTAAGATCAAGGACCCTGCGCATAAAGTCCCGAAGCTCCACCAGAACGGAGCTACTGTGAAGGAGCCCGCCGCGTTCTTCAGGGTGGTAAGGCTTCCCGAGAAGGCCATCCTACACTCTCAAGCCTCTCCACTCTCTATCCATTACAATTTTTCAAGGTGAGTGTGTCCTCAACTTTCCCTTTTTACCTCGCTTAATTATGCTTCGTGCTTCTGACTTGGTGTCCTTCTTCTCCCCGCTTTTGTTGATCTGTTGCAGTGCTAGTGATGCCAAAGTTCCGGCTCGAGGAAAGGCTCTGATCAACAGAGACTTGAGCATCGCAGTTCCCCAGGAACTTATGCTCGCATTGGTGAGTATGCTATTTCATCCATGCACATGTATTATATGTCTCTCTGCACCTTGTGATTAGTCATATCCCTATAGAGCGATGCATAGGTTCGTTGATTTCAATACCTCTCATTCTAATAAATGGTCTATTCAACTTTACGGCTGATTCACCAGCAGTAACGGAGAGGGTTTGGTTTCTTGATCGCCGTGTGTTTGATAAAATGCTTGCCTTTTTTTTATTGGAAAGTTGTGATTTCATTAATAACTATATAACGTATTTACATAATTGCTTTACACAATCAATTTGTAAAGACCATTGGATTATAAAATAAAACTTCCTTTCTCATATATCTCTTGACCATTTCCTAAACACCTAAAATCATAATTTATGGTCGCCTACGCCTCTTCTTGTTTTACCCTTCTTGATTTTCTTCGACGGAGTTGCTTTCTTGCCTTTAAGCTGCTGAACTGCTCGTGGAACACCTTGAGAATTGGTCATAACTTTCCTTGGGCTAAGACCGTCAAAAGGAAGTTCAACTTCAATTTCACATTCGGAGGGGTCCTTAACTGTTCCAGAGAGTTTGTCTTCATTCTCGGATTCTGTAACTAGCTTCTTAGAAGCTCGAGAAAAGTGGATGTTCTCAACTCCTTTGTTTCTGCCAGATAACTCGAGGAGACCGAGCCACTAATTGATCCTCAACTGTAGAACTAGTAATTACTGAAGCAGTGGGATTAGATTCTAGAGCTGCAATCTCAGAAGTGCTCGCAAGAAGGAAGTTCTCAACTCCTTTTCGAGGAGGAGATTGAACTACTTGTTTTTCCTCAACCAATTCAGCCATACTAGAGCTCTTTAATCAGTTTTAACTCCACTATTCTTCTCACTGCAGTTGCAACTTCAGCCTTGGTCTCAGGACAAGAACCGTCATATGCAATTCTAAGAGGAGTAGGAGATGCACTCTCAGCTACTACCTCAGCAAGTTTCTTGGTATCACAGCAGTGACCAAACATCTCACATTTGTCACATTTGTTCAGCATCCAAGGAGCATCCACAGCAATCTCAACCACAATATCTCCAATTCCAATTCCTAACATTTCAGGTATCTTTTTCCCAAATTCAACCTTCACACAACATTTACCAAAAATCCAAATGAGATCTCATTGCAGTGGCTTTATCCATATACAATGTGGTTTTCCTATATAACTCCCCATGTATAATCCGTAAGGGCATTTTCTGCAAGTTGAGTTTATCTTTTGAGAAGTCCAGCAACCATTTCTGGAGGACTAAAAACCTTTTATCAACATGCTAAGGACCCATCTTTATTACCCACATCATTGTTTTAACATCAGAAAATAAAGAGATCCCCAATTGTGCTAACTCGTATCCTACCTTTCTTGCCCCCAAAGGGAGTCTACCGTAGAACAACCTTGTTAAACAGAGGACACTTCCCCATGAAATGCCCCATTAGACAATTCTCCCATCGTAGTGAACCCAATGGATGCAGTTGAATGAGGAGTTTTCCATTGTAATCTGGGTGATATTCAAGATCTTGATTTACCTTATGTGAGACCAAGGATTTCCCTGCAACTTTGGCTGCATAACTGTCCTCAGTAGGTCCAGAGCCATTAGCTTTATTGCAAAGTGAAGAATATGATCCTTGCATCTTCTTTAAGTTGGACCATGGTATAGCTGTGAGAAGCAGAGCATAAACAGTCGCAATATAACTTGGAGAAGCAAACCGGAAAGAAATAAACTTGGGAACCCCCAAATGATGACCAACCTATTTGGATACTTCACCAAGGTAGGGATTTCCAGGCACATGTTGGGAAGAGTTAAGTCCTACTGGCCGGAAATGGTTGCAAGCGAATTTAGGTTCCGTTGAAAATTTGGTTATAATAGGGAATTTTCTCTAAGGAGCTAGAGAGAGAAGGGTTTCTCATTTGACTAGAATAGTTAAGTGGTCCTGAAATCTACTTGTAAGAGAGATCTAAAGACCCTATAAATGCCGAGAAATTTGGGATTGACCTTGAAATCTGGTTAAAAAAATATGTAAAATGATTGCCTTTGCGTTGACTATGTGCATTAAAACTGAAGGATTGCTTGATCTATGCTGTGTTTTTTATTTTAAAAAATTGAAAGGAGAAATTTGTGGCAATTTGCAACTCCAAGGTCAAGCCTTGCATGGAAGCACTCCATCAATGTTGGAGTTGGAGTGATCAATGTAGACTATCTTGGCCCTGTTGGGGTTATACTATTCAACCACTATGATGTCGACTCTCGGGTGAAGGCTGGTGATAGGATTGGTCGGCTGATCATACAGAAGAGTGTTACTCCTGAAGTTGTGGAGGTTGGTTGAGTCATTGGACTTGAATCAGAGAGGCAAAGGTGGATTCGGGTCCAATGGTGTGTGAAATCATCTGACTAGTCCCATTGTTTACTGCATTAGGAGTTTCGGACTGGGAGATAGGGTGATAGTACAATGGAATTCTGAAAACTCCCATGATGTGATTGGCTAACTTTGTTGAACCCTTGATCTATATAGTCATCCACCAAAGTACTCTTGTGCACATATGAAGGCATTGTTGACTCCAAGAATTCTTGCATTGTCAAAAAAAGACCAATTGTGGCTCTTGTATTCTGAAGTACACTTGGCGATGTTGTATGTATGTAGTGGGCATAAATATAAAGAAACGGTCAAAGGGGGTGTTGTATAAGAAATCACACACAGTTCCACCACGTGTCCAATATTTTCTTCTTCAACTCGCTTCGTTATATATATGTATGTATGTATGTAGTGTACTGTGCAACGTGAAAACTGCGCCCCACGTAGGGCCTGCTCGGCTGGGGAATCACATCCTGTCAATGAGACTTTTGTCTATCTTCAACATTGGTCAGATCAATGGCCACTAATCATAATTAATCTAAGTACTTAGCATATGCACACAGAACATTACCATATGATTCAATAAAATTTAATTAATTTTTATGTTTAAATCGAGTAAAAAGACCTTTTAATGATGTATTTTCCCTACCTGCACCTCAAAGTGAAATGTTTACTGCAATAGAGCCAAAACTGTACTGAGTAAAACATAAGCTGCTAGAAACTCTACCTCCCTTTTCATTTTCTTTATTAATTCCTCCAATAAAAAACGAAGAAAAAGAAACATGGATGGATAGGAAGACGTAAAGCTTAGAGAGAAATCAGGGGGAAGATGGAGATTTTTCTGACTTTTCATTAGATTTATACTTTTGGATGAGAGAGAGTGAGAGATGGTTGGTGAGGAGAGAGGGTATTGCAGATGAAGTTTGGCGCTGGTCAACGGTGCAATTTTTAGCCAAGCTATTTCTTATTGAGAGGGCGAAGGAGATGTAAAGGCTCTCAAGAGATTCCTGAGTGGAAAACCGGAGCAGACAGTGAGAAGGGATATGTGCTTGTTATGGATATCTGCTTTCGGCTGCAGCTGCAGAAGGAGAGAGATTTCTGTTTCTCGGAAACTTGGTTTCTTTTAGGTTGTTCTGCTTCTGGGTGCTACCCGAATCAGGAAATTATTGGAGATTGGAATCAGATTGATTTATTGACAGGAGAAAGATATTGCGGTGATTTAATCTCTGACTGTGGTGTGAAGTATGGGGAAGAAGAAGCCTCAGAAGACAAAGGAAGTCTCAGTGGCAATAGCAGAAGCCGCTGAAGCAGAAGCCAAACAGCAGAAGCAGCCCCCTCCAAGAAAACGAGGCAGGCCCAGGAAGATTATTACTATTGAGAAAACAGGAGCCAAAAAGGAAGAAGAATCCAAAGCATCAGAGACCGAGGGAGACGAGATCGGTCCAAAGAGAGCCAGACCCAGTAAGGAAGTAGTACTAGAAGAAGAAGAAGAAGAAGCAGAAGCAGCTGCAGCAGAGGAGGAGGAGAAAGAAGATAACCGATCAGAAGACAGAGGCCGTCCCATCACAAGAAGCAGAGGTCGGAGTAAGAGCTCCAAGCCCAGTAAAAGCAGCTGATTTTCCTGTTCTGTTTTTTCTTGTTTGAGTATTGGAATTAATTGGGAGATCTTGATGGATAACGATGATGAGAGTCAGGGGTGAGGCAAGTGAGGGTGATGGAGTTGGGGTTGGAGGTGGCGTCCAATGTTTTTCCGCTCAATATTTCTTCGTCCCGTTCTTATCACTTACTCGTATAAGCGAGAAATAGATGCAACCCATTTTCTTCCCAGGAGGATCCCAAGAAACAGAACTTCACCTATTGCATTACTGAGAGACGGTAGTAAAATGGTGTTTAGTATCGATAGATTGATTACAAGGGATGATGGATCGTGGAGATCGTGGGGTTTGGACCTAATTATTGGTTCGGTTTGATTCCGACGGAGATACAAATTGACACGTGGCCATTTATTCCAAGATAAACACGACACTTCCTTGCCAAGTCAGCCATACTTAGGCAGAGAAGGTAACGAAGTATATAAACGGTAAAAAAAAAAAAAGGGGGTCAAAGCTACCAGTGGGTAAAATTTAGTAACAGGTATCATAAGTAGGGAGATGCAATAGGTAAGATTATATTTCTTCTTTGCTGTTCAACTAAGCATCAGTATGATTGACTTCGAACTAATATACAGCATGAAGAATGAGACCAAGTGCACACACCTTGAGAAACGAAAAAAAGCTTGGTGGAAAGATCCAGTATCAACCTTGAGAAGCGAACCCCAGTGGACTCACAAAATTTCTGGATTCAACCCCAGAGTCTAAATGCGTGTAAATTCCAGTGAAACCTCTTTATTCAGGTTGTATTATCTGTTTGATCTATGATGCCGCTCCTTCCTATAGCGGGACTGTTCAGGATCAAACCCACCTTCCTCAGCTCCGTATACAGCCCATGATGGTGTAGCCGCCGTATAATCTTTACTGTCAAATGGCATTCCTGATGCAACCTAAGATTTCAACGGAAGAATGTCACAAAACAATGCTTAAATGAATGCAACACTGAAAAGCATCATCCTCTACGTATGTTCTCTCTCTCTCCATTGATCTAAAATTTCAATGCCATCAATTTGCACATGAGAAATCAAAGACATTGCACCGTAAAGTTTACGGTGGTAAGAGGCATTACATACCAGGTCATGGAATTTCTCATAGTCAATCCATGTGTGCCATTGGCCGTTAACTTTGAATTTATCAGTTTTTGCCAAGAGGACACAGCAAGAGTGAACATGCTCACACGCAACCTCATACTCTCCTTCACTTTTAGAAGCTAATGCCTCAGAGAAAGCTTTCACATCAGAGTGCCATGGAACATTCTCCATAGTTAACTTAGATGTTGCAGACCTGTAGTAAATCAACAGGATCACGCCTCTGTGAGATTATGCACCAACCAGGGCAACGGAAATTTTCAAGTGGACCAAGTCTACCAAAGAACAAGAATCCCTTGAAGGTTGTGTGAGTAACAGCTGTTGTTATACTTTCACCTTAAGAAACATGTAGGTAGTGACTACACTAATGATACCATTTGAGGGAAACTTTTTCCCATTAAGAGACCATGCTAAGCAAGAACATTCCCACAAACAAAATCAGATAAGTTGTTGAAAGATCAGAAAACTTACGATCCACAGTAGGTAACGCCTTTGATTTCTACAAAGTCGGGCTTTCCAATGCTGAAGAGGCTGTAGTATGCATCAATATCCTCAGTGTTCCACCCTTTGACCAATGTTAGCCGATAAACAGTTCGCTGCTGTTTCTCCTTCAACGATTGCAAGGAATCCTGCCAACAGTTGGAAATGAGTTAAGCTAAAACGCAAAAAGAAGTATGGTGCAGAACAATACTAAGCTCTTCATAGTTTCTTTGCAAAAGGAAATTAATGTAAAAGGACATGCTACGCTTGAAAACACATACAATAAATCGCTCCCAATAGTCCCCAAAAAGTGGCCTGTCAATCGCTTTCAAGCTTTCTTTAGTTGCTGCGTCCACACTCACATATAACTACATCAAAGAAGCGAAATGTTCCTCAGCGGTAAGGTATAAAGCAAGTCTCTTGGTCTCAATCTTTTAATTTCATTTCAGCAGGAAATGAAAGGGATCTGGCCAATTGGAATACCTGTGTTACAGGATTCAGCATTTTGATCTTTTCTGGAAACTGAGCATTTGTCACGAGAAAGGTAGAAATGCGTCTTCGGTGCAGCTCATCCACTAGACTGTTAATCTCAGGATACATGATAGGTTCGCCAACAAGGGATAAAGCACAGTGTCTAGGGGTGAGACCTTCTGATAATCGTTCTTGTGTGACACCTAAGTTGTTGTGAATAAGGAACAAGCATCAGAGTTCTGATTTCCTAGTTTAATGCATACAACAGAAATATTGCGCAAATAAAATTTTAAGACTTCTTGCTGCACTAAGGAAACTACCAGGGACCCCTTTCATTTGCTTAATCATTTTTGTGTGGAGTTCTATAGCAGTATCTACAATTTCCAAAGGATCATCCATCTTCCACTGCCAGCTCTTTCCAACAGGATTTGTGTGATGCCTCCAGCAGAAAACACATTTGTTAGCACATGCTAAACTGGGGGTTGCCTCCATGCATCTGTTTCATCTCAGATTAAACAAAGTCAGGAGTAAAATAAAGAAAGAAAGAGAACTTACAAACTGATGGCTATGAACATTTATTTCTCTGATAATGGCAAACAAGCAAATGCCAAGTTCTAAATGCGCTGAAACATTATAACCTATCATAGCAACAAAATCAACAAAAAGCCATGCCTATAAAAAGTTCTATACGTTGGCAATACATAGTTCCCTCAGAAGGGGAAATTTAATAGCTTAAAAGCAATTACTAATCAAACCCCAAAATTTTCACATTTATATTCTGCAGCTCAAATCACCATGAGCAACAAACTTCAGTCTTTGAAACAAAATAATAGCTAAACTAGCCAAATAATACATGCTAAATGGAGTGACATAAACCCTACTGTTAAGCACAGCAAAGTCCAGCGCTCAGATCAAAGTGCCATGGCATGACTCTCACCATGTGATGCTCATTCCAAACACTCCAGGGCACAAACTTTTATAGTGGACAGCTTTGGCATTAGTATAACTTGTAATGCTGAATCTTAAGCAATTAATTCCTAAAGATTTTACAGAGCAAAATAAAAAACTGGAATGAAGGCCAGATAGAAGCTGACTCTACAAGGGTCTTACACTAGAGGATTTTTTAAAAACTTTCGAATCTAGCCTTGCCACTACATGTTTTTTTCTGAACTAACAAGACTATGAATCATAATCTATTAATGAAAACAAATACCTACCGGTGACTCTCAATGCCATAAAAGGAATGCTTGTAACAACCTCCTCTGCCTCTGAGCTGTGATTTAGTCCATCGGCAGATCTTAACACCACTGTGTGAACCAATAATTTTATATCCCTGCACATTAATCGTTCACTTGAGAACAAACTAGCCAGAAAGTTTCAAATTTCAGCAACAAAAGTAATGTTTTCACAAACAAAAGAAAACACTGGATACCTGCTTCTCCAAGCTAGCCCTAATGACAGGCGTAACCATATCTCTCTTCCCATTAACTCTCCCATTGGTTTCAGAAACCAGAGAACTGGATTTCCTCGAAGGCCCTTTACCGGCAATATCTTCAAGATCAACAACCACTGGCTCCGTCCCGCCGTTGCTCTCTCCATCCTCCTCCTCATCACTCTCAAAACCATCGACGCTACTCTCTCCATCACTAACTCCACCGTTAAAGAGACCTTCATCTTCAGACAAACCACCACAACCTCTCAGTTTCTCGATCACCCTGTTGCTCCAAATCTCGAAGATACCATCCAATTCACCCACATCAACATCCCCAAGAGTTACAGAGATCATCTCCTTCGCACCCAGAGCCTTAAATTTCTTGGACAAATCCTTTGCCACCGCATTAAACGTGGCTCCATATGCGCTGCTACCAACACCAAAAACTGCAAATTGGCAATGCGAGAGAAGCAGCGAACCGACCCTAAAGTCAGCAGCGCTCTCCGAGAGCCAGCTGGTGAAAAAAGCAGCATTGTCAGGGGGCTTTCCTTCCTCCCAAGTGGAAGCGACGATGAGCACTAGAGATTCCTTCGAAAGGTCCTCGGGCTCGTAGCTCCTGATGTCAGCAAGATCAAAGTGAAGGCCACATGAGGCAAGGACCGAGTGGAGGCGGCTGGCTAGCGTCTTGGAGGTGCCGGTCTGGGAGATGAAGAAGAGCTTCCCATGGCTAGGCTTCCGCTTCGGCTTCGGCTTCGGGGAGAGCAGGAGGTTTAGTGCTCTGAGGCGGCGAGACTTGTAGAGAAAGTACAATGTGGAGGCAGAAAGGAGGGCAAGGAGAGTGAAGCGAGCTGAGAGAGAGGACGAATACATGATTAGGGCCGACGGTATGAGCCGCCCAGTTAAGGTTTCGCGGGAAAAGAGGAGGCGAGTGCCGGACACAGTCACCCGGCGGCAGGAGCTCAGCTCAATTTTTTAGAGCGGCGGCCGCGGGGGCGGAGAAGAAAGAGCGGGTTTAGAGTGCAGACGTTGCTGGGCCTTTTTTACCACCAAGTAGAAAATACTTACAATTGGGCTCAAAATGGACCATTGATGGGCTCAAATTATTATTAGATCGGAATGGGCCGATAATGGGCTAAAACGATGGGCTCACACACTATCCGGGTAGATTTTCTGCTCAAGCCGACATCATCTTGAGAAGAACTTGATTTATATTGTTCGTGTCCATAGAATTTGAGAGTCAGATGATATATCTAAACTTCATAGCATAAAATACAGGACCAAGGGCTTTGATGCCTCATGCATCCGAAAGATGGGTGCATCCGCACGATCCTAGAGTTGCCATGCCTCACTAATAATAATGCAAACTCAAGCTTCCAAGAACTGATATCACATGTTAAACACTCCTTACCCACTGTTTTTCATAAATACATATCCCTTCTAAGGTACAAATCTGTTTTTATGATCTCCTCTGGAGGCTATTGCACAACTGGGGAATTGGTTGGAGAGTTGCTCGTAGAGACCGACAAGGTCGAGGGGGAACCAGCAGCATTCGTCCGACTGAAGCCCATGGTCACCGGAGATGCCGTGGTGGGAGTACTTGTGGATGAGGAGTCATCAGATGGATTACGAATTGGATTCGAGTTCTTCCCATCCTTACCTTGAGAGGCGTGCATGTTCACTTTGATCCTGCAGAAACCAATCATCATTCATCTATACGCTCATTTCCACTAGCACAGGAACATTGACAGATTTCAAAATGGCAGGACTAGGGGAAGGAAGAAAGATGCTGTCATGCTGCCAAGGAAACGCTAAATTAAAGATAGTTCTCAGAATAAATAATGCTGCCAGCAGTACAACCATTAGAAGGTGGATGAGTCATCAAATGACGGCACACCTGTTATAGATGTTAACATATTCATCAGTTTCGTCCAATATCTCCTCCTGAAACAAGTGTAGTGGAATGATATTAATATAACTATTCAACTAAAACTGCATCAAAGGACATGTGCTAATTAACAATAGCGGATAAGCAAAATGAATGTTGATCAGCAATGAAATATTAAACATGAAGTTATGTCCTTGTAATTTCAGCTATACCTGAAGAAGCTCTTCGATGACATCTTCCATTGTAATTACACCAACAACTTTTTCATTGGGCGGGAACTCTGGAATTGGACCATTCTCAACATCCAATATGCAGAAAGAGCAACCTCTGTGTCTTTTCTTAAAAGCAGGAGTGGTGGGTGGACTCTTTCTTGCTGCTGGACCTTTATCTGACTTTGCCATGATCAACCCCACTTCCTTCAAATTCAACTTAGATCCATTGTCATTTACAGAAGAAGCGGATGTAACTTCCTTGTTATCTGATATCCATAAAGAACAAGATCAAGATTTGCGTAGAGTTCACTATTAAAAAAGGGCAAATTAGCAGATTGAGAGTTAGCTTACACACAAGTGAATAATGCCATTTTTATTCTAGGATATTGCAATAACATTATCAGGAAATAATTTCGATGCAATCATCAAAGGTAGACCATAAAAGGAATTGCTGAAGGCTCCAGAAATAGGTGTAGTTTTATGTTTACTTGTCTTTGCATTGGGTTACCTCTCAGTTTCTTGCAGCTGGCCTTCAACTTGAGCCTTTTACCCTCAACATTTTCCACACAAGTCTCTTTATTTGCACTCAGATCCTTATACACAACTGCAATGTGACTGTGACCCTTTTGGAATTCATTAAGGATATCATAGAGAGGCATGTCTTCAGAAACCCTGTAGCCATGACAATAAGCAAGTACTTAATTGCTACATTATGGAAAATCTTCTTATTTTACTTCTTTTAAAAATGATAAGTTGGCGGACAGGCTCTAATATGGAACCTGAACTCTCAAAGAGTCAGTTTAATATGTTTTATCAACCAAAATGTGACTGTGACCCTTTTGGAATTCATTAAGGATATCATAGAGAGGCATGTCTTCAGAAACCCTGTAGCCATGACAATAAGCAAGTACTTAATTGCTACATTATGGAAAATCTTCTTATTTTACTTCTTTTAAAAATGATAAGTTGGCGGACAGGCTCTAATATGGAACCTGAACTCTCAAAGAGTCAGTTTAATATGTTTTATCAACCTCAATGCCTTCAATGTAAAAAAGAAAAGGATACACATCAATAATCATACTTTTTTCGCACCTGGGTATTTTTCTTATCATCATTTTTCTTAGAGGAACTGCAGCTTCCGGATCAACAGCCAAGAGATTTTTTACCTATATAAATATAAAAATGCTTAATACAAGACTCCATGCAAAATGGGAGAACCAACTATACAAATTCCAGTATCCTCTGTAGTGGTAAAAATATATATGGAGGTTCTCCACAGAATAGAAGAAACGGATAACTTATCCAAAATAAGACCCAAATACCAGGATAAGTCCAATTATGTTTACTGGGTTGTCAGTGTAAACTGGAACTCTACTGTGGCCCATGGTTATGATTGAATTCAAAGTATCCCTGCATTAAGTGCGGTGAAAATAGTTACAACAACATGAAGCAAGTGCTAAATTTGGAAAGAGGGACAAACAAGAAACATAAACCCACAAAGTAAGAGGTGAATCCAGGTCAAGAGAGAATGCCTTCGAGATTGGAGTCATCGCATCTTTTGCTGTCTTCTCTGTAAGTTCAAGTGCTCCAGCAATAATTGTAGTCTCATCATGAGTTAGGTCACCTCCTTTCCCAGCCTGAGCAGTAAAAAATGCAATTCATCATACACCAAAGAGACTGAGAATAAGACACCCACAGAATTTTGGGATAGTGCTAATTCCATAATCAGAAGATCTTGCCCGAAGCCTAATCTAATGAAAATCCTTATAGATGGAGTTACTTTAATGCAGTATCAATACCTCATTCCCGTGAAAATCAACAAAGGTCTTCAACTCTGCTCTCCTCAAAAGGACTGCATGACCCCTGCCTAACATCCAATCCAAGACCTGCAGTTCATAGCAAAACCTTGAGTACATATCTATTGTTTAACATGAGAAGACGGGTATTACCACAAATAATAGGGTTACCAATATTAATACTCGGATCCCCATTATGGCAGTCAGAATTGGGTTTACCTTACTAATTGGATAAGTTACAGGAAAGAACAGCAAAAGAAGAACACGGACGAACGGTGCCATCATTGCCCCAACTTTCAAGCCATAACGTGTACAGACTGCTTGTGGCAATATCTGTATTGAAACCCTAAGGTCTTTGAGAGATCTAATATTTTGCATAAACCCTTCTAGAATAATTTCGTACACGATAATGCACAATCAATCTTTGTAAAATACCTCTCCAAACATAAGGATTAGAGTGACAGAAATCAGAATGGCAGCCCAAGGAGGCACCAGTTTATCCAAGAATATCGGCAAAGCCTGCACTAGAGACACAAGGGAGTCCATCTGATTGCCCTTGAGAAATATAACTAATTCACAGTTGTCCAATCAAAGATGAAACAGAACTGATATAGTACCTCCATGGCCAAGGAGTTTCCCACCAGAAGAGTACAAAGTAACAGATGCTGATTCTTCACAACTGGAAATATTTTGCCTGATGACAGCAAGATGGAGGAGAAAGTTACAAGCACATCATATTGAGCAACAGTAACATAAGCGCTGCTCTAACAAAGAAACGCTTTTTTTAAAATTTATTCTGTGCGGGATTTGAGTCGAATTATACTCAAAATGGAAGATGGACAACAACTATCATGGCATACTCATGTTAAGCCTGATGAGTTGCCTTTTAACCGCCCTCACAGAACTTGCCCATCGGAAGAAGGGACAAGAGGAGTAACAATAAGCCCGAGAGTCTTCAAAAAATCAAAATTTTAATTAAAAAATTCCAACGGCGTCCCGAATATGTTGGTGGGTTAAGCAGAGAAAGACGGAGAACTGCGAGAAGATGGTACATCGCGTACCGGCATAGACGCGTTCCTTGGTGCGGCCGGACTTCATGAGGACCTCGAGGTCGACGAGTCCGAGGGACATGAGACCCAGTGTCAAGCCCGCCATCAGCCCCGCGAAGCTAACCAGCCCTATTATCGCCACCACGGACAGCCAGAACTGCGTCCCGCAGCACGCCACGTCCTTGTCCGACCCCATTCCCCCCTTCTTCACCAGTGAAGCTTCAGAGACCCCGAGCGAGCTGCGCAGACGCAGTCGTTCCCTCAAACTCACCGTTCCTCTCTCTCTCTCTCCCTCTCTCTCTCTCTCTCGTCGTTGATTTGAGGGCAGGGGTGCAGGTGCAGGTGCAGCAGCAGAATATTCGCCTTCTCCTTCCCAACAGTGCTTGAAGCCGACCTCGGTCTTGCTCTGCGGTTGCCTTTACTAATTCAGGGTCTGGCCATCCACTTTTATCAGGATTTGATCAGAAGTGGTCTGCTGACCGATGGACAGCTACAGGGTGGAGGGTTGGGCAGTGAGTCGGATACACATTCACTGGCCGGCAGGGAAATATTTCGCATCTGACCCTCCATAATTTTTTGGTCTTTCTCTTCTCATCCTAGATCCTTCTACTTTGAATTCACAGCGATCTGGGAACGGTACAACCATTTTTCCCTTGAAGATCCAACAAGAACCTCCATTAGGCTCTGCAGTGCAACTGCTTCCCACTTTCCATTCCCAGTTTGATATCAAATAACATGGAACATAATTTGATTATTATTATTTTTTTATAGGAAATTTCAGACCTACAATATAGTATTTATTAAAATATATATAAGAGCCATGGCAAAATTTTATAAGTGCAGCGTTTATTTGACAGCACTTTTGATAATTATATGCATTTTATTAGAGTAAATTTTTTTTTATAATTATAGTAAATAGATTTTTTCTTCAAAAAAGAAATTATACAGTAATATTCTATCATGCTCTCGATTTTTGTATGTGTCATTGAGTTTTATTATAAGGAACATTTTGAATTATATTCGTCTTCATTTTCCCCATACTAAATGTGGCCATAGTTTAGTGACTAGATTAGAGAGGAAGGATTAGAAAGGGGACAAATTAGTGGGAAAATGGAAAACACAGGGACCGAGCATGTAATTTTTCCCATTCTCTGTCCTAGAGGCGTAAACGCCGTCAGGATCGGATCCTCTCTCCTCTCTCTGTACCTAACGGAGGCCAAGATTTAGGCCTCCGCGTCTCGTACGTAAACAAAACACTTACTCAGGAAGCAAGGAAAGAAGCATTAATCCTAATTCTAGTCGTGTTTCCAACATGACAATAGATCGAGGGAACAAAACGCTGTCGGACGGGGCACAGGCACGGCCTCTGTGGGAAAGAGTTGAAAGTGAGCTCTAACAAGTGCAGCTTTGCAAGCAAGTGCTCTAGTATTCTCTCCTCCCTTCTCTACTTGCCCTTCCTTATATATGTTGAGATATACGATCCCACATCGATTAAATGAAGAAAACGTTGTGGGCTTATAAGAAAGTTGGGTACCGCCTCTTATCAGCTTGAGCTTTTAAGTGGAAATGGGCCCGATCTCTTATGGGCTCACAACGAATTTAATATGGTGTCAGAGCCAGTGGGCTCGCAACTCGTCCGACCCGAGTCCAGAAGCTTGGCTCGTGGTTAGTTGATATAAGCCCGAGTACGGAAGAAAATTGCCCGACTCGTGGCCAGTTGTCCCCCTACTCCAAGAATGGAAGAAAAATGTCCGTCTTGTAGACAGTTGTTGAGGGTGGGTAATTAAGGGCGGGTGTTGAGATATACAATCCCTCATCGATTAAATGAAGAAAACGTTGTAGGCTTATAAGAAGGGTGGGTACCACCACCTATCAGCTTGAGCTTTTAAGTGGACACCAGTACGCTCTCTTATGGGCTCACAACGAATTTAACATGATATCAGAGCCAGTGGACTTGCGCCTCGCCCGACTCGTGGCTATTTATCCCCCTCTCCAAGGACCGGAGGAAAAATGCCCGGGTTGTAGACAGTTGTTGAGAGCGGGTGTTTAATGGCACATGGCAAAGTGAACCACGTTGCCACGTAAAGGGTGGGTGTTGAGATATACGATCCAACATCGATTAAATGAAGAAAACGTTGTGGGCTTATAAGAAGGTTGGGTACCGCCACTTATCAGCTTGAGCTTTTAAGTGTAAATGGGTCCGATCCCTTATGTGCTCACAACGAATTTAACAATATATATTCGAACTCTCCAAATGAGAAATGAATTTTCATCGTGTAGGTCACTTTCCCTGCATCACTAATTACCCTCTTTGTTTTTTTTCTTTTCTTTGGCTTTTTCCAGTGAGGAGCAAAGCTCCCATGGGCAGGCAGGCTCTGCTGTGGGGGCAGATAATGTAAGGTGCGTGCGATTAAAGAGATACGCCACTAACCTTGAGATGGTCTGGTCCGGATAAGGTTTGGTGTTCCCCAGTCCCCACACGACAACTCTCTCTCTCTCTCTCTCTCTCTCTCTCTCTCTCTCTCTCTCTCTGTCTCTGTGGGAGTCTTCAAGTGGCTACGACTTGCACACTATCCAACATCTGACAGTGAAAAACGTGGCAATTGAGTAAATTGATAAGGTTTCTGTCATCTCACCATCAATGGCGGTTTCATAGCCACGAGCACGCACGATGCCCCTAAAATTTAGCCCGTCCAGGTCTCTAACAACCTCCTCCACTGGCTATCGCGCTGAAAACATGGCCGAGTAAAGATATAATTCGACTCAAATGGAAGGATGTGAGCCGAGCCAATTAGAGCTACAGGGCTTCACCACGAGAAGGCGTTGGCAGGAGACGGAAGAGCGAGGGACTAAGTCGGTGCGACCATGTCAAAGTCGTTGCAGAGCTGGCGGCATGGCGGTGATGCGTAGCTCCGTTGTTTGTTGTTACGAAGGGACAGCCCCGGCAGGATCCACGTGTCAAGCATCTGATCTGCCCTGATGCCATTGGCGACACTTTTCCCCATCTCCATTAAATTTTTAGGGTGTGGGCTCCTCTGCCATGTCAGCATCCTGTTTTGAAAATACAAAAGCTAATATGAGGGAAATCACGGTTAATGATTGTCTCTGACCTCGGTTTGTTTTTATATAAAAGTACATATATTTCGGATCTTATGAGGTAAGATTATGCTATATTCCACCATTCTTATTTTCCTCAAATCCGTAATTTACTGTTACGAGATTTACTGTGCAAAAACCTGAACGTGGGCAGTGGTGGCCACATCCAATCCTGTGGCCGCCATGACAACCATACTGAGTCAGAGATCTCTAGTACGGAGTTGGAGGTTCTGTTCCATATTAATAAAATTATATTATACTAAAAGATCTACGTAAATAATTTTAAATTTTTATTATAATTACAAAGTAAATATGCTCTAAATTAAACTAAATGAATGATTATGAGAAATATTATAATAAAATTATGATTCTAATACGGGATATATGAGAATTTGATGCGGAGCATCGCTGCCAGGATGCTGTTGGACCTGACTCATCCAAAGGCAAAACGCATTCTAAAGTCCACACACCCAAGAAAACAGGCTCCCAAAAGTCCACTCTCAGGCCCTCAGGCACCACATGAACTCCGATCCGATCAATCGTCACCCCACCCATGAGAAGACAAGATTCCGAGAGGGCTTCCCACGTGGCAGCAGCATCCTCTGACGTGGAGAATTCGCCACTCTCCCACCACTTCCCTATTCCCTATTCCCTATTCCCAATTCCCACAAGTGGAAGCACTTCTTCTTGGTTCCTATTCCTTCCTAAACTGATTTAACAAACCCGACGGTCCCCCCCAGAACGAAACCCTGCCCTGCAATCGGATTCTGGCTCCCTCGCCGTCGGCGTGAAGAATCCCCACTCACTCGTGAGCCGGAGTCACCCATCAGCAGCATCGCATTTCCTCGACAAACCCTTCTTTCCACTTGTCATCCACCTGCAGGCATCCGGTCCATATTCCACGGCCCGCCTTCACCGTCACGACAACTCCCCGTCCTCCGCGCTGCATTCCCCAGTCCCGAGGAGAATGCCTATATAAACCAGACGACGATGCGGGTTGCGAAGAAGCCCCTCTCTCTCTGCTTTTCTCTCTTCCCTCTTCCGTCCCAACACCATCACAGTCCCTTCTCTTCCCGCGGTTGGGTCAGTCACCGAGTCCTTTCCCGCCCAATTCACTCCTCGGGTATGCATTCTTGTCGCCATATCCTCTGGTGCTTCTTCTTGCTGTAATTGAGTTTGCATGTTTATATGTTCGGATTAAGTCCGACTGTTGCTTCATACATAACGGTACTTCTCTAGGGGAGAGATGAAGCTTACACTAATAAATATCAGCTTTCTTGGAGCAAGAACTTGATTCTTTCGGGTCAATTCGTTTCTTTTGGATAAGCCGAAACTTGTGGCCCATCCCCCAAGGTTCTTGTAGTTGGAGCAGCACGAGCGGTCAAACAGCCAAAATTGTTCTTGACAAAAGTCACTCCTCGGAAAGTTCTTTAGTCTCTCCTAGTCATTTCTACCGTTATATCGGGATGGGCAAGTCGTTGCTCATGCTGAACACCTCACTGGAGTCTCGTTTTGCTGGAGGGTTGACTTAGTATATGAGGGAAGGTTAGCATGTGCTATTTCCTTTCAACTGACACAGTTGGTGCAAATATAGGGAACGTTCATTTGTCAGGAGAGCTGGAGCAAACCATGGCGATATGCTGATAGGTCAAACAACACTCCTAGTGCAGTCAGAGATTCCTATAATCACCTTTGCATTGTATGGGGAAATTTTTTTGAACGGCGAGGAATAGGAATGTTTTTCACAAATTGTATCTAAGCTGGGCCCAAGGCTTAGGAATGTGAGAGGGTTTATTCCAAATCATAACGGTTGGTATCTGAATTAGAAATCAACAGTGCGTAGACCATTGGAGCTAGAGCCTTGTCCTTAAAACTGCTGATGGTTTGTTTATATTCCAATCAAAATTTATCTTCACTGGACCAGTTTATTATGATGTATAGGTGTTACCATTCCATCTGCTGGATCACTTGACCCATTTGCTTTTAATGCATTTGTCCACATGTTTCCGCTGGTTTTCCCTTTGTTGATGTTAGAATCTGATTGTTGCCCCTCTTGTTGATATCAATCAGGGCCTAAGCATCTGTTTGCAAGTTACTCAATGGACAAGAATCTTGCAACTGTTGATGGTCAAAAGACTTTTGACCAATCACATAGGAGCTGCAGAAGCCACAGTCAAAAGCCTTTCGTGTGGTCATCTCCTGAAGGAGGCCAGAAGATTGATATTGGAAAACAGATCTTTTGCAACAGATCACTCAATATGAGGAACATTGTTGCTGTCGGGTTTGACATGGATTACACTTTGGCTCAGTATAAGCCTGAAACTTTTGAATCCCTTGCATATGCAGGAACGATAAAGAAGCTGGTTAATGATTTGGGATATCCTCATGAGGTCGGTTTAATGTCTCATGTACACCTATCACTTAATTCCTTTATCAAGAAATGTCGTATTCACTTTTTCATCCTTAAATTGCTACTGTATCATTTTATTGGATTCATCCGCTTACCCAGTTTGAAAGTACAGAGAATTCATAATGTTGACTGGTGAACAGTTATTGGAATGGTCATTTGATTGGACATATATGGTTAGAGGATTGGTCCTCGACAAAAAGAGAGGCAACATCTTGAAGGTGGTTATACCGTTTTTTCTAATCGTTGGATTTTAATTAATTGAAAATTAAAGTCTCATTGCCTGAGGCATTCTTAAATTGCAGATGGACAGGCATAAGTATGTAAAAGTGGCCTACCATGGATTCAAGGAATTATCTAAAGAAGAGAAAGTTGAGACATATGGAAGTGCTCTGATACGAGATTCTTTTGATGAGCCAGATTATGCTCTAATTGATACCCTTTTTTCACTTGCTGAGGCCTATTTGTTTGCCCAACTTGTTGACTTTAAGGACAACAATCCTGGAAAGATACCAGACAGTATTGAGTAAGATATGTTCAACTAGACTTCATTGACTATAAGTTGGATGTTTTTCTTCTCTCCAATCATTCTTGCTGACTTACTACATATGTTCCCTGAACTTTCTACTTCTCAACTATTGCTTATCTCCAGCTATGCTTGCATGTATAAAGATGTTCGAGCGGCAGTTGATTTGTGCCATCGTGATGGGACATTAAAGCAAATGGTTGCCATAGATCCAAAAAGGTAGCTGATGTTTCTCTAAGATATTCTCTTCATTGTGAGTCTTAAATGGGTTAATCCGAGAGCATCTTTATGTTTCAAATGAAATTCCATAATCCAGTTGCAGTATGTTCTAATATTGTTCTTCTTTATAATTCCAGTTTCTGTAACATTTTTTTGACATGCCGATGTGAATTTTTTTTAATGGCATGTCTGATTTTTTACGTTTTCATTTGCAAGGTATATCAATGAGGACACCAGTATTGTCCCAATGCTCAAAATGCTCAGAGATTCTGGTCGCTCTACTTTCTTAGTGACAAATAGGTATTCTTCATAGACAATAATAATCTATCAGTTTAGTGCTTGTGGTGTGTGTTTTAACGTCTATCTTGATCACCTAATTTCAAATGTGTTGTACGCTTCTTCAATTATTGGATGATATTTTACAATTTAACGAAGTTCTCATTCACTTTCTAATTGTCATTCATATCCCATCTGTTTATTCAATTATATATATATATATATATATATATATATATATATATATATCACACAATGGCTGAGTCATTCAAAGATTTATGTTTTTGCAGTTTATGGGACTATACAAATATCGTGATGAATTTTCTCTGTAGTCCTTATACTTTGGGTGGCGGTGCTTGCAATTTTGATTGGCTCCGATACTTTGATGTTGTCATCACTGGCAGGTAATTCTATAGATATTGGTAGAGACATCTGCTTAATTTTTGTTTTCTGCATCTTTGCTGTTTTGCATCAGTGGCGTTCTTCAGTTAGGAGAGATAAGTTCTTAGTTGCATTTAATAATTTAGTTAATTTTATTTTTTGTAATAGGCTTGTGATAAGTTAACTTCAAGCAAGATTAGTTTTACAGCTTAAAAAGTAAAAGTTCCATCAAATTTGGAATTAGATGTTCCTGAGTTTGTAAAGGCATTACCATATGAAGTTCAAAGACACAGTGTAGGTACAAGCACTTGAATTCTTAGTTACTGGCTTGAATTTGAGAGTCACAATACCGGTGGATTTTTGACAGTGTCTAAGTGGTCTGCACTAGTTTATGGTTCTTATTAACAGGGCGAAAAACTGAAGGAAATGCAAAAGAAAACTAACCTACCTCAAATCCATTTGTGCAGTGCAAAGCCTGGGTTTTTCCATGATGAAAATCGGGCTAACCTTTTTGAGGTTGAACCTCAAACTGGCATGCTTCTTAATACTGATAATGGCACTCCAATGCCTCAGGTTTGTTTTAAAGGTCTTGCGTTCTTTGAAATTGTTTTGAAAGGTTTCTATCTCTCACATGATACTTGCATATGTTTTGCCTGAGATATTCTTTTCTTGTGCCCTTTCAAGGTGGGAGATACTTCACCTAGGTCATCATTGAAGAGTTTGGACAAAGGTTGCACGGTATTCCAGGTGTTTATTCAAAGCAACCCTTAGCAGACTAGACAGTGATGTTCTTTCATAGGAAACAAATGCTGATATTATGTACTTTGTTGTTTGATCTTTGCAGGGAGGCAATGTTGGTCATCTGCATAAGCTTCTTTCCATCGAGTCAAGTTCACAGGTGAAGTATTTTCATATATCTTAATTTACTTATACATTGAAATCAAATGACCTATGAAATTAAAAGGGTCTGTATGTTCGTACTTGATGGAGTGATCTAAATGGGAAAATGTTATGTTGAATTTAGTTCCCATAGCATAGCAAACTTTTATCTCTCAATAGGGTGATCCAGTCTTATAATCAGTGAAGATTTTTCCTTTTTGGGTTGAAACGTGTATAGACCTAATCACAGATGCCCCCTTCAACAGGTTCTGTACGTTGGAGATCACATCTACGGGGACATATTACGCAGCAAAAAGGTTCTTGGTATATGTCTCTTTTATCCTATAATTTTCTTCACTTTTGCCATTTTTTTGATGTCAGTGGATACATTAGATATGTTCACTATAAGCTCTTATCTTCATTTATTTGTTTCTATACCTACCTGTTCTTCATACTGTTTCATGCTCCATTGAGCAGGTTGGCGTACAATGCTTGTTGTACCAGAGCTCGCAAGGGAAGTGGAACTCCTGTGGGAAGTGAGGGACAGCCGTAAGGTGCCTAACATTTCTGTAACTCATCCACACTCTACCCCCTGCCATGGGGCTCTTCTTATGGAGCCAAGCCTGTGCTCCTTCTTGCCCATTGAATTCATCCTCTAGTGGATAAGGTTAGAGCTTCAGTTTACATCATTTTTTCCCCTCATTGACTTGGATGATCTTTTTTTTCTTCGCAGCAACTTAGACTGCTAAGGAACAAGCGTGATCAGATTGAAGATAAGATACACCATTTAAAGTGGTCACTCAAGTATGAATCTAATTTGAGCTTTGGACTTGTTAATAAAAGATTTCCAGACTTTAATATTACTAGGTTTAAGGGGTTCATGAGGAGACTAAGCAATGACTTTTCTATTGAACATCAAAAAGCTTGTTTGACTTCATTGAAAAATTCATTGTAAAAATTGGTTTGCTGAGTTTTTTCTTAAGTACTCTTTTCCTAAGATAGAGGATTTTTTTTAAGAACTTTTATTCAAATATTCTGCTGCTCTTTCTCAGGTTTGAGAATGTTGAACAAGAACAGAAGCAGAAGTTATCCTCCGCTGTGGAAGAACTGGAGGTTAGACCAAGCGTCCTGCCAATTTTAGGATCCTGCTACACTGAAAACTACTTTTCCATGGCATAATCCTTTAAATGATTTTCCTCTCTATTACACAGGTTCAAAGGGATCAAGTGCGCCTCACCCACCAGCAGGCTCAGAGAGAATGCCACCATGAGGTACGATTCAGCTTCTTCTCTCTGTTTTCAACAGGCATTTGGTCAGTTTGGTTACAAAAAGCAGGAAAACCTTTCCAGCTTTTCATCTTGAAATTTCTGAAGCCTGGGAAAGTGGGGGTGGAAAAGGTTCTGTCCATCTCTTTACAGATACTCATTTGTTATGAAACATTTGTAAAATTCAGCCAGTCTTCTTTTTCTCCTTCATTCTCAAAGCATGGGAAAACTTGAAGACTGGGTCCAGTTTACTGAAAAGAAATTATATTCTGTTTTGACATTTGCCACAAAGACTGCTACGTTTAATGGATGAAGGCTTGTGTTCCTTGTGCATAGAAAACCGCTTATGTATGGATGATCACCCATGTTTATCGTACAAAACTGCAGTTTCACAAGGTCTGGGGTCAACTCATGAAGACAGGCTACCAGAACTCACGTTTCGCTCATCAGGTAAGATTTCTTCTCAGTTTCCCCACCAAGTCCATGTAATGGTGCTAATCTCCGTCTCTGGACATAAGCCATTTCGCTTTTTCAGAGAGTAACTCGGTTCTGTTGTGCAGGTTGAAAGATTTGCTTGCCTTTACACGAGCCAAGTTTCAAACCTGAGCCTTTACTCCCCTGACAAGTACTACAGACCGAGCGAAGACTATATGCCTCATGAATTCCACATTCTTCCTCTCTGAGTCCTTGCCCTCACCGCTCTCAGATGGCACTGGTATCGTGCTAGGTCCACAACAAGTTGTTGATAATCAGCTTCTAGCGAAGTAACTTGTAAGTCTCATTCTGATATTCGGTATTTCATCAGTCTTCCCTAAAGATAGGAAAGGGGGCCATACAGGGTTCGGTTCTTGTCACTTTTTTTTTAGCAATTTTCTCGGAGCTGCACAATAAAGGGCTACAGTGTAATTGCACATTGTGTTCATGATCTACGAAATTCTGATACATCCGCTCACATGCTGCTGCTACATGGATCAGCATCAGCTTCCTCAGAATCAAGCGTTCCAGTTGAATAGTTACCAGATCAATGACAACGGAATAGGGGTTTGACTCAGAAACCGAAAATTGGAATCTCTCTAGTCTAGTGCTTATTGATGCTTCCCCAGCGTAAGGATTAAGCAGATTCTGATTACCAACTGGAAGCTACGATGTCGTAATGCACTCCCAGAAAGGAGTAAAAATTACACAGAGACCCCTCCACGATTACAATTGGCATTTACGAGGTCGACAACAAGTGCAATAAAATGGAAGGATGCCTAGATTGCGGGTTCTACTCTTTATCTGTTCTTCACAATCCCGAATCTTGTATTGGGTTGGATTATTACCTCCTAAAATCAAGCTTCTGGTTCAGACGAATTTCCCACACCGTTTTTTTTTTTTTTTTTTTTTTTTTTTTNTTTTTTTTTTGTTTTTCTTTCAATGCCCATCCACTCCCTCGACATCCGTCGCGACCGGCTCGGGAAATATATCGCTGGATAGCCTCTTGTTCCCGGACGAGAAGTCATTCCCACCGCCGCTACTGTGAGAAGTCACTCCACCAGGCTGTTTCAATCCACCATTTGAGTGCCCGGACATGGGAGCGCTCCCCGACGAACTGTTCTGCCAGCTTCCAGAGAAGGTGGCGCTCCATGATCCTGTGGAGGAATCTCTTCTTAGCCTCAAAAATGACCCAAAGTTGTTCTGTCGCCTCACGACCTTCAGAGGGTTCTCCAGCGCTCTGAGGACGTATTTCATTGGTGGACGTTTTGAAGGCTTCGGGTTAAGGCACGACCTGGCGATGATTGCCATGGCCAACACTTCGTCCAGCAGGTCCTCGTCTACTATCAAGGATGGGTCTATAATCTTCATCACGAGCTCCCTGTCATGTCCTCTGATGTACTGGAGGGTCTGCTCAAGCCACTCCCTCGATGTCGCATCATCTGATTGGCTGATTCCAATCTTGCCCGACACAAGCTCCAGCAGGACCTTCCCGAAGCAGAATACGTCATAGGCGCAAGTAGCTGTCCACGGCCCTGTTTCCATGAAACCAAACACAAACTGAAATCAGAGAAATCCCTCTCGAGTTTCAAGGGTTTTTCTTTCCATTTTCCCCTTACTAAAAACACGATGGGGAAGGAAGAAAACTTCTGAAGCGAGGTCAGGATTGCGTACCAGAAGCTCCTGGTTCTGACGTCCTGCACAATACAAGAGGAAAAACGCATTTGTGAGAGCGGACAGAATAACAGACGGACACGGATTCTTTCTACCACTGATGATCAATGGGACAAATTATTTCTCTCACTTTCGAAATTTGAGCATTCAACAGATGTCAATCGACGCTTTTTCATTTTAAAAGGTTCCTGGGATTTGCCACTGATTTTCCACAGATATTGTGCGGTAGTTGTTTGTTCAAAGAATTAAGCGTCAATGATCCTTTCGTCTGTTGCATTTTTCTCTCTCCTGTTAAAGGCACTCTCTGATCTGCACCTTCTTTAATGTCGTCATCAGATTGTCTGAGATAACAGTGGATGCATAACACAGGACTTACTGAGGTTTACGCAACAATCTCATGATGGCATTATGGTACGGATCCCCCTCCTGAAGGTGAACCTCACTCAAGCTCCCGAGCCGAACTTCGAACTTGTCATCAAGAAGGATGCTGCTCGCTCGGACATCCCTACATTCGAGGGAACCGTAAAGTTTACCTTTACAAATCTTATATGAAAGAAAATCCACTATTCAGGACAAAACGTACGAGCTAAAATCGGGTCGAATCTTTCAACCTCAAAAGCTCAAGCAGACTAAAGTTTTTCGCTGTCCACCATTGTCGCTCTGAAATAAATAACAAAAGCTAAAGATAGCAAAATGCGGCACACCTGTGCACAAAAGGAGGGGAGCACTCGTGATGCAAGTATGAAAGTCCTTCTGCAGCTCCAATAGCAATCTTCAAGCGAGTTATCCAATCAAGTGACCGAAAGCTCTTGTCCGCAGACTTCGTAGCTTTGTAGAAGGAGCTTGCTAAGTCCCTATTGGGCATATACTTGTAGACCAAGAACTTCTCCGTCTCCTCTTCTAAGCAGTAACCCAAGAGTGGAACCAATCTCGTATTCGAGGCTCTCCTGAAAAATTCCAGTTCCACTGCATATGGTTCCCTCTCACTCAAGTATGGGCCAGGCCCCAGGCTTGTTATCCTCTTGATCACAACAGGAGCCCGACCATCTAAAAGTCCGAGGTAGAGGTCCCCTGAGTGCCCATTTTTTATGAGGTTCGACTTGTCAAAATTGCAAGTCGCTTGAACCATTTGGTTGTATGAGAAAGAATCCCCAAGTGCAGATAAGATAAATGGTTCTTTAGGGATTGCTGGGCTTTCTACTTCAGGAACAGGGCCGACATCGGCATTCTTCCCTCCTTGCCCAGAATCTCTTCTTCTGAACCTTCTAAGAAGACATACAAGAATCAGTAGCAGCAATAGAATAAACCCCAGCCCACTACCTATCCAAATCAAAATATAAACCCGGCGTCTCTTCCTTGAGACAGGTCCTCTGGGCACCAGGGCCCCTGTATCTCCAAATTCATAGAATGACAGATTTCGTTTGGAGTAGAATTGTCGACAATCCAATAAGCTCCTCCGTTTCAGAATGTTCTGAAGGCAGTTGTTTTCAAGATTGACTTTATTGATTCCTACGCTGTTGGTCACATTACCCTGAAAGTAATTGCCTGACAAGTCGAGTGAACCTAAGAAATCGAGAGAAGACAAGTTCAGAGACCCATAGAACAAGTTGTTCGAGAAGTTGAAGACCACATTGGCGAGGTTGGCACTGCCCCATGAGCTGATTCTTGGAAACTCGCCCGTGAAACTATTTCCCGACACGTCTAGATATTTCAAATGAACAAGACCCGAAAACAGATTTTCTGGAAATCCACCATCTAGGCCATTATTCCCGACCTGCATGTCTTGCAAACTCATCAAAGCTTTTAATTCCACTGGCAATGACCCTGAGATTGAATTCTTGCTGAGATCAAGAGTACTTAACTGAGATAGATTACTCAACTCAGCTGGAACCGAAGCAGTAAGGCTGTTGTCCGAAAGATTCAACACTTGAAGCCTGGAAATCAAACCTAAACTTGGAGGTATTGTGCCTACTATGAAATTTGAGGACAAATCAAGTCTTGTGAGATTCCCCAGCATCGATAGCTCTTCAGGTATAGGCCCCGTCAAGAGATTTCCTGAAAGGCTGAGAACTGACAACTCACTCAATTGCCCCAAATTAGAATCAATATTCCCAGTGAGATTATTATCAGATAGATACAGAAACTTAAGCCTACTCAAGTTCCCGAGCGAGCCCGGGATAGACCCATTCACAGAACAGGACCGGAGGTCCAGAGTTTGAAGAGAACCAACCGTGGACCCGAGCCACGTGGGTATGGGCCCAGGGAGGAGGAACCCGGACGCATTGAATGAAGACAAATAGGTCAAATTAGCAAGAGCATCGACCGCAAATTGCGGGCTGCGCCTACCACGGTAGGTGCGTTTGAAGCCAGAGATGTTTATTCCGACGATTCGCCCGTTCTTGCACGTTATGCCAGTCCAGTTCGAGCAGGGGTGACCCTCTACTGGCCAGTCACGGGCCTGGAGCCCCAGGGAGGACCGGAGTTCGAGCAATGCGGAACGTTCAATGCTCGAGACAAGGTGCTCTTGCTGGGCTGCAGCATGCTGCATCAAGAACAAGAGCAAGAACAAGGTTGCTGAGCTGCCCACAGCAGCAAAACTTCCTCTTCCTCTTCTTCCTTTTTCCATAGCTTCTTGGTTCATCTCATCGCATGCTTGGGTATTTCATCTCACACTTGAGGACCCCACCAAAGTAAAAAGAGTGGGGATTCCGATGTCTCGCTATCAGTAATGTTCTCTGCAACCCACGAGCAATATGGAGAACACAGTACGACTCCTCCTCTAATCGAGAACTTCGCCCCCCTCAAAAATATAAATATTTTTTTTCTGGCTTTAATGACTTTCCAGTAGTATCTGAAGAGATGTAAATATCAAGACTTCACTGCTGAACTGCCAAACTCTAACCCAAGGGCTCCATTCAACCAAGACCCAGCTCTGATCCTACCGCAGCAGCTCTGTTACTCTGTACAGCCGCTGACCCAAATATTCACACAGAAAGAACTGAATGATATGAAACCCAAAACGACTACAGCAGACGATATTACAAACACAGCAAGTGTAACGCCAGTTCAGAGAATGACTGAATGAGTATCTAAGAAATCACAGACTTACGTAGGAGGAGAATCAAGATAGCCGTAATTCGACCGGTTTTCTAAACATAGAGGAGGATAGGATTTTGGAAAACGAGGAGAGAGTGGAATAACAGGGGAGGAGGTGATGGTAGCGGCAGTGGTGGTGACAATGAGCGACGGTAGATGAGAGGAAGAGGAATATTAATAGCGCTATAGCCGCCGGACGCTAATGATAAAACATGAGGGAGTGGTCAAGGTGGAGAGGATAAAGTTTCTGCCGCTTTCAGGGTCGTCGGGGAATCATCCAAAATGGTGAGCATTCCAACATGAATCCAGACCATTTAATTTTGCTTTCCTTTTTTATCTATATTAACTTAATATTTTTAATTCAGTTAAAATTTACTTTAAAATCAATTCATAATTAGATTAAGATACCTAAAAATATTTTTATTAATTCTACTCACATGAAATTTATCATTAAATCAACTATCTTACTATCTTACTCTATAATGTATGTGCCATTTTTTCTGGCTCTTTTTTTGTTTATCCCCTGTTTAGAGAAGGAGATCCCATTCTAATTCCGATTTAGGTTGAAGCATGATTGATCGTGATTCCTATTCTATGCATCCAGGGCGTAGGCATAAAATCCCAAAAGAAAGGAGAGAGATAGAGAGAAAACTCAGCTTGGCGTAATCCAGTGGTTTAGTACTCATTTTTCCGATGAGGGGATTCGAGTTCGAGTCCCACCTACGACGGGGAGCTCTTAAATCCTTAAATAAACCGACTCAGAGCGATCTAGATTAGTGAGTTGGACAAAATCTATCTGCATACCGACAATTTATATAAAAAAAAAGGAGAGAGAAGATAATTATATAGGTATCCCTATCGTGGTGCCAACTCTTACACGCAGCACAGGCAGGCACAAAGTAAGGAGACACTGAATGATTTACACGTACCCAAATGAGAAATATAGGGACATTATTAGTTATAATCTAGATTTCATATAAATATCTTAAAAGAGTAGATAACTATATATATATATATGTGTGTGTGTGTGTGTGTGTGTCGTTTTCGGATGGGCGTGGTTGGACTGGTCTGGCACAAATTCTACATAATTTTCTTCTGTTGAATTTTCTCCCATCTGCTTCAATACACGTGAATTTTATTTAGTTTTTTAAGACAAATTTTCCATTTATTTATTGAGAAACGTTACATCATTCCCGGCAAGGCTACATGTACGTGCCGTGATTAGGCCGCTAAAACACTTGCACTCCACTGGAGGCTACCAAAGTGGTCAATATTCCAATTTTTTTCTTTAAAAAAATTAAATATATATGCATATATGTAAGCATTTTGATGTCAGTAATTATGAAGTAAGCCATAGTTAATTTCAGAAAGCCAAATGAAATGTGTACAAGTGAGTTTATTATTTTAAAAATAATTCTATCGCATAGTCTCATTTCATGGCGAATATTTACCCTCTGCTAGTTGAGTTGGGTGGTCTGTATTGGCGTCTACGAGCTGAATTAGGCTGTCAAAAAACGGTTCACACCCTCACGGGTAAATTACACCGGTGGTACAAAACGTTTTGACAATGTAACACTTTGGTACAAAATGTTTAAAATGTAACTCGATGATACATTTTCTTTCAAACATGTAACACTTTAGTACATTCCGTTAATTTTTTATTAACGCCGTTAATTTTTGATGACGTGTACTGTGTACGTGGCATTTCTTGATGACGTGGCTTCATATTTTAAATATGTGGATTGCCACGTGGCACATGGTGGGACCCACCATTTTTTTATTCATTTCTCTCTCCGCACCTCTCTCTCTCTCTCTCTCTCTC
>CXYZ01011952.1:120934-252177 GCA_900006705.1 Sonneratia caseolaris | reverse complement strand
GAGAGAGAGCCGAGTGAGAGAGGGAGAGGGAGAGGGAGAGGGAGAGAGAGTCGAGTGAGAGAGAGAGCGGGAGAGAGAGCCGAGTGAGAGAGAGAGAGAGGTGCGGAGAGAGAAATGAATAAAAAAATGGTGGGTCCCACCATGTGCCACGTGGCAATATGAAGCCACGTCATCAAGAAATGCCACGTACACAGTACACGTCATCAAAAATTAACGGCGTTAATAAAAAATTAACGTTACATGTTTGAAAGAAAATGTATCATCGAGTTACATTTTAAACATTTTGTACCAAAGTGTTACATTGTCAAAACGTTTTGTACCACCGGTGTAATTTACCCACACCCTCACTCCCAAACGTGGACTGATAAGAAGAAGATGACGAGAATGCCCTTGATTGATTGGGACAAACGTGCCAGCTCTCATCCCGCAGTTTCCGCGTGGACCTCACGGCTTCACCCAAAATCAAATCTCTCTCTCTCTCTCGGCAGCTCCCCTCTGCAACTTGGGAAATCCAATTCTTACATTCGCTACCCCTCGATCAAGAGGCCTTCCTTCCTATTTCTGTCTCCCAATATTGTCTCAGCTCCTCATGATTCAAATCCCTGATCCACCCGCTAAACATAATCAAAAGATACGGATTGGGTATAAGTTACATTCGCCCGAGGAGGAGGCTGCTGCTGCTGCTGCTGCTGCTGCTGCTGTTGTTGTTGTGTGTACACGACGAATCCAAGACTGAAACAGATGGGGACATCTGCGTCCCGGTTTAGCCGGTAGGGACGTGTCTAGAATTTGGATGGAGCGGGCGGGATTCTTGGCCGACGATCAAAAGCTTAGCCTCGCCAGTGGCAAATTACCGGGGCCCCTTCTCCTACTCTGACTCGGTCTTCTCCCCAGCGATAATAATAAGGACGAGAGTTTCCTCGTCATCCATTGAAATTTGTTTGTTCGCTTGTGTGTGCGAAATCGCCATGATAATAATAATAATAATAATAATAATAAAATCAATCATCCTATGAATCACAGATGCGGCATGCCCTTCTTGTAGTTGTCTCTGGTGGATTGATGAGTGGCTGTGGGCAGGCAGCGTCCTTGTCAAAGCTCTCCCGCCGGCGGCCAATTATTGTGAACTGGAGGGCGATATTTCTAAAGTAGTAGACCGACGAGCTCGTGTCAAGGTGACCAGAACCATTATTATCCTAAATCCAGAGTGCGAATCAACCTTAACCTTCGTGCCAGAGACATATTCATATGAAAGATTTATTCATGGAACGGTAGAATTTTCTTTCCAAAAATTAAACGGACCAGAGTGACTCAATCTTTTTGAGTGGTTAGAATTGTCTTTGATGTGATGCGTCGGTACGTGACCTGACAAATTAAAAAGTGACCCTTCATGTTTTCCCCCTTCCGCATGGATTTGAAGTCTCACACGGCACATATCTATACACTCATGCATGTGCATATTTGGGAGATTTTTATAAGATTGTTTTATATGATTTACGTATAATATTATAACAATCGATTTATTTATCAACTAATATATTATATAATTTTAATATATCATTAATTCTTAAATATGAATTCCAAAAATTTTGAATCCTTAATCTAATTTGCTCTCCATTATTAACCTAGGAGCAAGTTGACGCCTCATATACTTTTATAGGTCAATGCCACCAACAAAAACATCGCCGTCGTTCAACCCCCTTTTCGTACACTCGTGAAGAGAACAATGAAATTATTGTTGTAAACCATATCCGTGAGTACATTTTCAAAGTGAAATCAACGTAGTTTTAAAATTGGATTGGGCAGCCAATTTAAGCGGTTCACCATTGAATCAGTCACTCACCCAGTACGGTTCCTATAAAAGACCCAATTGCACTTTCGATAAGGTCAATTCCGGTTGAACCGGCCAGTTCTTAGTCCGATCAGTCAATCTGATTAAACTGGTAAAAAACTCAGTTGACTTAAAATAAAAATATAAATATAAACCTATTATAATATACTTAATTTTATTTTACTAAATTTATATTTATATTTTATGTTAAATTTTTATTTAATATAATTATTATATTAATAATTTTAGTTATAAATTATATTCAAATTATGATATTATAAAAATTTATTAGTAATATTATATATTAAATATACTATTCAACTTATTGAACCCTCAATAATGATGCTCTGGTACGAACTGAAGCTCTCCGTAAATTGCAAATCCAAAAGCATTAAATCTAATTATTGTCATAAATAATAATCTCCCCTTTTTTTAATCGATAAATGGTATAAAAACTTGCTCCTCCTCCTTTAAGAATCCAATTTTCGGCGTCACTCAACGTAGAGGACACGTAAACAGATCAGCAATCATTATAACTCACTGAGGAGCCCACTGGACTGGAGAGTTAGAGTGATGCGCCACAATTTAAGCCCAACTCATGACCCAGCGGCCCAACACCAGAATCTCAGCGTATGGAACGCACAACATAAGTCATAATCTATTACCCGGTAATCATCGCCTGATTTTATGACGTCAATTTTGATTAAATTTCTCTTACATCCTAAACTAAGGATTCCTACGCTAGAATTTCACCCATGTCTTTCTATTCCCTCCCCTCGCTTCTAAGCACGGGAAGAGCTCCGCCTGATCAGTGACAAAGACCATTCCACCCTTCTTTCCTTCTCCGTTAAACGGAGCGTTTTTGTATGTCAAGTCTGCGACACGACAAGGACGTGCGACTGCCCTGGAACGCCTTTGAGCGGTACAGCGTGCGGCTAAAATCCTAAAAGGTGTTCGCTTATTACCCGCTGTCGCAGTGAGCAGCCGCAGGAGATGGAAGCTGATTCTTCACCTCTCAAGGTAGCCTTCTGCTTCACTTACACATCACCTCTGGACTCCTTAATTGCTATTCTATCGAGCGGGTGGACAGAGTTTTATGCACTCTGAGCTCCATTTCAGTTACATCCAACCTTTCTTGTTGCTTCAAGTGAATACCCGCACATTACTGAGCTGCAGCGATTCGGCTCATCATGTTTTGTGCTTGCACCCTATATGGGTCGTGAATGTATTTGAAATGCAGGGGAAGATGGTTGTGAAATTGGATAGAAGATGAGTGAACGACATAGCAACTGTCGAATCTGCAGATTAATCTCAAGAAAGAAGGTGTTAGTGTTTTATGAGACTTTGTTTGCTGAGGGTGTTGCAATTTCGTGTTGGTGCAGTTAATTCTTGGTTCTTCCTCAATAGCCCGGCGGAAGATTCTGGCCGAGATGGGGTATGAGTTCACACTCATGGTATACTTTCTTTCGCCACTTACAATCGGTGTATGAATTTGAATTTCTCTGCCTGGAAGCTTATACTCCTATGCATTGGCGTAGTCTGCAGATATCGATGAGAAAGGTATCCGTAAGGATACGCCTGAAGAATTGGTGATGGCCCTTGCTGAGGCTAAGGTAAGGTGTTCGTTTAGTTATATTAATCTCCATGAGTGACAGAAGGGTATGCTCTGATGCACGATTGTAAATTTTTTTTTCAGTGGATATTGCTACAATAGAAGTTTTTGCTATGTTTTGGTGTCGTTTGAGTGACTATTGGGTCTTCTCAGGGGAGGATTTTGATCGAGATCTTTTCTCTTTGATTGAGTGGGTTCCATTTCAGGCTGATGCTATCACTTCAAAACTACAAACTCTAAATAATCCTGGGGTTCCTGAACAAACCATTCTAATTGCAGCAGACACAGTATGTCTTCTATGTGGATTTCCTTAGAGATGCCTACATATTTAAATTCGACAAATCCACCTTGTGCCATCTATGATTTGAGGGTATATTTCCACTTTGATAGCCGCTTTCCACTGTATAGGTCTAACAGGACAAGCTGAAGTGTTCAATTCTTTCTTCGGTCTTCCTTTTCCATTGGTGTATTGCATTTTGAAGGAGGAGGTCATTGTTCACTGAGTGGAAAAAGGGTTTCTCGTACAATTTCTAGCCACTAAAAATTCCTGTCCCTCTCTCTCCCTCCCTCCCACCCCCCTGCCACATTAACGCGTTGACCTGACTAATTGATTTGGCTATTTGTCAATTTTGTAGATTGAGTTTCAGATTAAGAAATTTGTTGAATCTTGTATTATGACAATGTGACTTTGCATTTCTCAGTTGCGTTTCATTAGTTCCTGTTAATGGTTCGCAACCTCGTCCTTTCTTGAAAACTCTGGGACGGTTTAAGCATGACAGCTGGGCACTTACTTCTTATCGGGAACCTTGTCAGGCCGCAGCCATTTCCCTGAAGCTCCCTACCAGTGATTACGTGAAGGATGCTGTTGATACCACATTATTAATAACTGCTGACCAAGTAAAAATCAATTTCATTGTTATCTATCTAGTATCACAGCTACTTTTGTGGCCATTTTGAAACTTGAAAACCTCTGCAACCATCTTTCCTAAAGCAATTGAATTTTCACCAAGACTGCCTCGCGTTTCTTATGAATCTATGAATGCCATGTAAAGGAGTTGCTTCTTCCATATGAACCATGGATAATTTCGTCCAACTTTCGCATTTTGTAACTGGGAAAACAAATCAACCCGTTAAGTTCACTTGAAAATTTGAACTTGATTTATGCTTCATTATATTGTATTTTACACAATTACACAATGCGTTTGCTGCATGTACTAATTTTCTTTGATATTTTTTTATTTCTGGATTAGTTCCAATGGAGATTTTTTAAAAAAAATTATTGATAAAGTGAGGCATTGGGAACTGTACCCTCAAACATAGATGGCCTTTTGGTGCTAAAATGTCCTATTAATTTATAGTTCTTATGGTTGTGAAATTCTTGTGTTATTTCTTACCGTAACCAAATGATTTGGAGGTGGTGGTCTATGAAGGTGCTATCAGGGAAAAGCCATCCAGCAAGGAAGAAGCTCGAGAATTTTTAAAAGGTGTTCTGCAAGAGAAAAATACACATACAGAAAGATGCGTTAAGAGTTTCTCATGATTTAAGCTTTTAGATTGATGGAGGTATTCTTGGGAATGTATTTGTAGGATACTCGGGTGGACGAGCTGCTACTGTGAGTTCTGTTCTCGTTACAAATCTTAAAACAGGAAAAAGAAGAGGAGGATGGGACCGAGTTGAGGTATGATTTTTCTTTTGTTTACATGATGTTATATTGAGATACAACAGCAACAGTCAGACCACTTTTATTACCGATAAGAAGAGTAGCACTGTATGCAACAATCCTTCCCTAAAATATGGTCTTTGGATCTTGCATACTTCCATAGGTGATAATCTATTCGGATTCCTGCATCTCTTATAGAGATAGGCCTGTTTTTATTTCCTTGGGTGGATCCCAAAAATTGATGTTATGCTCAGCATGCGTAATGCTTGTTGTCAGTCTGGCTCTATTCAAGTTCAAGCTAAGTTTGAGAACTAATTCCAACTAGATTAAATATGTATGAAATTTGAATTTAAATACCAAGATAATTCATAAAATAGAAGTAGCTCTATTCAGAAGGTTCAAGTACTTGATATAATTGTTTCATGATGTTTTGCAGATAATTTTTCATGAAATACCAGATGAACCGATTGAGAAACTGGTATTGGGTACTCTCTTCCTGGATTTATTATAAGAAATTATTTGGACTCTCCTTTTTATGGTTCAGATCCTGGAAACACTTGACGATTCAATCTTTGTTGTAGATTGAGGAAGGGAATGTGCTATACGTTGCTGGGGCACTGATCATTGAGCATCCACTGATATTGCCATTCGTGAAAGAAGTGGTTAATTTCTCGACTCTTATCACAATCTTGTCCACTTACGTCCAGTAACATAATTTGAGTTATGTTACCTGGTACATAGTTTGGTTTGTTATTGGTCAATCCGTCTTATCTAGTTAATGATTATCATCATCATTGGTAAGTTTATTATTGGTTCATCCTTCTCATCTCATTCATGAGCTTCATCAGCATTTGTAGATTGCTCAGAGCTTTTGAGTTTAAGTTCACCAGTCGACATCATGCTGTGTTCATCAATTTAATCTCAAGTTTATTGATAGACAAACTGGTCAAGAAAAGCTCTGTATGAGTGTAGGTAGATATTAAGGTCTCATTTGGTGGATATTTGAAATATAACGAGTTGATCAGTACAGTTTCATCTCCTGTCCTCATTTTTTGGCCATGGAGTCATTCTGTGTTTGTGATCCTATGCAGGTGGGAACAACAGATAGTGTGATGGGACTCCCTAAAGCTCTAACCAAGAAGTTGATAAAAGAGGTTCTCTGAGTGAAGTAGCTGTTTGATTTTTCACTCAAGACACCTGCCCGTGAAGTCACTGGGATCTCCTGGCTGCTTCTGCTGTTAATCTGATATTCACCTGTTCAAGCTCGATGCTCTCTAGCATGAATAGTTATACTGAAATCTGTTGGAGATCATTCGGTCATGACATTTGCTCTCCCTCTATTTAAGGGATTTTAGGAAACACTATCCGGTCTGATGTAAAGGAATGACGTGTCGTCTCACCCAACTTAGACAGTGGATGGTTACAAACTCTGATGGACAAGGTTCAACATGATTAGCTGGGTTACTCCCAGAATGAAATATCCGCAAGTTAAGAATGACGGTCCGTGTGTCGATAATGGTAGTTACTTTCCCATCTTGTCCTGTGTTGTTTGATCCGAGCTTGAGAACAGATGTTGTTGGTTATTAAAAATGAATGAGACCAATCTAAATCACTCTTATCTGAAAATTTTCGTAACTGAACAGCTGAGATTGAACGGTGTTTTGGGGGCCATTGATTAAGATCGACCTGGACATACAATGAAGCTTCGTTTTGAGACATAACGGTTATGTACTGGCTTTTTTGCCGGTTTTGGGAGGCCTTTTGGCTCATTGACCTCATTCTAGAACGTCAGACTAAGCAACAGACTTAAGCAATCCTCAATCCTTGTACCGATATCAGCAGCTGAGATTAGGCAACTATTACCAATCTTAAAAAATTCTTACTTGAGTGACCTTTCTACCTTATTACTGAACCATCTCGGATTTTTTTAGATAACAGGTAATTTACGTAGGAAAATGATATATATACAGATTGCCAGTAAATAGTATTGGGCTATCAATGAAAACCATGTCCATGTTGTTAATTCTTAAATACTATTTATCTATAGGGACATAAGTCGGCGCTTAAACAGATAGACCCTAAAATTAGCACCAAAGTTACGGTTTCACAAAAAGAATCAGAACGGGAATTCTTAGAATTCATTCTATCGGACTTCAGAACACAGTCGAGCAGGCTGAAGAAAAATGCCTGCTTCTCTTCTCCCACTAACGCCGCGAACATTTCGTACGGTTTCTGCGCCCATCACGCACATGGGGGCCGACATCATCAGGAGAAGTGAACCCGGCTCTAGTAGGAAGCCAAGAAATGGAGACGTGGGAAAGCCCCATCTAAAGGACCTCTGGATTTCTTCCAAAGTTCTTCCCCTCGCCTCAGGCACCCATGTAGAAGCAAAAGCCACAGCCAAAGCGCTCACAATCACGTAGATCGTGAATGTAGCTGTTTTGAAGTCGCAGACGTAAGATTGGATCAACGCCAATCTTTTGAACAAACAGAGACGAAAGTTGGCCGTAGTGATCTGGGACTCCCGTTTGGAGGGACTCATTGTGTAACTGACTGACCGGTCATAGATGTTGATAGCTACAAGGTCCCATCTCTATTAACGTGGGTTCCGTAGTAGTCAATTGTGATAAATACCAGCTCTTAGCAATTTTTCTTGTGAGACATTTCATGCAGACAAGATTCAGGGGAGAGAGGGAAAGGTACCTCCACTGCTCCAACTTCAGAGCAAGTTTGCGGTCGCAGTGACGACCCACAAGAAGAACCAGTTGGAGAGAGTTGCGATGCTTCCAGCAAGGACCCTTATGTTAATTGGAAGGATCTGCAATCAGCAAACATGCAGGCCATCAGATCATTTTCATCCCTCTCGTTCTGCAGCTTGAAAGAGATATTGATCGAACACATACGATCAGAAAACTATGTACCTCAGACGTTTACAAACCATGGAATGGGTCCCATTCCAAGAGAGAATGCAACAACCATCGCCTGAAAAAGGGTGGAGAAGATGAAATCTTTGAACGTATGTGTGTTTGCTATTTAGCAGCACGAACCTGAACAGATTATTTACATACATACCACAACACCAACCGAACCGCAGCGAGAATGCTCGGAACAGTGTAGAGAGTAGAAGCATCGGAGATTGCGCCGCCCTGTGTGTCACAATTAAACAGAAGAAAGCTTGACGGGAGATAACAGCAGGAGTGGGAGAATAATTCCTAGTGTTTTGGTTTTAGAGGTATGCACCAATTACCCATATATCTCGGGAAAACATAGGAAGAAAAGCTGTAATAATCATCAGGTAGCATGTATGAATTACAGCGGAGAGAGGGCGAGGGAGGGAGTGAGAATCTTGGCCAAAACAGCTAGTATTCTCCATCCAACAAAAAAAATTCCCAGGAGATAAGCTAGCATTATCCCAATAGTGACAGAGAACTCAAAAACAAGAAAATTTCATCCGCCTATGTTTGGACCGATTTAATGAAACATTAACTATAATAAGTAGATTACACTAAGAATATAAGCTTTATCGTAATACATAAATATTTAAATATAATCACAGTTAAAAGACAAAAACAATGCCATAATGCTTTTCTTGCCGAACGTCATAATGCTTGGTTGTAGTAAACAATCAGTAGGATATGTTTTTTAATATGGAAAAAAATTAGCTGAGAAAATAATAACCAGAAGGAATTTTTTTAGCCAAACAACCAAATAAAGAGCCATGAGAGGCCTTCAGTTTTGGCAGCTGGCTGGCTTTTGTTTTTTTGTTTTTAATATAGATGGTTTCGATATTATAATAATCGAGTAATTTATTAAATAATATATTATATATCTTGTAATCTATAATTAATCTCAATATATTAATTTTGAGAATTTTAAACTTTAAATCTGTCTTATTATATGTTATTAATTGCATCGTCTGAGGATATTTTGGGAAATTTGCATCTTGTTATCAAAGGTGTTAGAATTATATTTAACCGAGAATCTTTCTGCCGGATCTTTATCAATGACCATAAAAATTTGTTAATTTCTCTGTTAGATTTGATAGGTGGGTCTATGACAGTTTTGCCTGACGGGCCATGAGGGGTCACCTGACAGACGTATAACACTGGGAGAAGAGACAATAAGAAAAGATGTGGGCCCACTTGGAGATTCCTTGTCATTTTTGCACGAGCTACACATGTCATCTTGTGAAGCAAAGACTTCACTGTGCACGTGCCAATTTTGCACATTTGATATCCAAAGTCAAAACAAATCCTTAACTAATTTGGAATTAAGCTTCAGCTCCAGTTTGCCAATAAAAGATGCAAAACTATAATGTATAATCATTTTTCATTTTCATCATAATCACTTATTATAAAAAAATATGATATTGATATTTAATAGTAGAACAATACAGTAGTATCACCCGAGCATTTCCTTTATCTCCTTCTTTTGGATCATATTTCTCTTAGTAAGTAATGTTAAGAGAAAAGTAGAGTAATGCAACTAGAGCACACGATTATTAACAATTAGGAGAACACATACATAGATTATAGATAGGTGGATGAGTATATAGATAGACAGACAGACATACTACAGTAATAATCCATCCAAACCGTATTTTCGGATATATCCTATCCATAAAATTTGAATAACAAGGGAACACATAGACAGACGGACTAGCCACCGTCGATCCAACGCTCGTCTTGGGGGATCTTATTATTTACATTTAGCACTTCCATACACATATATATATATATATATCGACACAGTTGCCTTAATGAAAGTAGTCAGATTCACTCTTGCTGTTTTGCTGGGACTCGAGACTCTGCACTACCTGCATGCACGGGAGAATTAGAAGGATCAGATAATTAGAAAATGATGAATTAAGCTGATCGTAAGCTTGATTAGTGAGTTTCCTCTAAGGGATTATTGAGTTAATGTGACACAAATAGTCAACTCTCTGGACCACGGCTCAGTCAACAGCACTGTTAATTTATCATGGAAGTGTCTATTTTTACTAGGCGTATCACACAGTGAAAGTAAAGTTCAACACTAGCAGTCCACTGTGCAGCTTCTCCAATTCTTGTATGAACAACTTGCCCTAAATTAAGGCAAATTTTGCCTACACTCCGGTGCAATTGCGAGGCTTGGATCATCCCATAATGGGAGATATATGAATCGTATCAACCATGTAAACAAAAATTATAAGACAATAATGATTAGACAAAAGTGGATTTCCTAAGCTCAAGAAAATTACGCACCGCCAGGTCATCTCTGGGAATGCTAATAATGCTCCTCTGCCATGCAATATTCTTTAAACGCCAGTCTGTATATGTTCGAACTAATTTCGGAATCAACTAAAAATCTCTCTTGTCAATGTAATTTTCCAGAGAGTTTTGAGTGCAATTATAATGGCTACCCGCCAGAATGAAGCACTAGCATTCGATTTAGCTTGTTATAAGTACGATGTTAAGTTCAATGTATATTATGTGATATGTCTTCTAATAAACATACCATAGGAGCATATGCGTGGTAGCCATTGATGCGTAATTACTTGAACTTACGATGAGACGCCAAAACCAGGTAGATCAGAGGAAGATATTACCAGCTTTTCTGTGGTTGATCTCGGATCGGTTCATCGGTAGTTTGGGAAAGGGACCTGGCCGGACTCTATCTTGTGCACATCCTTCACGAGGATCTCGTAGTGCCTCTTCACTTCCTCGACCGATTTCCCGACCACCCGGGCAACATTCTCCCAGCGGTCTGGGGTGTCCTTGTCGTAAAGAGCCAGAGCCTCCTCAAACTTCTTGTTCTCCCTTGCAGTCCACGATGAGCTGCCCGACGCCATCTCTCGCGCTTAATTACTAATTAGCAACGACGACAGGAAGCCTGAAACACGAGATGGAAAATGTGAATACTCTGTACCAGTTCGATTTTAATTAGCATCGGAAGAGAACCCCAAGAGAGCAAATGAAATGGGTGAAATGATGAGGTGAAGAAACCTTGCCTCAGTCAAGGGAGAAGTGAACTCGAGTCAAAGGATGAGTATGGGAAAGAGTTATGCGCAGTAGCTCCCCTTATATAGTGTCGTCGGAAAGAGAAAGGGATCGCTTTTTTGTTTTCTTAAACTATGAGACGTTATAAGCCGCATTATTTTAGATTAATCCCCCGCCTTCAGGTGCCATTCACACATGCTTTCCCAGTAGAATCTGACTTTCTGCAAATACAGATAAAGCTTGGAGCACAGTTTGTCGTCTAGGTCAGACTTCGTAATTGGTCTGTCTCTCTCTCTCTCTCTTAAACACAGAGAGAGAGAGAGAGAGAGAGAGAGGGAATCGACGGCCTTTGTTTATGCAAATTGGCGAGTATACTAAATCACTACAGCGATGGGTCATGTCAGGGATCCACTCCACCCAAAATGAGAGAGTTGAATTTTTAAAAATAATATATAATCTTTTACTATTTTATCAGTAAAAAAATTTCAATAGTGGGTGTAAATACAAGCACTTGCAAGGTTGGAGTTGAAATTTTATGATTTATTCAAATAACATCTAGCTATATGCATTCGTGCATATATATATATATATATATATACTCGCGCTCGAGCATACCCACTATGAACAGAAAATCCTTAAAGTTTGATGACGTAATGCCCAGATCTACCGTTCGAGTAACGACGGAGAATATGCCCCCACCGCCCCTTTTTTTCCTCTTCTTTGTGGGATAATTTGGAATCGTACGTACGTGCGGTTGCTACCAGTGCGATGTTGGTGCTGGTGGAGCAGCACTATAATTAAACTATGGGAGCATAAATAAAGTGCTGAAATTCGCCCCCCTTTTTATACTGCGTGACGTCAACATCTCAGCATTCATAGATTGATTAATTATGATTTGCAACTGAGTTGGAAGTACATATAACATATACTATCAAGTATAAATTCATAAATTTAAAAATGGGATAGTAAATAGGAATGAAGTGATATATTAAATTATATAAATAAGAATTATATGTGAAAATTTTTAATTTTTGGTTTAAAACTTTTATTTATGTAACAAAAGATTTTGTTTACTCGGTTTGTGTGCGGTTCGTTTTCTTCCTTGTTAATTTATTCATAAGAATAAATCTGCAAATCATGGAGAGTTTAATTGGCGAGTGATCAGAGAGATTGGCCACTTTGGAGGCGACGATCTTTGCACGGACTACAATTCCAACTCGACCACTTGTAAAACTGATTTGAACTCATAATTCTACCATAAAAAAAAGAATATATAAGATTATTTTAATTAATTTATAATGACAAAATAAATTTATTTTCCTTTTTCTCTCATAGATCACATGAATTTATGAAATATTCTAACTAATTTTAATTTAATTTGGATTCGTTAATGAATGGAAAATAGCTCTATAATCATGTGTATGGTTCGTCTAATCTCCCCCGATTAACGCTAAAGTCCGTCGTTCAGGTGGATGAAGATCTTGATGTTCACGGTTGGCGTCATCAACAAGATTCACCAATTTCTCGAGGAATAAAATTTGAAAATTCATAAACTAAATGGGCCAATTTGGGAAAATTTATATATCTTGGGCCTACTGTGGACGGCACGATTGGCTTCTTGAAATGACGTTTGTGCTCCAAGTTGTACCATATATAAGAGCCCGATTAGGAAAAAGGAAAAAAAAAGGAGAATAAGGGTTCAATTTAATTAAAAAAAAGACTATTCAGCTGTTTTTTTTTTACAACAGTGGTGGTGTGCGCTACTCCATATATTATATAAGTTCATTTGAATCATATCAATTAAATTCTAGATACTAATTTATGAGAATTTTAAATTTTAAATTTGATTTATTACATGTTACTAGCTTAGTAATGAACTGATATGCTCGATGATGGATTATTCAGCCGCTAAATTTCTAAGGAATCAGCTGACAAAAATTTTAAAAGAATATATATAAAAAGAAAAAGAAATTGGCACACAGAATCTGTATTATTTTCTTCCACTTACTAAAGGTTCAACCACAGATGCTTCATGCATAACGCCCGCGCTTGAATTCCTTTTCATGATTTGTGGCTAGATATGTGTCAACGCTGCTGTTCCTGTCGATTTAAAATAAATGAATTTTAAATTTAATTTTTATTAGTAAAATTTTATATGCGGATATATTTTTCTTATATCTTTTTTTAAATCATAAACTTATATATATATATATATATATGTCAAACCTTGTTTGAATTTGTCGAGCTTCCCTTCTATCTAACTTAATTTTACATATGATTTAATCCAATGCCACATATTGCAACGATTAATGTAAGGACATACTATTGTACGTCGAAAAAGATCGACCCTGTATACGAATACAACCTGTAATCCCCTATATGAACACGAGGGAGCCAGGCGAGAAATCGGATATCTCTGGCTCCTGTAATCCTTTAAGGCCTCACCTGAGAATATCAAATATACTATTGTATATGGTTCAAGGTCTAAATATTAAACTTGAACATGTAATTCTTGCCGAGCTGAGGTAGCTAGTCGAATGTCATTGGACAATATATTCCAAATCACACAATATGATGTGCAAGCATTGGAGGTCCGAAGCATGCACGGATCTGTACTCAGGACCGCAAATTTGAGAATCACCTATGGTTGGTAGTCAAAAAGATGGGACGAACTTGAAGATGGGCCGGGTGGCTGTTCGCCTTTAACAAAATAATAATAAGGAGGATATCAGCTCTAATTTCATTAATAATTAAATCCAAGATTTATTTAGAGATGTTATCCTTTCGGATATGGGCTCATAAGGTACGTTAATTAGTTAGAATTCATTCGATTACTTAGTATATCGAATTATGTGAACGTGGAAAATTAGTAGTGGGTACCTATGTATGTATGAGTTCGGATACACCTAGCTACCGATAAAAACGTATCGCACAATCTGTGCTTTGCGTGCGGCTTATGAGAATAAGGAAGAACGTACAGGATGTGGAATGGCCATGGCATATTCCCCATAATCATGCCTTATTTGTTATAACAAAGCGGCCGAAGTCAATGTTATCATTTATAAATACTACTTCACGTAGCATGGAATTCATTGGACCACAGAAATCGAACACGTAATCTAAAGTCTCAAGACAAATGCGTAATATAATGTTTCAAGACAAGTGTACAACATTGTTGTGGACTCTGCATACGTTAATGCTTTTCTGTCTGATGATCTTTTGAAACTTCAGTGATTTTGTTCATCGTTATGATTACTTCATGCGTGGAAATTTGCAAATGATTTTCTTGGTTAGAAACAGAACATCCTGATCGCATTTACTTCGGGGCAAGGTGCATGAGATGTTAAAATGATGTAGTAATCCTGTCGGCAGGCCAGCTGAGTTCTTCACCGAGTTGAGGTCGACCGTGTAGCTGCAGGCCCTCGATTCCAGTAGTACAAACCCTAATGAAGTTGTTCAGTCACTTTCGCTTCAAGACTCTCTTGCTTTACAGCTGCCCGGACTGAATCCTTGAAGGATAATGCCCGATCTCTGATTCTCTGCGAAGAAACCAGAGCAGTGACCCTTGTCCGAGATATTGGTGCAGACGCTTTTCAGCGGTTTCTGCTTCAGTGGAGGCAATGCACGGACACGAACTCCCCCAAGATTATGAAAGTGACCAAGTGAAAAAGGGAATAGAAGATTTGGGCTTTGCAGGGATCACTCCGGCCGGATGAGCCACGATAAGGCCCAATATCAGGCCCAGCAGAAAGTGCATCACTGTTTGCAAAGTTCCGGTCTTACCCTCTCAGGCCCTCGTGATTTTCTGCCCTACCACTGCACAGCGTCGCTTCCTGATAGCTGTTAATCGTCCAAGCACTCAGCTGACACGAGGCGAGAACTCCACGCGCCTCCTCATCCATCGGTCGACGACGAAGAGGAGAAAGATGGGGACCCTAGGGAGAGCAATTTACAACGTCGGCTTCTGGATCCGGGAAACGGGCCAGGCGCTCGATCGGCTTGGCTGCCGCCTCCAGGGGAACTACTACTTCCAAGAGCAATGTAAGTTTCTGCCTCTTTGTACTGGGTACTCTCCAACATCAGGGCCATTTCCTCTAACTGCTTTCAGGTGGATGCATTTCTCCTGCATTTAGGTTTTTCTGCAGGGCGTCGCGGATACAGGAATATAGTTTAGCTGTTCCATTGCCATAAAACTCGAATTATAGAAGGGGAAAAGGTGTTTTTATCACTAAAGGGGATCGTCCAGTGCGTGATTGGTTGATTAAATGAGCTCATTTTTTTATGGGACTTTCCGTTGCCATTTTATAGATTCCTGGTTTGTTGCATGCGATGCGGTGAAACTCAAAAAATTGACTGGTAAAATCTTGGGATATCATCGAAGATGTGGGTATATCTTGAAACTGTTTCTGAATTCTAATCAGGCAAATTTCTCGTTTGAAATTTACAATCTCTGTACATTGGGAAAAGCTGAGCTAACCCTTTGAGGTACATGATATCTGTTTTGCTAATGACTACGTTAGCATATTTATTACCCTACTGGAAACTTCGTGGTCATATTGCCATTGATCGTTGGAATCTTCCATCGTCCAGGGGTGCTTCTCCTTGTTCATTTTCGATTTTTCTAGGATGCTTGGGCTGAGGGGACAATTTTGTTCTTGACAGCAGCCAATGTTAAATCAACCTGGCTCCTTTTCCTAATTCCTATTCTAACTTGATTATCTAAATTAAATGTTCTTTTAGTATCAAGGCATCGGACTCTCATGAATGTATATGATAAAGCTCCGATTGTGGACAAGGATGCATTTGTAGCCCCAAGTGCTTCTATCATTGGTGATGTTCGGGTGGGCCATGGATCATCTATCTGGTATGGCTGCGTTCTAAGAGGTAAGATGCCTAGCGTACAATGCTTACCATTAGCTCCTGTTTGTGGCAGATTGAATCAAACTGTCTCTGATTGTTTTATCTTGGCCTCTCGTCAATGTTACGATGGCAAAGTCTCTTTCTTAACTTGGCGCTCTGAACTTTAATTTTAATTTTTTTTTCATTGAATGAGCTGGTCCATTTTTTAAATGTGTCATGCATAGGTGATGTCAACAGCATCAGTGTTGGATCTGGAACCAACATACAGGATAACTCCCTTGTGCATGTTGCGAAGTCCAATCTCAGTGGAAAAGTATTGCCAACTATCATTGGGGATAAAGTTACTATTGGTGAGTGCCCAATATGCTGCCGATTACTATTTTGCTAGAAAATTTCTGTCTAGCTCTATGAAAATTCACATCCTGCAGGTCATAGTGCTGTTTTGCACGGTTGTACCGTTGAGGATGAGGCTTTTGTTGGTATGGGAGCTACCCTTCTTGATGGTGTTGTCGTTGAGAAACATGCAATGGTTGCTGCTGGAGCACTTGTTAGGCAGAGCACAAAGATCCCTGCTGGTGAGGTATGTCTATTGGTGGTGGATAAAATGCATCCCCATGCATCAATTTCTACCTAGAAATTTGGGGGGAAATCCTGCGATACTTTTTCTCAAGCAAGAAGATTTATTATTGGAATTGATTGATGATTTCATCATCACCTGATGAGATCTTCTTGCTATTGGTTGAGAAACAGTTGCAAAATTTGTAGCACCTGTGGCTAGGGACTTGCAATGTGGCTCTGTGACAGACTGTCGCTTCCAATAGTTGAGAGTGTCTTTTTATTTCTTTTGCTTTTTTCTTGGAGGTTCTGTTTAGTATCCTATTTATGTATAAATAAATTTGGGGAGTTAATAAGTTTGTATATCTAGATTCTTGTGGCTCAGTAACTGGGAAAACTTTTGACTTGTTCTCATAGGTGTGGGGAGGCAACCCTGCTAAGTTTTTGAGGAAGCTCACAGATGAAGAGATAGCGTTTATTTCCGAGTCAGCTTCAAACTACTCCAACCTTGCTCAGGTTCATGCCGCCGAGAACGTGAAGCCATTTGACGAGATTGAATTTGAAAAGGTTCTCCGCAAGAAATATGCTAAACGGGATGAAGAATATGACTCGATGCTGGGAGTTGTACGTGAAACACCTCCGGAACTCATCCTCCCAGACAACATCAAGGCTCCAGTAAAGTGAGAACCCCATCAGTGCAGACCCCTTTTCCATTTTTTGCATTTTGGATCAAGAGATTGATGCCAAGGGATATATTTGTTTTTATGTGCAAAAGAGCATTTGCCTAGGTAAGGGATCATTTTGTTTCCCAATAATCACCAAAAAGTGTTTGGGACATCGGTTCTGGTTCGCTTTCCTTTGAGTACGTGCTAGTCATATGGATCTCTGAGGCACACCATTTTTCTGCTTAGGGAAGGAAATCTTGTGCAATGGTGCTGTGCATGAATGTTGACATTTATCAATATCTCTACTATGTCTAGACTCACCTTTAATTCTCTGACTTGAATCTACTTAACTTTCGCTGTCCACATGTGAGATGCTCGCTCATCAGTCCGGTGGAAGGACTATTTAGTGGATATAATTAGTTGGTACATATTGAGTTCACTAACTTGACTGCTTCTCATATGCATGTGACAAATAATTTAGCGTAGTACCCCCACTTTTCTTCTATAACAAGAGAGACCTACACTCATGGACTTATAATACAATAGAGGATAATGAATGAAGGGCTGGAGACAAGTATATGAAAGGAAGGCCTTACTAAGTAGTTATATCATCATGTGATATCTGGGTACGAGCCTGATGAGATGATGTCGAGTTGGGAAATTGCTGGCCTATTGTCCTGGTGTGACGCTTGAGATTTGATTAATCGAAGGCCGAACACTTTCGAATGTGTCCAACAGGCCCAAAATTTCCATCATCTGTAGGTTCATTTCATTTATTTAGATTAAAAATATTGCATCCGCCTGACTTTTGTGTGTACTCTCTCTTCTTTTCTTTTTTTTCATTTACAGACCTATGATTTTATTTATTATTGGAAAATAGTAATTAAAAAAATAATGTAAATTTTATAGTAACGGAGAGAGGCTATATACTTCAATCCCTAACCTTCATCTTTGAATGCGAGTATATAAAGCATAGGGGGATAACTGACCCTACACTACCTCATTATTGCTGCCTGGTTGTTGCCGTCTGTTTCTCTCTGGCTCTCGGTCTTCGTCCTTGCTTGTTGTTTGATGATCGCGAGAATCAACTGCTTCGTCTTCTTCTCTCTCCACTCTTGATTTCCTTCTCTGATTCGCCGCATGTCTTCTTTTACGGAAGCGGATTCGTTCTGCTGAAGTGAGAGGTTAGGGTTTTCATCAATATTTCGTAATTTGTGTTGTTATTTGCTTACCGATGATTTCATTTGTTTGCGATTATTGGCGAATGGTCCAAGCAGGGGATGATTGTTCAATTTCTCTTTGTTTTCTAATGATAATGTAGATTCAAGGAGCAACTTATGTCATTATTCTTTCTTAAGATTGCTAGTGTTCTCTGGCCTCTCTTCTGAGGAACTGAGTGTGTACAGTTTATAAGCAATTTTCTACCAAGTTTACTGCTGGAGCCCCCGAACTTCATTTATTGGCTCTTATTTAGTTACCTACACCTGCATTTGTGCGCTGGCTTGCATAGTTTGACACTTGGGATTAGCGATGGTTATGGCACTGCTTATTAGTTGTCTACAAATGAATCGATTAATTTCTTAGTGTACTTGGTGATTGAAGAGGTGGAATAATGATTAGGTTTTAGCTTTGGATGATGTGGCTCTGATACAACATATGCAATTTTCTACCAGGTTTACTGTTGGAGCCCCTGAACTTCATTTATTGGCTCTTATTTAGTTACCTACCTCTGCATTTATGTGCGGGCTTGCATAGTTTGACACTTGGGATTAGTGATGGTTATGGCACTGCTTATTAGTTGTCTACAAATGAATCAGTTCAATTTCTTAGTTTTCTTGGTGATTGAATAGGTGGAATAATGATTAGGTTTTAGCTTTGGATGATGTGGCTCTGATACAACATAAACTACCAATGTCCAGTTTCGGTTGCTGATAGTCTTTTGAGTCCCAGTAAGTATTACATAATCCAGTCTAAATATCTCATAGTCTTGTTGCAATAATTGTCGATTCATTCTTTGGTTTACTGGATAGTATTTTATGAATTGGTATTCTAGTTACTCAATAAGCTTTATAAAATGACCTATTGATGCAAATCATGATGAATATAATAAGTTGTTCACACGTAAGCTTGATTTACTTAATAAAATCAGGAACTGTAACTTTATTGTGCATTTTTCAGTTTTATCTTGAGGAATTGGTTTTTCCAACATGGAAGCATGATAACTGTTGTCTTAACTAAAATAATTTTGTTCTAAATAGTGCTAATCCTTGATGTTGCGCATTGCCTAATCCACAATGTTGCTAATTGCCTAGTCCAGGTACCTTCATTATGAATGATGCCACATAATATTAACAAAATAAACTAACGTATGCTCTTCTGTCCCTTTCTTTTTTTGGTAAACTTTGTTCAAAAGCAATCTTATTACGACCTGATGATGAATGCTGCACTTCTATCAGATCATGTTGTTCTTTGGCCTCTCCTCTGAGGAATGAAGTGCATAAAGTTTAAGCAATTTTTCTACCTAGGTTACTGTTGGAGGCCCCCGAACTTCATCTATTGGCTCTTGTTTAGTTTTCTACCTCTGCATTTATGTGCCAGCTTGCACAGTTTGACATTTGGGATCAGAGATAGTTATGGAACTGCAGGTTATTTAGTCATCTACAAATTAATTGATTCAATTTCTTAGTCAACTTAATAATGCAAGAGGTGGAATGATGATTAAGTTTTAGCATTGGATGATGAGGCTCTCATAAAACAAAAGCTACCAAAGTCCTGTTTCAGTTGTTTATAATATTTTAATTCCCAGTAAGTACAAAAAAAATTACACTGTAAATATCACCTGGCTTTATTGCAAAACATGTCAAGAAATGTTGCAGTTTTTCTGCTGCTTGCTCATTAACTTGTAATAATGTTACTTTGTTCTTTTTTCCACCAAGTAGTATTTTATGAGTTTAGTAGTATTCTAACTACTTAATATGCTTTAGATAAAAACCTATAAATGCAAGTCTTGATGAATGAGTGAATATAATACTGTGTTCAAATGTAAGTTTGATTTCCCTAATGAAATCAGGAACTGTAAATTTATGGTGCTCTTCTCAGTTTTACATTGAGGGGCCAGTTTTTCCAACATGGATGCATGATAGCTAATGGCTTGGCTAAATCATTTTGTTCTAAACCGTGCTTATACATGAAGTTGCTTGTTGCCTAGTCCAGGATCCTTCATTATCAATAATGTGCATGTACCTGTGCCACATAATATTAACAATGCATGCTATTTTTCTTAAATCCTATTTTGAAGGAAATCTAACTATGACATGATGATGAACGTTGCCTTTCTATAAGATTGTGCTTTATCCTCTATATACAGTCAATAGGAGGCCTTTTATTTTTAATCTAGATAACATATGAACTTTAATCAAGTATACTTTTTTTAAAAAATTCTGCTGGGTTATTCTCTTTTTCATTGTTCATGCATCACAAAAAATTAAAAGTAAACAGCCTGTCTGGATCTTTGGTTACAAGCAAGTTGTTCATATATTTCCAATTTTTTCAATATTTCATATTTCCATTTAAATCACGATGATACTCTATATGCCTTGCCTTTGCTTTGGTTAATTATTGTGTGATATCATACTTTTGATACCATAAGTAGAACTAGCCTCTCTGTTGCCAGCACTCATTGCAGACAAATGTTCTGCTTTGTGTTATTTATAATCATGGTAGCCTGCTTAACTGCCCATGCTGTGAGAAGTCGAGACATTCTTTAATCTTTCAGCACCAATCAAGAATGACAACTCACGTTGGATTTAGGAATATTCCATATCTGAAAGCAAAGTTGGGCTTTTCCCCATTGGGCTCCCTGGTTGCACTTTATCAAGCATCCTGTCTTTAATTTACAATACGAACTTGAGCATGAAATCATTATGGCTTTAAGAGGCTCTAGCATGATTTTTTCATGGCATCTAGTCTTTCGTTTTTCAAGAGCAAAGCATTGGAGTTCATGATGGGAACGCACATTCCTTGGGTTCCCTGGTGATTGCGAAGGTGAGCAATGTGCTGCAAGTTTCGGTCCCTGGACTCTTAGTCTCTGGTATCCTATATTTGATGATGTTGTGAGTACTGTGGCCTGGTTGCAAGCCAAGTGTCGACTGCGCAATTTTGTTTTCAGTGCTCTAGCTATTTGACAATTGTCAATAAGAAATCATTCAGCCATTTTTGTTTTTGATAAGGTGAGTTAGTTTATATTAGATTATGCACGGTACCCTTAAATTATCCTTTAAATGCTGCAGTGAGGAGGCCAAGAAAAGAGATATTTCAGTAATTGCTAGCGGTCAGTTAGGCCAACGTTGAGCGTGCCGCAGCATCTCATACAGTAAGATGCGCCATTCAATCTTCCTAGGGTTTCCTGTTAAGTATCGGCTTTTCGTTTTCGCAAATCCTCGGGCCAACTGTTCAGTAAGGGGACAGATCTGGTTGCAGCTACTAGGCCAGTAACATGGCCTATAATCCATCAATGGATTCAATCTAACAATTGGCTGATACAAAGAAGAAATTAACAATCTAGACACATAATTTTAAGAAAATCGTCAATATGTTATAAGGCCAATGACAAAGCACTCGATTAGTACGTTAGGGCAATAGACAATCGTTGTGAAGCCGAAGTGCATAACCGGGCTGAACCCTAGTCCTATCGTTGCCCGATAACAGGCCCGTGAATAGACACTTAGGCCCATACAATGCAGGATCGTGTCCACTAATGGGCCGTTGACAATCTAATATTGGTCCCTGAGAAAGCCCAATAGGCCAAAAGCTGGCCCATAACGTGGCCCAAGCATGGGTTAACTAGCTTAGCACAGGCCTTTTAGTTGGCCTAGTGGGCCCATTATAACCTGGGCAGGCCCAGATGGGCAAAAATGTGTACCCATGTATATGGCCGTTAGCTGGCCCGCTACAGGTAGGTCGGTGATCAGTTCCACTAACTAGGCCGATGATCGATCACTTCGACAAGGCTATTGAAAACTAGTACAGCCCAGAGTCGGCCCACCACAAGGCTACTGACCAAACCCAAAGGGCCCACCTGACTCTTTTCATAATCACCCTGACTTAAACTAAATTCTGTCATAGGACCATTTGACTGGGCAAGTCTGTCAAAATTGGGCCCGGCGGTCTTTGCATTGAACTACGAGCCGCTGTCACTCAATGTGACGCCTGCATCAGGTTTAGGCCCTGTGGTTCACACTGGAAAGCGAGGGACCAAATATGGTCTGAAAGTAGGCCCTGTCCCATGAGGATATCACTATAAAATGCAAAAAGGGGCATGAAATTAACCATACAGGTCTGATAGATAATAACAACAATGGAAGTCAACGTGGCAACATCCATCGTATTGAACCCGGACATACTTGTTATAAACCATAGAATCCTGTCCAAGAATCTAGATGCATACGATTTGAAAACGTAAAAATAAACTCAGCACTAATCAAAAGGAGAAAATTGATGTGCTAGCTAGCATCATTTCTCTGTAATTTTGTAAGCCTCGTATTAAATGTACTACCTCTAAAAAGAGAGCATCAACCCATTGCCAACCAAATCATACTATTTCCTCTAGGAGCATCTACAACCTTGAAACACTTCCAAGCAAAAATAATGATGATCCAATGTTTCAAGGCATCCACTCTTCCCAAAATGAAGGAAAGGTGAGTATCACAATAATAATGTGAATGCAGGTGCCAGCACGTCTGATTAAATCCGGAAAAATAAAGTCAAGAGACAATTGGGTAGGAACCTGAGGCACTCCTAAACACGTCATGTTAAGAACATAGAAACTACATTGAACAACAAACATGAAACGACCTGATTCGCACAAGGATATGGCCACTTAAGTCAACTGATATTCAAAATTTTAATATCATTAAAAAGCATTGATTTTTCTAGGAAGGTTACCAAATCATGTGACCAATTCCAAAGAAAACAAAAAGGTTAAGCATCTACAAGATAATGTGCAAAATGTGATGGACGCTTTCCTTGATCATCTAATCTGTCTGTGGACAACCACATATTTTAGTATTAAAAAGGGTCATCATATTCATTGACAATTTCTACATATCACAAATCAGAAGAAGCCTCTACTATTGATGCCAAACCTGTAGCCCTGACATAAATCTTTTGCAAATAAAAAGAATCTGCATGGCATGCTTATGAAAAGAATCTGTTAATATCATCTACCAGTTTCACCACCTCTCACTTTCCAATGATTTTTCCCTTCATCTGATACCTTTGGCCCCCACAAAGATAGGGATGAAAGGCTTAAACACAGTTGGACTCAATCAGTATAAAAATTCCTATAATCATATATATGCAACGAATTGAAACAAATCTGAATTATATGTATAACTGCACAAGCATCAGACATGGAGCCAATGGAAAATGAGAAATGAAGGATGGGACAATTGGCGTATGATCTTCAAAGAATCCCTCATAAGAGCCACAGTAAAATTTCCAGAGAAAAAGACTTAACTCTAAGCCATCAGATACACGGACTGCCCGAGCAGTTCTAAGTTACAACACCTTAAATCAACAAACAAATATAGTAAAGGATGAAGAACGAATAAAACATGGAGAAACCAGTAACAGGCCTTGTTCATCACAGAGCATGGATAATATCTAGTGTACAAGATCCTAGCACTAGCCAATAAAAGTAATTCTAGAAACATCTATTGAAAACCAAAACAGTTCTTAAAGTAAACAAAATTAGAAATGAGACTGTGAAAGGCTCTTCATTCTTGCCAAGAATCTACCCTAAACTGCAAACCATAATCCAGAGAGCATGAAGAACTTCATAAGAGAACTTAATCTTAAGAGTCTATTAGGCAAATGGAATGTGGCAAAAAAAAAAAAGGTACTCAGCCTAGAATTTCAAATCCAATTTGCACTGAAAAATTGAAAGCAAAAGGAATTTAATCAATTTATTATGACACAAACATGAAAGATTGAAGGCACTTCATTCTTACATTTCGGCGCTAAAACCTGATCAATAAAGGAAAGGCACCTTACGCTAGCAGCAGAGATATCTTTTCAATTCAGCAGGAAGACATGCAAAACAAATGTGCATCTCCCAAGGTAAGAATCTTATACCAAATCCGAAGATTGTTCAGTTGTTGATGTCTCGCTGTATTACAAGTGCACAAGTCCCGATGTTTTGATGGAAGTAGGTCCACACACATATCAATTGCTAAATGGATTGTCCTCTGGAAGAGATAAGCTGGCGACTGCTCAACAAAAAGTAAAATGATAATTAAACATAAAAATTGTTCCAGTAGCATCAAATGAAAGAGGATTGAACGTCACGAGCTCTTTCATCAGCTTCCACTCTCCAAAAACTACACCACAATTTGAAGCCAAAGAGCCGCAAAAAAGATGAAATTATCAGACTAGTTGCAAGTATTTATTGAACATTCAATTAAAAAATACAGATAGAAGCTTCTCGCTAACGTCTAAAGCACGAAGAAAATCAATGCGTAGTGGAGAGAAGGATAACTCACAGCTAGCCACCGAGTCCATCTCCCAGTTCGGGCGAGATAGCGCGCGAGCAACACATTTCAATCTCAAAGGAACCACGGTTGGTTCCGTCTCGTAATCGCATCGAGACAGATTGAGAATGTCAATAACCGCCACCATGCATTGCACTTAGACCTAGTTCGCGCAAAACGACTTGCTGACTGTCTATCAATCTGCCTGAGAGTTCTGCCCGACCGGTGAGCAGAAAGAACGAGCAAGACGAACACAGTCGAGGATTTCGCTTCCTTCTCCTTGCGGCAAGAGGGAGGGAGACGTGGTGCAGTAGTGTCGGTTCACCTCCACATAGCCATGGAAAAACTATGGCGGACGTATTCAAGGGTTATGAATTGTATCTAGTTCAGCGATGAGGATGCGTCCGGGGCATGATTTAGGCGCACTATCACGCTAATTGCTTCATCTTTCTTGTTCAAATTTCTACGGCTGAGATCGCGCCACGTATTCGCTTAGAGTTTGAACGGCCGTCGCCCTTCGGTCTTAATTAGACATACTGGTGATGGTGACTGAAAAGTCAGAAAAACAGAACGCAGCAACGCAAACCACAAATTATCCTCGACAAGCAAGACAGCTTTTAGCAGCAATTTAAAGAACTTTATAGCCTCAACGGGCCAACGCGTAGGTAGGTACGTTGCAATTCATAGCCTTCGATGTTGCCATTGGTTTGCGATCATAGAATAAATGTTGGTTCCCTCTCTCTCTCTCTCTCTCTGCCATAGCGCTATTGTAAAAGTAATTGAGAGTTTGAGGATCAAACTTTCCTAATGGCATATTTGGGAATCGAACTGCAGATTTCATGTGCAGGAGGACTCATATTAAATCAAAGAAGCGGACTCATCCAATTCAATTCAGGAATAGGATAGCACATGCGGCATCGATTATCTTCTGTTGCCGATGGCCCTTGAAGGCAAGCAAAGTGATGACAGTTGATTTGATTGTTAGGAGTTAGATAATTGGATAGAAGGTTTAAGAAAAATAAGGGGATATAGAACCAACTAATTTATATGTTAACAGGTGATCACTGAGCCAATCACTCAAACTTTGCCACCGATTTCATACAATAGTAGTTCACCGCCACTGCTTCCATAGGGGAAGCTCGCAAGAGCCATAGGAGAGGGAAGGGTGAACTGACCGGAGACGGGGCAGAGAGAAAGGGGCACATGGCGAAGAAGGCTTCGCCGATAGGAACCGGCTACCGGGGAACGAAGGCGGGGCTAAAGGGATGCATCAAAGACGTGAGGCGGGTGCACCGCTGCCTCGTCGAGCGCGGCGGCTTCTCCGGTGAGGACATCACCGTCCTCGTCGACACGGACGACTCCTACGTCTAGCGCACCGGCAATATCATCAGCCGAGCCCGAGCATCTCCTCTTCGTCCACTACAGCGGCCACGGCACCTCCCTCCCAGCCGAGACCGGCGAGGAGGATGATGTCACGTGTCAAATCGGGAGGAAGATGCGAAGAGGGAGCCAAAGAAATCAAAGAGAAAGGAGAAATCAGAGCCAAACCTTCGCCCAGTTACACGGTTTTAATCTCTGCGAGGATTGAAATGCCAAGAACCCAATTTATAATTAAGTCCCTCATTTTCTTCCCTCATTACAAGCGAGTCCTTCCCTCTATTCCACCCTATGTGCAGATTGACCCACCGACTAAACCAACCATAACAGATGGCATCGGCTACGACGAGCGCATCGCCCCCAGCGACATGATTCTCATAACTGGCACTCTGTTAAATTCTCCATTTCTGTGCTTCCACTACGATGACTATTTGGCGCAAGACTGCCCATTGAGTTTAGCCTACAGAAGGAAATCCTGTAAATGAACATATTGATTTCAGGGAGTTTGTGGACCAGATTTCCCGAGGGCTGCCGCATAACAATCGTTTATGATACGTGCCACAGCGGTGGTCTCATCGAGAAGGCCAAGGACCAGATCAGAGAGAGCAACAGGCACGAGGGAGACGACGAAGAGAGCTCAGGTTTCGGATTCAAGAGCTTCGTGCACCAAAAGATACAGGATGCGTGGGCCCTCGGGATTTACATAAAAAGAGAGTTTCCAAATGTTGAGTATAGTTGAGAATAACGAGACATATTAGCTAGCTCACCGTGAGAATGTGCTCTTACTAGGGACCGATACGGCGGCGGCCACTTGATGGGTCTCTATCCTACACTAATCTCAGTTCACAAGGCAATGTCTCTTCCCCTATGCTAATTCCTTTGACCAGGCAAACATTGAGAAATATGCAGTGTTATTTCCGCTATATGGAGCAGAGAGACGTTTTCTGTGAATCGGACTTCTTCCAGTAACTCCCCAAAAAACAGAAAAATGGAGCAGACAAGCTCCCCTTCACACTAACAGAGTGATGAATTTCGGGGTTGGACTGCCGGCATGTGACAAAACGAGTTCCCAGATGTTTCAGTCAGTCGTCGATGTCCTGGACTCAAGCCAAGCATGCGACGGAGTTGCGTATAAAGTATCCATCAGATTACGCATAGTGAGAGTTTAACTTTTTTGGCTCAGTGAAAGCAAGGTCACAGTCCGAGAGTTCATGCCCTGTAGCACGGATTCAGCTGCTGAACTGGGGACAACGAGCCCCATGACGACACGCTGTTTGTCTGTAGCTGTTTCTACTTTCTATTCGTACAACACGAAGCCGCTTATGATTCTGACGGGCCTGCAGGTGTTAACCGACAGAGATTCAGTATACCGACTGGTTGATTTGTTATAAGGTTCATTCCAAATCGGTGAAATGTCCTGTGCAAATCCTAGAAAATGACAAAAGCTTATTACTGCTTCAAATAAAAGAGAAAATATTGGAAAAGTTAAAAGGTATAAATTTTGAAAATGAAAAGCTCCCGAAATTTTCCTCCATATCTGGAATACCCACTGGACGACATCCACCACATAAAAACTAAAACTTTCCGAATACAGCCATCAGACTATAGTGAGATTTCTTTAAAATAAGTAGCAGACTGAGAGAGAGCCGCCTGCTTTGCCGGGGCCTTTTCAACAGTGGCCCGGACCGGAAGGATGAGCCCACCTTGTAGGTTGACTCCCAGAACTGTTCTGCCGACGACCGTACAATTGCTTCCAAGTTTACAGTTCGGACCGTGCAAGCACTGCAGAAGATAGATCATAAATCAATTGAAACATGAAACAAGTAGATCGATAATGGAATGGGGAGAATTGGATATCAGGATCTATGCATTCATCGAGCAGATGCTACACCACTGCCATAAACATCAGCCCCGGCAGATACGTCATCGTATATGTGCTTCGGGGAGCATGCCTGTCAGATATAAAATAAAATCAGCTCAGTCAAGTGGCTAAATGAGCTCAGAAACCCTAACGACAGTATCAAGCGTTACTAGGATAATTAAATCGTCCTCCGTACCTGTTTGGATGATACCCCGTGTTGATCTTCCCAACCACTTCGAGCCTTCTATGGAGACGCCAATTTTCCGTACTTACATTTCCGCTCCGGCGGAGGCATTTCCCTGTAAAATTTGACCACGTTGAAACCAGCCTAAAACCAGTAACATCCAAAGGAAAAACCCAGTCCTCACTTCCGATCTACCTCGTTGACTCCTCAACAGTTGGACGGATTTGTTGAGATATATAATCTCATATCGATTAAATAAAAAAAAACGTTATTAGTTTATAAAAAGATTGGGTACCATCACCTATCAACTTGAATTTTCAAATGAAAATGGGCTCAGTCTCTTATGAACTCACAACGAATTTAACATGGTATCAAATTCAGTGAGCTCGCACCTCGCCCGACCCGAGTCTAGAACTCTGGCTCGTGGTCAGTTGATATAAATCCGAGTACGGAAGAATTGCCACGACTCGTGATCGATTGTCCCCCTCGTTTGAGACCGGAAGAAGAATGTCCAACTTATAGATAATTGTTGATGGCATGTATTTAATGGCACGTGACAAAGTGAACCATGTTGTCACGTGATGCAGGTGTTGAAATATATAATTCTACATTGATTAAATGAAGAAAACATTATGGATTTTATAAGAATGTTAGGTATTACTACTTATCAGATTGAACTTTTAAGTGGAAATGGACTCAGTCCTTTATGGGTTCACAGCGAATTTAACAAAGCCATCTTAAACATTCATGAGGCAGAACTGTAGTATAAAATGTACAAGGGAAAAATAGTTTTAATCGGCTCTGAGGCGCTCACCGATACATGTGAATCCAAAATACGAGCCGCTCGACGCCATTTTCATCTAACTGGCACCTCGTTTCCGGGAAATTATCTTGATCTTTCCAACCCGTAAATTAAGCATACCTGTACTCAGGTGCAGAAGCTTGGTTTGATCTATGTGTTCTTTCAAACTGTTGAATTGTTCGATTCACACTCCAAGGAAGGAAGTTCCCAGTGTCGAGTGCACCCTCCTCCTCCTCCTCTGTAAACCATTGCCGGAAGACAATGAGCATTGAGAAGATCCAACGATTATTTGGAAGATCTCTAATATTTTCATTTTCCTCTCAAAAGCTCCTTCATTACCTAAAAGTATCAAGTGGATCTGACTCTTTCTAATTTATCCAGTGGTCCTTCTTTACTGCGAGGACAGCACGGGCAGATCAAGCAAACTGATTATGAAGGAAAGGGCACTTTTGCAGGCTCTGAGCCTGTACCCAACATCCCAATCGGCAGTGGATTCTCCGTCTGTCTTGATGTTGACGTAAATCTGGTTGGTGGAAAATCTTTGTGTAGGATCAGATCTCAGGAGCTTGGGACACACACAAATGGTAGTGGGGTTGCTCCCATCAACCCCGCTTACCCTGTTTTTCCGACGATGCACATTGAGCAACCTGTGCTGCAGTTTAATTCCGGTGGAAGCATGCACGATCACAGCTCAGGCTTGGACTGAAAATCTGTTTCCCCGCACGTTAGTTGTTAGGTACTCCATCCAGCACGGTAAGGGGTGCCGGACATGGACAGAGACAAGGTGGGGTTTGGTTAGACCAGAATTACTTAAAATTCCGATTGATAAACCTGTAACTTGGTCCCACAAGGGCGGCAGTGAAGGCACAGACCTCTCAGGAGTAGTATGTCGTTACATGACCGTGAATCAAGGATTGAGTTCCAAAAAAAAAAAAGAACCGAGGATTGAGTTGAAGTGATTGAGAGTGATGGGAGTACTTGTTTCTTTCCTACGAGAGATTATAATAGAATCTAATGAAAGCCAAAACCTTTTCTTAAAAAATAATTATAAGATGACCCTGTTGATGTTGTTGTCCAAGTGAAACTTTATAAAGCTAAAAAGGTAATGTGGTTGGGTCATCTATATAACTATCAAATGAATATATTAAAAGATTTAACTACTAGGTGAACATGTGATAAGATTAGTCTAAGGTTATGATGAAATCTCCTAACATCCGAGTGGTTCTTACTGATTCTTTCCCATTCCCTAAGATCTAACAAGTTGGGACATCATCTCTGTACATTTGGACTTAGCCGAAGTTTTATGGCGATTCAATGGGGACGCATTCAAACTAATGAATCTTTCCCTGGCCTCTGTCATACAAATACTCCTATTTTGTTCTTTAAGGAAGTTCGTTGCATCATGTTGTGACTAAGAACTATTCAGACCGATGCTCGAGTGTCCTTCGTCCCAGTTTTCAACGAGCCCAAGTAGATGGACAAGGGATTAGATTCAGAATCTTGGTGATAGCCGATTGTCTATAAGTGATCTATACCCAATTTATATGTTTTTCAGNACAAGGGATTAGATTCAGAATCTTGGTGATAGCTGATTGTCTATGAGTGATTTATACCCAATTTATATGTTTTTCACATATATGTTACTAGTAACTAGTTCAGAAAAATTTCTCCAAAGTCTCGTATTCATTAATTATTTCCACATGTAATACTTTTTGTTGAAGATTTAATTATAAGAAGGGGAATATGAGCAATCATAAAAGCTATATGGAGAGAGAATCCGCGTGATTTTAAATTGTGGATGAGAGGAATCTTGATGGAGGCCAAATGTGGGCGGAAATTTCCCGTGATTTAAGAAAGCTCTTTTGGCTGCTCCCGCTTGGTTTGCTCGCACTTTCCAGCTGAAGAGACAAAAGGCGCCGTTCTATCCTCTCTCTCTCACACACACACACTCCCCCATTCCCTGACAGTCGGATTTCCCATCATTCAAGTGCGTATCTCCAAAGTCGATTCTCCTTTTTATCCCATTTGCTTGTTCTTAATACTGGGCACCGAAATATTTCATTGCGCCTCGAAAGAGGGTTTGCCTCTTCACTACTTAAATGCAATATATGAGAAGGATAAAAAGTACATTTTGTAACTTTTTTTTTTTTTTACCGTTAACTGGAAGAACAATCGTGCCTTTTCCTAATTCCAAGAAGTATTTCAAGAAATGGAGATAACCAAACCTACCTACCCTACCTAGCTTGGTTTCTAGATCCGCAAAAGGAGGGGGCAGAGAGAGAGAGAGGAAAAAGAACTGTATCATTTCAATTAAAATAAGAGACTAAGATTGGAAACATGCAAGGGACCCTCTTCATTAAGTTATACTGCAGCTCAAGTGAGGCTATATTTTAGCAATTGGCCATTATACTAAGCGGTGGTGGAACATTTAAAGGAGGAATAAAAAAAAAATGGTGGACGATGTTCAAGCCTCCCTATGAAGTTGAAGGGGCACTGAAATAGATGCAACTTTACATATTCTTAATTCACTATTGCTTTCCTTTTTTTACTAATAATAAAATGTAAAAAATCTGATTCCTCCTCCCACCTTAGATTCATTATACTCTTATAATTAAGGATTTATAAAAATCTCTAGTCACCACTAGTTAATTGGATTGTTGGTTCTGACTTGGACATGTGAATGAACTTGGGACTTGGAAAGAGACACTAACATCATCAACTTCAACGGTGATCTTATTATGCACGCTGATAATTTGCCTCCTTTTTCCTTTCTTTTTTTTTTCCTCCGCCTGTGCCCATCCACAGGAGACCTCAGACCAGGAATGGATTCATTAATGCTCTGTGAAATTTTTTGTGGGGGGTGGTAAAGGACGATTACCCGACAATGGAATCCGAGTAGAAGAGAAAGAGGGGAGACAGCAATTTGTTGGGTAAAAAGCTTGACCAAGTTGCTCAACAACTAATCAGGACTGACCCCAGAATCGCTTTCTAGAGAAAGACCAATATTGCCCCCGTTTCAACTTTCGGGGAGTTGGATTTAATCGAAAGTGAACTGTGAGCTATCAAGATCTTTCTTTTTCCTCGCCATCAGCTTAGTCGACTTCCCTGTAGTGCTCGAACCGCGTAGCCCCTTGACAATCAACGGCGGGAGCTTATTTTCTTATCCTTGAGCCCATCTTACTCATGACATGTTAACAAAACGTATACAAGAAGCCATTGAACAAGTCAAATTTCCTATAAATTTCTCTTTGAAAAGTTTGAATTAGTCAAATCGGATATTCTAATATCGGTCATCGTACAATTTGGTGAGACTGCACATTCATCACATCCCACATGACAATAATTTTGTGGCCGTGGCACGATTGTCACAAATCCCAATTTCGATATTATGCGTGCATCTGCAAAAAGGAAACCTGAATTCTTGCTGGAAGATTAAGATCTAATCTATGACAAAGGATACCATTGAGATTACCCTCCTATCTTTATTCATGGGAATCGCTGGGAATCCGATGTAAGATGCAAGAGGCTCTCACAGGAAAGGACAGTGCGGCATTGACCAACCAACCACGTTATCCAATGACGGTCCTGCATGTTAGTTCAAGGATTAGAAAGACGAAAATTGACTTTGTAAACGCTTCTATTCTCCCTTTTTTTTATTTTTTATTCATTCATGTATCTCGGTATTTATATATATATATATATAAACAGTCGATATCCAGTTAGATTTTATTCAACTGACTAATCCGGATCGCCCTGAATCGACCTATTTAAGAGGTTAAGAGCTCCCTACCATAAATGAGACTTGAACTCGAATTCTCCTATTGAAATGATAAGTGCCAAATCACTTTACTATGGTATCCTTAGTCCATATGAATAACTAATTCTAAATTTTAATATGGTCTCATTTGACCCCAAAATTGAAGTCTTAATTTTAAAAAATAAGAGTTATTAATCAATTTTATGTACATCTTGGTATAAATATAATATCTTTAATTTTACCAAAATAAATATTTTTCCACCCGAATACTAAACATTATCTTCCACCGACCAAATTGACTCGATAAACAAATTTACCGGAATGCCTACCGTACGTTACCGGACCCCATTCACGACGCCCTGATCGTCATTGGATTAACATCCGATGGTGGATCCCACTTGTATCCATCCAACGGCCCGCCAGGGCCTTACGTTTCCTCCATCCGATGCCACAAAGCAGAGATGATCCCAATATATCATTCCGTCTTGTAGGAGCGAGTTGAACCATCATTTCCTACCGTAAGACGACAATAAATTTCCCTTTGTCAATAGAGTATAGTGCATGATGCGGTGCTTAATTAAAAATAAAATAATTATGAATTTATTTATTTATTTTCACCTACATCGTATAGACTATTAGCTAATATGCCCCCTCCGCAGGGGCAGGGAAAAAAATTAATGACTTTGCTCTTTTCATTTTTCCCTCCCTTGCACTTGATATTGCGGGGTGAGGGGTTTTCTACAACCAATGGGGGCAGATTGGGAAAAGCTCCAAAAAAACCCGAACCGGGCCCGACTCGACTCGCCCACTTCCTTCCAGTCAAGTCGCGGAAGTCGGTTTCAGTAGTAGCAAAGCTTTCCATGGCTATAAATACCAACCTCCCTTGAAGAAACGTAGGGCAAAGCTTGATCAGAAGTTGATTCCTTTAGACAGAGAGAGAAGAGAGAATCTTCTTCTATCCGCCTTTGCCTTCTCTCTCAAATCCCTGCTGAAGGCTCCATTTTTTAAGGAGCAAGAGGAAGAAGAACAATGGGAGTAGAATTCGTGCCCAACGGAGCCGCCCCAGCACCTACTCCCTTGGTACTGGGCTTGCAGCCGGTGGCGCTCATTGACCACGTGGCCAGAGTCGATTGGTCCCTCCTCGACCTGGTCCCCGGCGAGCGCGGCGGCTCCATTCCCGTACTGCTCTTCTCATCGTTTCTTCTTTGTACTTCGTGTGATTGAACATAGCTGAGTCGCAGGATTTGTGAACTCATTTTCTCTCCCGGAGCATTTCTTGGATTAATAAAGGATTGAACTTGTAATTTGATTATGCTTGTCCAGTGCCTCTTATATGTTCTCAAGCCTGTTTAAAAAAAAAAGAAAAATCTCGCCTTTTCTCCTTGCGAAGAAAATTTTTTCTCCGTTATTACTTGAGTGGAAATTTCGACGAAGGTACAGTTTGCGTCCCAAGCGTTGGATGGAGGGGGTGTGTGGCCCACTGAACCACTCAGTCTCTTCAGCTGATGGGAGGCATCCGCCACCGTCCTTTGCTTGGATACTCGTTGCTTTTATTTTAGGTGCTTCTAATTTCAAGTGTTGCTGAGTTATTTGTGGCATGTGTCTCGATTCCACTGAATAACACTATTTTCTCACTCATGCAGGATCATTTGTTTTTACTCTTTCCCTTTTTTTCTTAAAAAATTGATTTGTGTTTTACTAGTTGGTCCATTTTTATACTTAGGAGTCTTAAAAAATTTCAGCAGATGGTGTCTAGAAGACTGAAAAGGGAAAAAGGAGAGATTTTTGTCAGCTGAAAAGAGAAAGAAACAGTGGAAAAAAAAATTAACTTCATGATGGTTGCAAACTTGCAAGGAGCTTTGGATCATTGCGTTTCCTCGTTCTTAACTCATGGAAGCACTAGATGTATTTATGTGGGTAATGGGACTGTACACCTTATGTAGTCTACAAGCTGTAGAAACTTAGAAAATTAGACACTGGAAACAGTTTCTAGTTATACCAAAATTGAAAACTGGCAAACTTATCGTTGGACCAACCAGACCCATATTCTGGTGAGTACGCTCTTGTTCTGCTCTGTGCACACAAAATGTGACATCAGTGATTCAAAATTGGTGGTTCATAAAGTGGGTTTTATACCAACATTTATTATAGGTTGCAATGGAGGAGCTTGAGCGAATATTGCGCGTAGTGAAATCTACCCCTGAAGAACCACATCCCGTCAAATCCATGGCAGGTGGTAGTGTAGCCAATACGATTCGAGGGCTTAGAGCAGGTTTTGGTATCTCAACTGGGATAGTCGGAGCTTATGGAGATGACGATCAGAGCCATCAGTTCTTGAGTAATATGGGCTTCCATGGCGTGGACCTCTCAAGAATGAGGAAGAAGAAAGGACCAACAGGCCAGGTGAGTCTCCGGTCGCATGAAACTGCTCTGTTTGGTTTCGGAGAATCGTTTCATCAATTTTTTCCCCTGTGCTAGAAATGTCTAGATTCACCTCTCTCTGACTAGTTTCCATACTCTAATCAAAGAACATGTGTTCAGAAGAGAAATTCAGCTTTATTATATCCATATTCTCTGGGTTGTACGCAATAAAGTTGATTTCTAGTTTGATTTGTCACAGTGTGTTTGCCTAGTTGATGGCTTGGGGAATCGTACGATGAGACCATGTCTATCGAGTGCTGTGAAGCTTCAGGTTCACTCTTCTCACTCAGTGTAGATATTCTTATTCAGTTATTTGTCTAGTAGTCCCTTTTTTTTCTTTAAAAAAAAATCAAACTAGCTTTTCTCGTTCCTGTGATAGGCCCTTCTACTTTTACTTTTAAACCAGCTGACAGGAAATTTGGGATTTTTTTTTTCATCTTCAGGGGGATGAGTTAACAAAGGAGGACTTCAAGGGTGCCAAGGTTCGCCTGCCCTGTAGAATTGATTTACTGGACCAAAGTTTACTCATTATATTGCAGATTGATCAGTAGATGCAAAAGCGCGTTTTTGAGAGCACTCTTTGTCGCTCAGTTTTAGATGGACCTATTCATCTTCATTATATCTCAGTCCTTTAGCCTTATCTCTTTACTCTGATTATTTCTTGCATTGCAGTGGTTAGTAATGAGATACGGGATATTCAACTTGGAAGTTATTGAAGCAGCTATAAGAATTGCCAAACAGGAGGGTCTCTTTGTCTCGTTAGATTTGGCAAGCTTTGAGGTTTGTCTCAAGGATATTTTACAAATTTAAAGTTTGCTGAAGGTTTTGAGGATGTTCTAAGCTGATTTGGGAGTGATTTTGATTCTTTCAGATGCATCATGCATATTTGAACCTATAATGCGTAGAGTCAAGAGCGCGAATTGCCTCAAAATGACCACCTAATAATTTTTTAAAATAATATACAAACAGATGGTTCGGAACTTCAGGGATCCTCTTCTCAAATTGCTGGAATCAGGAAATGTAGACCTGTGCTTTGCAAATGAGGATGAAGCTGCAGAGCTGCTAAGGTTGCTTTTCTTTATTTGAACTTGTTCAATGCAGGAAACTTTCTTGTGCTGAGATTAGTTAGTTGATTCTTCATCAGTAAAATACCTATTATAAATGTCTGCAGGGATGAACAGAGAGCTGAACCTGAGGCTGCACTTGAATTTCTTGCTGCACGGTGCAAATGGGCCGTGGTGACTTTAGGTCCGAAAGGATGCATTGCAAAGCATGGAAAAGAGGTCAGCTTTTCATGTCTTACCATTACGTAGTAAACGCCAGTACTGTAGTTTGTTATTAAACAAGATGATGGGTTAAGAAGCTCCGAATTGTGGTCAATGTGGCTATTGAACCTTGTATCAAAATGATAGACATTTTCTTACTATTTTTCTTGAAAGTATTGGAAAGAGAGAGTGAAAGATAATTCTATATCAGCACTACAAAATGGTTGGAACACCTATTTGCTTTTGAAGAAGGGTGCCAGATTCAACCGTACAGTGTCACGGTTAGGGGTTTGGGATTCGTCCTCTTAGAGGATGGGATGATTTTCTTTGAAGGGGTGGGTTTCTTTCTTGTTTTTTCCCCTTGAGTGGAAAAATTCGTTCTGAATCCCTTTTTTTTTTTCATTATTTCACCAGAAATTACATCTTTGATAAGTTTAATGCCACTCTTATAACGCGTTCTCCCCTTCTTTCTTCTTGAAAACTGAAATATTAGAATGTTCTAAGCAGCAGTTTCCATGTCAGGTTGTCCGAGTTCCTGCAATAGAGGAGTTAAGAGCGACTGATGCAACGGGAGCAGGGGATCTGTTTGCCAGTGGATTCTTATATGGATTAGTCGAAGGGTTATCTCTCGAGGACTGTTGCAAAATTGGATCTTGTAGTGGTGGGTCGGTAATTCAGTCCCTTGGGGGTGAAGTCACCCCTGAGAACTGGCAGTGGATGTACAAGCAGATGCAGCTCAAGGGCCTTCCCCTTCCCAATATCCGGAATTGATTTTCTTTCATTTTCCGTTGACTGTTGTTGCCCATTGAAAGAGGTGTAATTTATTCCCTGCTTACCCAAACGTAGGGAACTCATTCTTCTAGCCTCATTTCCATTGTTTAGCTCAATGAAGGAGCAAAAGGGAAAGGCCATATTGGATCCACTTCCGGGGTCATTATGAAAGTATATAGGACTATTGCTTTCTTCAGCATTACACGATAATTGCTTGCCCACGCGCATCCCTAGACAGTTGAAAGACTGCTTGCTAACTTTAGCCTAAAAGCAGGTAGCTTCTTCGTTCATGAAAGGTTCCCACGAACCTGAACAGTATATGCAACATTTAGAAAAGCTCAAGGGCTGTTCAAACAATGAAGCGGTTAACTACCTCCACAAAAGATCAAAGCAACCTTCCAAAATACGATGTAAGTGACCACTAACAGTCAAGTTCAGCAAACACAGTCTGAGAGATATAGGGATGATTAAGAGTTCATCATGCTTGACCATCTGCAGCATATTTTGCCTAATGGAATTACAGTCATGGGTACTTCCATAGCTAAAGCCATGTAAGTCGGCCAGTTTTCGAGATTGGGGGGAAGGGCAACTCAGCATCCCATCAGATGGAGCATGATAGCATTCTGCGCATGCATCCTATTCTCAGCCTGAGGGAAGACAACGGAGTTTGGAGCTTCAATAACACCATCTGTCACCTCAGTCCCTCTTTCAGCAGGTAAACAGTGCATGAAGTAAGCCTTTGGGCCAGCTAGCTTCATCAACACTTCATCCACCTGCAATGGATCACATAAAGGCCGTAAGACAATCGAAAATCTAAATATACAGGTTCATGTCAGTAGCATGGTGAAACAACCTTAAATCTTTAATCTCAAATACATTATCTACATAAAATGCCATTGTCAAGGTGCTAGAGTCACCATCCAATATGATTCCTTTTCAATTTCCTCGATTTATGTGATGTATATATGCATGACTTGATATTGTTCAGGCATAATGTCTATTAATTTAAATATCACTTCCATTTGAACTGAATGCAGAAGAGGCTTATAGATATATTTGCCATGAAGCAAGGATAAGTACTGAAAATTTTATTCAGACATGTCTGATTAGTAAAGATTTCCCCATGTTCATAGCATCACCTACCGATGACATAAGGTGCACGATCCAGATATATACTGCTAGTAGGTACCTGAAACCCTTGAAACACTTGACGACGATAAGCAGCCTCTTCCTTCTGCCCCATGCTGGCCCAAACATCAGAATACACAACATCAGCTCCTATAACAGCCTCTTTAGGATCATTAGTTATCTCAATTTTGCTTATTCCAGCCTGTCTAGCCTTCTCAACAGTTTTTTCATCTGGCTCAAATCCCTTTGGACAGGCACAGACAAAATGGAAAGGGATAACAGCTGCAAGCAAAAGCCAAGAGTGGACGATGTTGTTTCCATCTCCAACATAGACAACCTGAATGATGTGACATCATCAGAGAGGCCAGAGAGAACTAATATCAGACTAACAAGATAGAACAGCTAACCAAACATCTGATTCATATATGGAAACATGTTTACCTTTGTCCCTTCAAGCTGACCAACGTGTTCAATTATGGTAAGGGCATCAGCCATAATTTGGCAGGGATGGTTATAATCTGTCAGACCATTGACAATGGGTACACTTGAGTACTTAGCCAGATCAAGGATGTCCTGTAGAACAAGATACAATTACATATCCAGTGATATCAGAAATAAGACCAATAAACTCATTTTAAAAACAAAAGAAAATGGATTCCCAATGTCAAGGAGGACATAAGTTACAAATTGAGCTTTGATGTATAACAAGAGTCCAAATTAGCATGCACTACAAGTCTTTTTTTTTAGTAGCATGCACCACAAGTCTTCTAGCTTGCAAGTTTGATATCCAAAAAAATAAAAAAAAAATACCAGCATACCTGGTGAGCAAATACGCGTGCCATGATGATGTCATTATAGCGAGACAAAACACGAGCAACATCACGAGTCTCCTCACGCTTACCCATCTGGATATCATCTGGTCCTAGGTATATAGCATGGCCTCCAAGCAAGAAGAAGCCAGTTTCAAAGGAAACCCGAGTTCGCATTGATGGTTTAGCAAAAATCATAGCCATCGTCTTCCCCTTAAATGGTTGAAATGACCTATCACCCGATTTGATCAATGATTTCACCTCTGCTGCCCTGTTCAATATCTTCATGATCGTTTCTTTATCAAAATCATTTATGTGCAGAAAATCCTTTTGCTCAGGTTTTGCTGTGAAATGGAAAAACATAACCAATGAGTTCACAAGATTGATCACTCATTTGTTCAGTGAATATGTACTCGTACAAATTATAATTTGACAGTCCAAGTAAGAATAGTTGGTTCACGATGTGCACCACAATGAGGCGTCATGCAGCTGTTAATTATCAACTCCAATGAAAAGCTTTTCACCTTTCGTTCTACATTTTCTACGACGAGTAACAATAATGTCGAATGAAGCCAAGTAATGATCTGTCAGCGTTCGGATAATGCATGAAACAAAGTAGAATTCAATCATTTCACCGGCTATGCAGCATTCCCAGAACCTAAAAACCGAGATTCATGGAACACTGTCTAACAAATGCTTATCGCATTTTTCAATCTCCATCTAATCCGACCAATACGTTTGCAAGCACCGGACTGGGAAAATCACAAAATGATGAATCAACGATCAGAGGAAGCAGAGGCCTGCAAGAGTACAGAAAGAAAAATGCAAGACAGAGCAGACCTTTTGCCATGACAGACGGCGGGGCAGAGGTGGAAGAGGAGATCTGGCAGGAGATCGGCCGCCGGTGAGAGAGAGAAACCGAAGCGCCGACAGGGCGAGATGGGTGGCGGAGGCTCGACCCAGAGAAGGAGGAAGCGGAGAAGGAGAGTGAAGGCTTGGCAGATGAGGCCACAGAGTGACAGGAAAACGCCGCCATGGATGACACCTTGAGGGGGTGACACAGTGTCCAGCTGCCGCTGCTTCAGTGAGGTTCAGGTGAAAGTGGGAGCTGAGCCAGAATGGTGAGCTCCCCTTGCTGGGGTAAAATATTTCTAGGGGCCGATGTCATTTTACTAAAATGCCCCTTACGTCTTCCCTAGGTTGAAGTGAAGCAGAACCCAACATAGAACCATCGAAAGATCATCATTTAATTTCCGAAGAATCGTGATGGTTTCTCGGGGGCTATATGGGTATCGATCAATGCTAAACTCCCCGAGAAACCCACGACCTTGCACATACCCAAGGTAGCCATTAAGAGAGCCATAACACCTGGAGTACACCGATAAGAAGTCGTGCTTGTAGGCTTCAAAGGAATGAAGCTTGTGCCGTCTCTCTATTACGGAGTCGTATAGAAATCTGATAAATCATTCGATTTGCTGAGCCGCAGTTCGAGCTCGTCCTCTCACCTGGGACCAGCCTTCCCAAGATTAACCAGTCGAAGTTAAGCCTGGCCCAGAAATTTATCAAAATAATGTGGCAAGGGCTGACTTCTCTAGACTTGTAGTTGCATGAGCAAGACAGTTTTATTTACTTTTATTGACGAGCTGATCAAAGAAGAATGTTTTATTTAAGTATGACATCTTCGGAATACTTCCAGGGAAGTGGCACGAGTCAGCATTACATTAATTCGCTAACACGAACAACTAGAACTTTGATTTACTTGCCAGAGTAGTGACCAATGACTTGGACAGGAAAGCAAGACTTATTACATTAATTGGTGATGCTGAACGTGGCCCTCCACTGAAGGGGGGGCTTATTTATTTATTTTAAAAGTAAATGCAGGCCCAGCATCTGGCCTAATACGGTAAGATTCTTTTTTGCTCAGCAATTCAAAAAGACTACAAGCTATCTGTCCTAGGTAAATGTATCAGAAATATACGACCCATTTACCTGAGAAGTTTTCCCCCTTTGGCAAAGTTCATGTGCACTTTGATTGTGTTTTCTAGGAATTCTTATACAGTCAAAACTAGCAAAAGAAAACATTGTAGTTCTAATATTCCTGAATTGAATCGTTACAATCCCATGGTGAGATTCTATAAGAAGGAATTGATCACACTATTTTTTAAGCGTATAAAAATATTACAACATTTTATCAATTATTTTGTAGTTCGATACAAACTATGAAGTGAATAATCTTAACTTCTCCTCGAAAAATGATATACCATTTTCCCACCATGATAAAATTAATTTACCTTATCTGTAGGTGATATCAGCTAAATATTATGAATGTTTTTTTTTAAAGCATAAGTGAAAATAACAATATGCTCCTTTGATTATTTATGATGTTTTTTAATTATCAAAGAAGGAAAGCCCTTTTCATCATCAATTCTCATGTCTTCTTCATCCTGTTCTCATGTAACTATTCAAATGTTCTATATAGAATTTCTCTAGATTTTCTAAAAAGGAGAGTAAATTTGTATTTTTACCTGAATGGATACTAGTTAATCTCTCATTCCATAATAGATAAAAAAGTAAAGTCCAAATAGTGTAAAGCATTTTTTTTCAAATGATTATAATGGAAATTTGGTGACCTACATAGAAAGTCAACGATATTTAAAATAATTTCATTATAGCTTGACTTAATAACATTAGCAACTTTCCATTTTGACTCTTTCCATGTAATCCGAGTGAAAGTATATTCACTGATTAGGTTAGTACTTTCATCGGTGTCTGTTTTGACCTAATACGGTAATATAACCGACACTCTTGACTCATCACACGGTAGTGTACAGAAAATAACTGGTCGGTCACACATTAAATTTCGTGGTCATACTTGGACCATCGACTACGAGTTGCACTCATAGGCACGGCGGATATGTAGATCTAAACCTAACATGCTCTTAATAATGCCATATCAAAAATCTTATGGAACATGTAAAATCCTTGGATTTTTGGGTTTGAAATATGCAGTAAAATTCTTGTAAGGGGTGAAAATTTAGCCGAACGAAAGTTTAAAAGGCATGGTGAGCTACTTGCTACATGGCCTGTTTTCGACAGATGGGTACTATAATCTCGAGGCTCCGCACGTTGGAGCCGGCGACATCGAGATTTGGATGATTTTGAAAAGGTCAAGATGGATGAATTCGATCGACATGTGAATGGTTCAAAAAAGTCAGTATTGATAGATGGGATTAATTAAGCTATAAAATTCCCCAGCAAAGGACAGAAATTGGAACGGCCTTTTGTCATGCTGTAAAGGCGAAAGGGACTACTGCCAAGGAAACGTAGTGATCAGTGAGGCCAAGTTTTGGCCGCACGTTACCCTGATCTTCAATAATCCCATATATTTATTTATATAGAGAAGGTCAATGTGTACATCATTAATTTTAATTACTTGACTAATTAATACCACCGGATATTGTCATTTGACTTTCAATAAATAAGCAAATGACGTCTTCAAGAGCACTGTTCAAGGGTAGGTTACTTGGTTTTATTTTTTTTAATGGAGATATTAAAAAATATGTTGAAAATAGTTTATCAAACGTAACAATCATTTCGTGGTAATAAAATATTTTTGAACGTCATAACTTATATTGACAGCCCCTGAAATTCTTTTGCCCCCCGTGTGAATAATTACACTCTTTTATCGACCAATCCAATTGGCGACCTACCCCCGATCCCACATGACCAGTAAACTTTACACAGCTGGAAAATTCAATTGATGTTCACCGTCTGTAGAATTACAGGCAATGGGACCTTGATTAGGAAGAGTCTAGCCTAGTAGAGTAGAGACCGTTTGCTGCGCTTTCTTAGAGATGGGACTAGCTGGGCAATCCAGTCGATACCGACCCAAATATTGGGTTAGTCCACATCGACTCGACCTGAAAAGCTCTTCCTCAAAGTTTGCCTTGATTCTGATATTGATTGCTTACCTTGGAGCTTAGATCGAGACTGGCTTTATAATGCACGCCATTTGCATGGCTCAAGCGCGGCTACAAGTGATATTCAACGGAAAGTTCTGCTGGACTTGATTCGGGTACTTCAGAGCATATGCTACTGCTGAGCTTTGGATCAACTAGGCTCTAGGAGGAAATACTCAATCTCAAGTTCTGCTGAAGTTGAATGACCTTGAATTGACCAAGTTCTCAGAATAAACATGGGGATCCACCAGACATTTGTGAGGTAAGCTGATCCAAGAAATCGACATTGCAGTAAGAACGTGTAATCTTCAATCAAATACTGATCCGCTGTTTCAGCAAGATCTTAGTTTGAGTTTGATCCAAAAACTGACTGGTCGAACTTCGATGGAAGTGGAGACACCACGGATAGAACCTAAATCAGAAAAACCCTCGTGATCAGCTGAACTAGAAGCAGTACTTGGAGCTGCATTGTTACTCGTTGAAGTTTGATATAGCCTCAACAAATACTGAAAATTTTTCGAGTAAGATTCAATTGGATGGAAGGAACAAACATGATAATAAATGTCCACGGGAGGTCCTAGGTGATTCCATTAATAATCTTCTGACATGGCATTTACTTCTGGTAACCGACTCTGCAACTCACATTTACTTTCTTCAACCAATCATTCTCTCCATCTCCACTGCCCATAGGCATAAGGAATGATACTTAGAAAAATGGTTCGGCTCAGGAGGGGACGTATCCCAAGCAGTTTACAGGAAACTCAAACGGGATAGCAAATCAAAGAGATCAGACACAGACAAAGCAGCACCATTGGCCTGTTCCTGTACAATATTCCATAGTAAAGCTAATCATGTCAAAGGTTGAGCATTTCAGAACAGTTTCCCAAGATGATGCTGTTTCGTTTTTTATATGCTTTGTGGTTGTTATTAATGAATGCCTGGCTCTTGGATCATCTGTTTCCCTGACACATTTCAGTTCCTTTTCTTTAGAGATGCACATAACTTAGAGCTCAAGACATACCCTTTTGTTTTTTCTTCTTCTTTAACTGTTCTTCTGACTCCATCTGACAGTCTAGATTTATGTGTTCTGTCTGCAGAAAACAATAGTGTCAGTGGAACTGATGTGCTCAAAATGCAGGAGGAAGGTGATGAAGCAGGTGGCAACCATTGAAGGCATAACTTCCATTGCGCTAGATCCTTCCAAGAACACTGTGACTGTCATCGGGGAAGCAGACCCTGTTGACATCATCAAGAAGGTCCGCAAGTTCCGAAGGTCTGCCACGATCATCAGCATTGGGCCCCCCAAGGATGAGAAGAAGGATGATACCAAGAAAGACTCCTCCTCTGTCTCGACTGCCCTCCCCCAAACACCAAGGACCTGCCAGAGTTGCAATATCTGGTACGTTATTGCTGAGGATGGTTATAGTTACTGCTCTGTCATGTAAATGTAATGCTGTATCTTTTGAGCTTGAGGGACTCTGGTTCTCGAGAACCGGCTAAAATTTCCCCTCTCTTTCCTCACTTGTTTCTGATGGTCATTTGTTCCTTTGGTAGGGTTAAGTTCCCACCATTATTGAATAAGTTCTTCGTGGTATGACACATGGCTTTCCATGTGCATTCATACAGTTCTCATCAAAGGTATCGTTCCAAGTAGAGAAGATGCTGAGGATTAGCTGTCAGATGAAAGTGACTGTCGGTAGATCAGTTGATGATAGAACATCAAGAGAAATCTTGATGCTTTCTACTTTCTTTTCATTTTGTGTAGTTAAAGCTTGGGATGCTTCTATTTGCAATATCATTTTCTTTCCTTGATACCTCATTCTCATACTACCGCTGAGGGTATGAGAATTGGGAAAGCAGAGACAAACAGACCGCTGCATGATTACGGTGATGGCAGGCAGCTCAAGGAGTACTTGGTCAACATCATAAGCGTTGGAAGGAAACAAAACCCACTCGTGCTTTGATAGTAACAGCTCTTTGCCCTCAGCGATGATCACTTTGCGAGCAAAACTTCTGAAAACGGGCAATATCAGAATCAGGTCACCTTATCGAACTTGAGTTGCTTACCCTTTCTTTGGAGGTTAGATTTGCAGCATTCAACAATTCTTCATTTTGACGGGCATTTCGACCTCCTCTAGCTTTCAAAAATCGAACAAAAGGAAATGAATTAGATGGAAGCAGTGCCTCGGCACAATAATTGCATATGGCTGAGCTTTTGGTTGAAAGTAGAAACTGAAACAGGGTGGAGGAGATATGAGTAGGCATGAAGGACTCAACACTCACCCCACCAAACGCATCCAGAAAACACCAACAGCATAAGAATTCCTAGATAGGACCGGCTGATAGTGCTGAAGATGAACTCTAATACTCTAACTTAGATACCACATTGAGTTTTATTCCTGAAAAACTAATGCTTAAAGTGCCCCATCAATGTTTATCACACTTGGTTTAGAAGAGAAGAGAATGAACATCATCTGAACAGAGTAGCAGTCATCCTTTCGTGAACGGTTATTTGGAAATAAGTGATTTCCTAATTTCGTCCGCTGTTAGTTCCTCTTCATTGTCGCTGTCATCTTTAATAGGAACATAACTGGTAAGTCAGCCATCACTCTCGCTCTTCCGTCTCTTTGTGAAAGACATGATCGGCGTTACCCTTTGATCGCTCGAGTTCCCTTTTTGAAGTGCTCAGGTTCAGAGCTCGAAGTATATCTGCTTCCAAAATCGTTAAGGTCAACTAAAACTGGATAAAGGAAAACGTTCACCCCGTTCAAGTAATTGGCCAGGTGAAACAGCTTGGACAATGTGGTCGGAGCATCGAACTTTTGGATGAAATGAACCCTCTGTCCTGTTGAATTCTTCGAGCCCTCCTCCGAGGAAGTTGATTAGTCTGAGTTCACTGCTGATTGTTGAAGCAGAGTGGTGGTGGAAACAAATTCTGGATTAGGTCTCTGGAGATTTTTGGCCGGTCGGACGTTTTAGACGGTTGGCCACCTGGCAGTTAGTTAAACCGCTTCCGGTTCCGTGCTGCGCCGGAGAGAGTCGCCAGCCAGAGTCCCACGGTCATTTTTCTGGATTTCACTTCACCTTGTTTTTATTTCTGTATATATTTTTTAGATCACGTGTTTTTTAAATGTATTTATTTATATAATTCAGCAAAAAAAACGTATTTATATTTTATACATATTTATATTGTAGTAGTATTTATTTATTAATATATTTTCCAAGAAAGCACAATGGGTATATCAGTAGGAAACTCAGTATGTACCATCACAGAACAGGTAAAAATTAGAAGCTAAAATCCCCGAAAGCAAATCATGAATAATAATACATCGGATCAATCCGCGTGTCCTCCCCCCGACCAGTTTTCCGTGTTGCCACGAGCTTAACAAATGATGACCGACCTTTACTCCACACAGATCAGCATCGACGTCTATATATAGATGCAGAAAGACATGTAAATGCGCTTGATATCCTTGGCGTCTCAAGTGACATTTCTCCAGGATTCTCAGCCTGGGACGATCCAAAACATGTCGCTCAGTCACCTTCAGATAGAATTGGCATGGGTCATAGTCGGGTTGATGATGGTCCTATCTATCCAATATGTAGTTTAGGTGTTGATCGATCGGCGGGGTGGGGTGACTCATTGTAGCTACAGCGTTGCGGTTGCTAATATGCAGCAGGATTCATATTCCTCCGCCGAAGTCCTGTGGCGGCCAAATGCCGCCGCCGCCACCACTGCCGCCTCCGTCATTCGCAATGTAAGACATGCACGACAAGGGGACGAGGCAAAGCCCTCTGCTTCTGAGATCTTGCTTTGGCTCTTCATTATTATGTGCGCCTTCATTTCTTGATCCCTGAGAAAGGATAGTGATATATAAATATGTAACCAGAAGCTTGTGATTAATTATTTAACGAGGAATGCTACTTATGCATGCACCCATTCATGGTTTTTTTTTTTTGGTCTANGAGGAATGCTACTTATGCATGCACCCATTCATGTTTTTTTTTTTGGTCTGCATTAGGAGGGAGAGAAGAATAAAACAATATGAATCAGCCCTAGAATCTGCTGTCTCACGATCTTAAGGTGAAAGTAATTCTGTAATTGCGGGGCCACTAGTTTTCCCTTCTTTCAAAATGCACCCCCTAGGCTTTTGATTTGTCTAATCTAGTTCTCCAGCTTCACTAAAATTGTCAATGCCGGCCATCTGCTTCGTCAAGGCACAGTAACACATTGAAGGTTGTACGTAAATGTAATCGAGGATTTCTTACCCGTCCCGAGGTTCCGGAGCTGTGGTTGCGTGAAGATTTCATGTAAGGCGCAGTTAATGTCTGCATTAAAGGAAGACCCAAGTTATCAAATCCAAGTAGAAGAAAACACCCACATGGCCTTAGGCCTCTGACCTCATTTATTTGTGTAGATATAGAAGCATAAATTAGTCATAAGATTTCACCGAAAGGAAACTTTTAGTCATTTAAGAAGACCTAAGAAGATAGCTAGGCATGACTTCGGACCCAAGCAATTAATCACAATTATGATAACTACAGGCAAGGCCACTAATCTTTGGTGTGCTCGAAAAGTTTATGCCAACTCTAGTTAATTGATGCATTGCAAGTCAAGTTGACCCAATATCAAATAATGTAACTCTTTCACCAATAAACTTCTACATTTATCAAATTCAAAGTTCAAATTCTTTATGAACTAATCCATATATATATACACACTAACTTGCGTGCGATGTAACAATCCTGCATGTTTCTTTCTTTCTTTTTTTTGGTTATCTCTGGATGGAGGATTTCACACCAAAACTTAAATATATTTAGTCAATGAAGAATCATATGGTTTGATTTCCCACCAGATGCTAATAACACAAGATAGAGCAGTTCCCAGAGGCACCACGCAGCTCAACAGCATGAAAGGACAGCTGCAACAAAAGAATGAGGAGGGCGACTCACCTATTTAAGGGAAAGAGAAGTACCTGGACCTGGTTTTGGAGGAATTTGATGTATCCTATAGCCTCCATCAGTACGGACGCTGTGTCGGTCTGCAACATTCTCTCAGCGCACATCGCACCCACAATGCCCAGAAAGAAAATCAATAATAATAATAAAGTAAAAAAAAAGGGAAAAAAATTTTGCACCGGCTAAGTTAGATGAGCTATCAATCCCTTTCTCCTTTCTTTTCTTTTCTTTTTTTTTCTCCATTTTCTTTTTCCGAAAAACTGACAAAATCTGTCGGGGGCTAAAGTTGAATAAAATCTTACTAGTCGCAGTTTAGTATATCCTGACGGTTCATCTTTGTGGAAGTACTGATAACTTTATAAGGTAAACTTTATCAAATCTGTGACTATTGGATTTTCAGGGGGTACTATACTGTTCATACCCAGCGAATCATACCTTGCCGAAGGGTGCAACCAGTTGCTGCAGTGCTGCTATTCTATCTCCTAATTTCTCCTTTCGCACCTGCCCAAAAAATAAATAAAATGAAATAACCATGCAGTTCGATCATAATAATGGAGGTTCATACTATCCTTTCACTTGCAATACATAGCAATTTTGATTCATCTTTATATACATTAGGTCAGTCCACGACTCTCTCCATGAAGTCCAGTAAGATTGTCTCGCTATCTATTTGCTATGATTTACCTTCAAGGGTGGACAAGAAGTTGATCGGGACTCAAATCGTGTCTTCTTGGGAGCAATCTGTGAGGCCTTTGGCTCACCAATGGAGTTGTTTGGCCTCTTTCCTTCAACTGTATTAGGGCTAAACGCTGATATCTAGTTGTTTGATATTTACAAGAGGAAAAAGAAAAAAAGGTTAAGAAGAATAAGAACTTGAATTTCATTCGTTGGAGTCTTCATCCAATGAAATTGACTAATGCAACAAAAAGTAGGTTGAAGACGAAAACTTACTCTATCAAAGCTGCTACTTTCTGGCCTATGACTCGCTTGCTTCATAGGATAGAGACCCAATTCGGGAGAAAGACTCTCTTGCAGTATTGACCCGAAATTGCTTGTTCCTGATGTATTCAAATCATTCTCATGGATTCTTCTGTTATGCAGTAGATCAAAAGTCGGCCAATTATTCCTGCTGGCCGAGGAGCTTGTTGTTGTGGATGAGAACTGGTAACTCGGGCTCGAAATATTTATGCTGGGATGGATCTGGCTTATGGGGTTAGCGCCTCTACTACTTGGAAACCGGAATTCATCCTCGCCAGGAATAATGAACTGGTGCAGCCCACCCTCGATATGGGAACTCGAAGACAAGGTCTTGAGCATGAGCTTCTGACTGAGCTCCACGCTCAAATCATTATTCTTCGCAGTCATATGGCTGCTCAAGGGACAAAGATGTAAATCTTCACCTATAGCAGACGGGGAAATGCCATTGATGAGCATATCGGTGAATGTCCTTGGGAAACTATCGGAGGCATTTGAGAGGTCAGCCCACTGAAATCCCAGGTTCTGTGCCATCGTTGGGTGGAAAACTTCATTCGTTGTACTAGCAGTACTGCTTGAATCCTTTTCTTTCGATATCACTTCACCACAGCTTGAGAATCTGTAGTCATTACTACTCCTTTATGAACAAGAACGAATGTTATCTAAAGGGAAAAAAAAAACGAATATATGGATCATATGCTGGATTAGTTCATGCTAGTTATATGTTCAAATAAATATTCGGGAGATATATATATATATATATATACACACAAAACCCATAGAATCATTTTGTTCGAAAAGCGGATAGAAATTAAAAAGATGAAGGAACTTCTTCCTCTCCATCTTTATCAGCGTATAATTTTTCGGTTTGTCAGAGCTTAGTGTAATAGTATCAGTGAATTACTAACGCAAGAGCCAGCTGCTACTGGGTTAGCAGAGAGAATTTATGCAAATACTCGTTGATTGGTGCACATCAAATCAAAGATCATCAAGGAAAAAGCGAAGATATATAGGGGAAGAAGGGAAAAAAGAAAGAAGAAAAGGAGAGAGATTCCCAAAAGGAAATTTAAAGCTGCCCACCACTTCATGATGGCTACTTCTCACACATACAGGAAAGGTAGAGAGACAGAGAGAGCTTACAGCAAATTGGAATGTGGAGCTGAAGAAGAAGAAGAAGAGGAAGAAGATCCAATGAGGAGATGGTCTTGAAGGTGATCATAGCGGGGGTTGATCTTGTCCATGATGATGATGGATGGATGGATGGATGGAACTGTGAGTGGAATCAGTAGAGAATTCTTTCTAAGCATGGATAGATGAGCTCTTGAAAATCCCAAGATGCGTCTGCATTATGAGTGATTAAACCCCCCCAAAACATCAACTTCAGACAGGAATCTCTCTTCCCCCCGGTGACTGAGAGGGACATTGACAGAGAGGGTATTGCTGAGCTCAGTTCAGGTGACAGCCCACATAAAAAACTTCATTTCTTCTCACCATTTTTACACCTTTTTTTCCCCCTGAGCTTGAGTACCCCCTTTACTCTTTCATGCTCCCAGTGAAAAGTCACGACACAGAGAGAGAGAAGAGAACATAATAAAGTGATATTGCTCTTGATAAAAATCTAAGAAATTTCAATAAAATTAAACTTATTTCCCCATTTTCATTAGGTTTATATATTTCTTTTATTTTTTTGAAAAAAGTAATGTTATATACCCTTTTATCACAAAAAGAAAATATTTTAAAGAGAATAAATCTCTCCCCTTCTGACTGAATATGATGTTTTCTTCAAATAAATTATAGAACAATTCTCTCTCTACCTCTATCTCTCTCCAAGATTACTCATTATTTTTTGTTTGTTTGTTTGTTTGGGAGAGAGACATTGCAATTAGGGCAGTGAGATGATCATGGGGGGCGTTTAAGCAATGATTTTGAGGGTACAATACAATATTGATGGGAGCGCCTTCGATCCCAAGGCTGTCTAAAGACACAGATCTGTGATGTGAAGACATATAATGATGCCCACCATTCCTCTCTTCTCTCCCTACCTCATCCATACATGTGTGCATATGAGCCGTGCTGGCGCAGTTAGGTGTACATACGTATATGCTTTGATTGGGTATAATTAATTGTTTCTATTGCAGAAGAAATGAGACATGAGAAAGGCCGTGATAGGGGGACATAATTGTAGTTTCTAAATATGGATAGAGGGCATGTGTCTAGACTTGAGAATGACCTAATTAGACTTCGAAGACCTCATTCAATACATTAGTGTCATCAAGAGGCCCAGCTACAATTTTGACAGGGCCTCTCTCTCTCTCTCTCTCTTGGGGAGGGTTATATATATATATATATGTATGTGTCTAAATTGTACAAATTAATCCATATAAGTTATTAACATAATTCGATATCTATTCTTCTTTAAATAAAGTTTCAAGTTTGAATTTTACAAATGAAAAAATATATGTTGGGAGAGATTTATAATCTAAATTGACTAACCATATTCGAGCCGGATTAATTATGGTCCAATGGTAGGGCAATCTTGAGAGGGGGGGAAATGGGATCAATGATGTCTTTTCTTTCTACTATTTGAATCGTTTGGCATCTGAAAAGGGTTTCAACTTATGGAACTTTGAATTGGAAAGGAGGACTAGTAAAATAGTAAACACTCTTGAATATCCTAACATGAGCCTGAAACTTGAAAGTACATGAACTGACATATATCTGTTATAAATACATGTCTCAATGCAGCCCTATACGTGGCAACTTGAATCGGTACTGGGATCATGTACCAGCAGATGTTCTAACGATGGCCTTTGACCGTGTCTCGCCGGTAATTAGGTTCAGCCCCGTAAGCCCGAAAACTGTAATAGATAAGAAGATATTTTGGAATTTTCATAGAGTTGCACCGGACACACATCCGGCCAAGCACGGCATGAGCTATTCAAAGAACAACCTAGGATTCAATTTTGAGCCCCCCTAAATGAACAAGATTGAAGATTGAGAGAACTCCGCTACTTGATGGGATGGGCCCATTAACTAGGTGCAAGACCTCTACCGGTTAGGTTCATCAAATTTTTAGATACTACAATAAAAAAAAGGTTCAAAGAGAAATATAAACAATAATGAATTTGATATAATTATATCATTCTTAACTTGAAACTAATAATAGGCCTTCCATTCGATTTTTGACAAAATGAATTTTTTCTTCTTACTTTTAATCTCCCAATTTCTCTTCTTGTTCAGGTATATGTATATCCTTTACAATAATGATGATGATAATAAACATAATATACTTGGAGATGCGGAATTAAAGGTTATTAGGACAGCTGACTAATGGCAAAAGAGTATAGTTAATTTGGCATTATTAAGTTGAGACCTGGGAGACAGCATTTCATAGAACAAAATCTTTTCTAATGAAATGAGTGATCAGCCCCACAAGAAGAAAAAAAAAGGGGGGGCTCAAAGTCAGATGAAAAGTTCAGTGGGAGAACGTGAGATCAGGGCATGGGCAAAGCTTTCCCTTTGCCTTTTTTTTTTCTACTCCTTTTTAATTTCATTTCCATTTTCCCCCACTTTCCCCTCTGCTCTTCTTCTTCTTCTTCTTCTTGTTTATTTTTTTTTTGGCACTCTCAGTGCACTGCATTGCGCGCCCACCAATTATTTTACCTATTTTTCCTTCATTCAACTTTATTTTATTTCCCTCAAAATTCGATCGTCTCGCGAGACTCACACGAACGATAACGTTACATTAAAACCACAATAAATAACATCTAAAGAAGCGGAGGTTCAAGATCCATGCGCATTGCTACGTCGTGTCTACGTACTTGCGATCCATCCTTCCATCCTGCATACGATCCTTGTTTCTCTCTTTCAGTGTCTTCCTCTCATAGCAAAGTTTAAGCTTTCCAACAAACACTTCACAGTCTCACTACCTTCCAAGATTCATTTCCCCTAAAGCTGTTTCTTCCATCAGCCTTTGCGGGGTTGATATGAACCGAAAAATAATCACCGATTCCTTTCCTGTGAATCTTCTTCACTAGCTTGCCTATAAAAAAATCGAAATGGCCCATCTGATGGAATGATCCCATTACATTATCAGTACAATTTTATTCCTTCAGTCTAAGTTACACCCTATATTTAATTGCAGACTTGGAGTTCCGAGACGGGATAATGCATTCACTACACGATTCAATTTGATTCTTAAATCCCAGCGGATGTAGCTTCATCGAGTATGTATGCGATGCCGTCACTCACTTTCCCTGTGAATCCTCAACGCAACCATGTGTTTCTTCTCTATCTTTTATATATATATATCTATCTTTTATATATATATATATATGATTCGACCACATTCCATAAACAAGAAAATAGACTCGGACAATAATGCAACATATTATGCTTAACCGAAGTACACATGTATGTGAATCACATGCGTCATAAACTGCAGTGACATGCACGGCGCGGAAATGAAACCAGGGGCCCTCGATCGCAGTAAGTGTCCCATACGTACGGCATACATTCTTTTACGTACTCGTCTAGCTAAGAGAATGTGAACCGTACCGTAAATCACGAAAAAAAGGTAGGCCGATCTAGCTATTCTTTGTTTGGAGCCCCTTAATATTCTCTAAAATATATTGGATGTTTATAATTATTATATCATGCCATACCATGATCAAATTTTACGTGTTATTTAAGAATTAATAATTCTTTATATCTTTCACTTTAATTATATTGTATTGTATAAAAGAGAGAGAGAGAAGTGTATGCTAGAGGAGATAGCGAGGGTTAGAAATGTAATATTCCTCTAGGAGAGCTTCTACGGTATTTTGGAAGAGATCATTCTGATTGATTTTTTTGTCATATAATAAAAAGGTTTATTCATTGAATAATTCTAAAAATTCTGTATTGATTTGTTATTGTTGGCCACTACCAGTGCTCCTCTTCTTGACCGCATTACATGTACTTATATAATATATATGTATTTATTTAATATAACATACTAAAATACCATTTTCCCTTTTATCTAGTAAAAGATTGAATTTTCCATTATATATATTATGGTGCTCTTTTATACAATAATTGATCCCTAAAAGCAAATCTGCTATCATTGATAACTTTTGGGGGTCCCATCACCATAATTATTAAGCAATGAATATTGTATCCAATTTTATATGCCATGGCCGCTTCGGCAGCTCAGTCGTCGGCCGTATTAATAAAGGATCGAAACGATCGCTCCATTTGATACATCTTTGCCGCGCTGACTGATGTGTTTTTTGCTCAATTAATTTTTGATTGGTCATACCTTTAATTTCTTGGCCGAATATCATTGATGATATCTAGCTAGCTCAGGCCCTAATCAGCTCTGAATGTACAAACGGTAATATATTAATTAGGATAGTTGACATTCCCTCTCTTTAACAATTATTTTGATTCGTATAATTATGAAAAAAAAATTATTTTAAATATGAATTAATTAGATTATTTATATTCTAAATTTACATTAAAAATTAGTTTTTTAAAAAAAAAAATTTTTAGAACGACGTATATAGCAAGTAAAATATTGTACCTGCCAACCGGCAAATTGCTAAAATTCCGTTACACTTTCTATCCTTTATATATGTTTTTTTGAAAGTCGGAATCTCAAGGATGCGGTGGAAAGAAAAGGGGGGTCATGGCGAGCTTGTAAACCTAAGAGCACCCCTACTTTCATGACAGGGAAATCGGAGGAAGGACGGTACCTCTTGGACCGACCGTTCAGTGCTGCAGTGCAGGTCATAGACCACTTTGTTATAAGGATAATTAATCATGTCCTGTCCTCACTCAGTAACATAAGAGCCAGATGGGAAATTTCGGGAAACCTAAAGAGAGTGACGACACAAGGGAGCGCTCGATTGCTTCTTGAAGGGGCCTAACCCAAAAGCCCAAAGATCTCGTTGTCTTCTTCCCCAGATGAATATTTGATCTGCCTTTCTTTTTTCTCGGCCCTCTGATATCAGTGTAGTCCGGCGGGTCCCTAATTCAATACCCGGCCCTTGGTGTAAAAATTAATCGCTTTATCATTATTAATCCATGTCCATGAACTTGTAAAATCTTTCTGTGGGGTCTATAGGGGGAGGGGTGCCTCCTGTTTTATATGTAACTAGGGATGTTGACCGTTTGGGCTCCTGAATCCCATGATGACTACACCTCGGTCCTAGCTAGGCTAGGTTCATTGCACCATTCAATAAAATCAATGTATTCATTGTACAGCAAAATCTAGTCAATGAAAAGAAAAGAGGAATCCCCCCTAGGTCTGAGCGGCGGACACGGCCAAAACAAGACACTAGCACATGAACATCCTCCTCCCTCCAGTGGGAAGGTCGACATGCCGCGTGGCTTCATTTTCATCAAGTTTGACTTCTAACATAGCATCTTATGACAAAATCTTCCATCCGTGGGAACATCTCATCTCATACATTTATGTATGAACGGAAACAATAAAGGGTCTACTGTAGTTGTCTTATTTCTCCCATTCGGAAATTCTACAAGGAGAAAACTATTATTTCTTCGTATATATGAGATAAAATAAAGTAAAAAAAGTGACCAACCATTATATATATATATATATATATATATATATATATATATATAGACACACATAGGACAAAACAATTTAGAAAAGTGGGTGTCAAGTGTGGAATCACGGATATCGTGGAGATGACAAATCTTCTCATGCGGGTCTGTAAAAGTGGCCTAGTCTAATAGTGTACTAGTGGGGGATGATTTTCATTACTGTGATCAGCCACGACGGGCCTCAATTTGATAAATAACTGGCACTTTGATGCATTGATCTTCATGCCGAACCATGTCATACATGACCTAATTAGGACCACGTAGCCTGAAGATCTGTTTCAAAAAGGCATCCATCGAGCATTAAATCAATATATGTATTGATGTAAGATATCTGAAAAACTATCAAAAAGTCAGTATATTCTAATGAAAAATAAGGATTTGGACAGCCTTTGACAAGCTTGTAAGGCTGATTAAAATTCGTGAATGTATTACTAATCTGGCATGTCAAATCAGACGCATATAAAAGTAAATGTGTAAGCATGTAAAATTGTAAGTACACGGTTTATCTCTTCTAGAACATGCATGGGAAACCCAAGACTAGTACGTCTTTGCATTCCAGCTAATTATAATATATATATATATACATATATATATATATTCTCTTTGGTTAGTGCTGTCCGAGCCGAACATGCACTCAAATCTATATGCTTTTTATTATGCACGTATTATATATCCTTCTTTCTCTATAAAGAAAACACTTTCCATAATAAATAAATAAATAAAAATCTCGCATCACCATCATTGTCGGGATGGTTATGAGAAATGATCTTGAGGAGAAACTCGAAGGAAAGATGCGGTTTAATAAGGGTAGAAAATACGACTTGAAGCAAGAAAACTATGAGAAAGAGTTCCTTAATCTCTAATTATCTTAAAGTGATTGTCAGTGGTTGAATTTGGTTATCTCATTCTCGATCTATTCCAGCACTAATTAACGGTGATTGGCCACGATGAACCGTATGCAATACCAGTAGGGGAGGATATCGTATGTATAGTTGCCCCCAGGGACCCTCAAAATTAATTAGGACCAAAAGAAATAATGGGGAAAAAGATAAATGCATCTCGTCAGTCTCCAGGAGGTGTCCATCGATCAATGGCATAAATTTCCATCCCTCGCTCGACTTAGTGAAAAGACGCCGTCCTGATTGCTTATGTCAGTTTGACCTGAAATCTGACTCCACGGAACCCGCCAGAAATGGAAATCCATGGAAACCGGGAAGATGTCTCGCATTAGTGATGTCATCATCCGGATCTCTCTAACCTTTATTTTTATTTTTTTTAAGACTAAGATCGATCGACTTTAATTATTATCTGAGGCTAACTTAGTCCAAGGAAAGGGTAGGCATGTATACACTTATCTTCCCGACCGGTAATAATTCACAAAAGGAGAAGACGATCTGAGATCTAGTGAAGAAATTGTAACTCAAACTCAATGGTTCATGTGAAATTAGAATATGATTTAAGAAATATTGTAAAAATAATAAAATGCACGTCACTAGTAGATTAGTTTAGTTCATACATGTGACAGGGATGAACCAACCGAGTTCGGGCACTAATTTGTAGACACAGTGGTGGTTATTTCATTTGCATGCTCACACGTCAGCAGCCCTTTCGCTTCCAGCCCGTGGAGCCCGTAATTCGCGCTATTCCCGTTTTCCCCCTCACCGACCAAACTGCCGCTCATGTAGTACTCAAACTTCTCCGCCGCGCTCTCCGGCACGGACACCAGCACCCTCACCGACTCCGCCTCCCCGGCCACCGGTAGGAACAAGCAGTACACGTCGCTCGCCACCGGTCCCATGTGGGCGGCCCTCCCGCAGCCGAAGTCCACTTTCTCCAGCCCCAGCCTCGACCACTCGGAGATCACCAGGCTCGCCGAGAGGTCCGGCATCGCCGCCCGGTCGGACTCCAGGTAGTCGACCACCGACCTTACGTGCTCTTCCGTCACTGCCGACTTCGCCTGCTGGACCAGCCTTACCCCGTGGTGCAGGTTCTCGGAGCCGCCCACGAGGTCCCTCACGGCACACTCGGCGCATCCCAGCAGGAAGCCGTTTCCGTAGAATCCGTCGGGGAGCGGCGGGGAGAGCTTCCTCCTGACGTTGACGGAAAACAGGAGCTTGGTGATTAGTGCCGGCGGGAGGCCGAGGGATAAGGCCCAGGAGCGCCACGTGTGCGCAGCGAGGACCTCGAAGGCGGTGCACTTCAATGGCGGCGAGCATCGCCGTTTGAGATGCAAGATGAGGGACGGGGTGATGGCTACGGAGACGGGGACCAAGGGCTGCGACTGTAGGTGGAGGGTGAGGTTGTAGCCGGGATCCCTGGTGACATGCTTTGTAAATACGGGATGCCTGGAGGTTATTTGTGGTGGGCTCCTCGGCCGTAACACGTGGCGAGAATGGAAAGGGGAGGGAGGAGGGCCGCTGTTCTGATTGGCGGTTGTGTGGGCCCAGGCGTGTAGGAACTGGGACGTCCCGATGCCGTCGCACAGGCAGTGGTTAATCGCGGTGCACAGGATCATTCCCCCGCACCGGAGCTTCGTCACCTGCGACCGGAAAACATAACAGAATTCAGGAAATTGGTTTTTTTTTTAACGATATCGTTTTTACCTTATCATATATCTTAAAAGTTGTTCTTTTTTTGGCTTACGATATACCCCTTTCTAAATACCATCTCGTATCTTCTGCCTGCCATATGTACATATTTTCTTCAAAATGGAAAGACGTGATGAGCAAGGCATTTTTGCCACTTGAATTGAGAGTAAATTTACCCTCCCTACTTTTACTAATCTGACGCTTAATTTAGTGTTCAGCGTGATCGTTGGACGGACGATCAATATTCTAACTATTACTCTTACCTTAAGAAGATAAATATATTCTGAAGCAAATAAAACTTTTTTTTATAATAAAGTACAGCTATATAAGTATAGTGATCACCAATTATGACAACCAACCATTCGTTGTATTTTCAAACTTACCCTACAGCTCTAGGATATAGGACAAGAAAAATTATCCTTGCTAATATTGTCCAATTGGAAAATTTTGAAATGGCAAAGAAAAGGAAATTAAATTAAATACAAGGTGGTGTTTGGGGGGCGTGTGGAGGAGGATGGGGCGGGGTTGTGGGGGAGGGGGTAAGTGGCGACTTTGTGGACGACGTCGTTTCTTTGGTGAGTGTTGCAACATCGGCAACATGACTGGCGGGAAGGAGAGGGGACTTGATGGAGAGAGGTACCGCTGTCAGGAATTTTGGAATTATATAACGTTATCCTTTTTATGGCTGTTGCTGTCACAAGATATTGGAGCACCAAAACCAAACCTCAGTGGAATGTAATCCCAACACCACCACCCCCAACAAGCCCCCCCCGCCCGCACCCCTCAATCGGACTAAAAATTGATTATTGCTGATCGTTCCATTGAAGTTAATACTTGCCTAAACATGACAATATGCCCCAACTGATGAGTTACGTTTGTCTTCGGTTATGTGTGGTGCTGTGTTAAGTATCCTTTTTCCTTAGCAATGGATGGGAAGGGAATGCAGAAGATGGGAGGAGCCTAGCCGGCGCTTTTAAAGGATCCAGGGACTCATCTAAAAGTTAGAACCACCCCGACAAAATAGAAGAATTCATCGATCCTGTTGAGCTGTTTACTCTGTGAATCTGCAGGCACTCTGGAGAGTTTTATATATGATAAGTGGGAGTTTAATGTGTTCCTTGATTGCAACAGTGAGTTATAAAGGGAGGGGAAGAAAATAATAGCGAGAATCTGAAATCCACACCTGAACAAGGAGCGGGGGAACATCCAAGAAGCTGCGGGCATCAACTCTGTGCAGCAGCTTCCTCCACGATCTGTTTGGCCTCCTAGAAACCCCGAGGAAGTCCTCGGCTGTAATCTCCATGGCTCCCTCGACAAACACTGCGCCTTCTCCATTGCAATCGACCTCGAGCTTCCCTTCATCCTCGGGACTGTGCCTAAGCCTCCCTGCCAGCGGGTAGTACTCGACTAGAACCTTGGAGAGCGACAACCTCAGAGCCTCGGGGGTTGGAGCTGAGGTTGAGGGCGGTGAACTCGAGAACAGGTAGAGGTACTTGATGGTGAACCGGAGGAAAGGTTGGTCATCGAGGTTGGAGAGGTAGAGGGCGTGTCTGGGCGTTGGGATCTGGGGCTTGATTAAGGTGGGCGGGCTAAGATAGGAGCAGTCTGGGAGCTCATGAGATGCTCTCGACATGGTTCGTTTTGTTCCTTTTCTGTTGTTGCTGTCAACAGTTGGCGTTCTGTGGGAAGGGTGGGGAGGGAGACAGTGGAGAGTTTTGCAGACGAGAGGGAGGGAGTTGGGCCAGCATCAGGTGTGGCGGTTGGGCATATATTCCGGAAAAATTGACCCATCCGAATCTCTTAGAATGTCTTAGTAGCCACCACAAAAGTGCGATTCCCGTGCTTGGCCTAAGTAATACTCGAGATTAGAATGTTTTTGCTTTAGAGAGCGTTGATCTGGTGCACTTGTTTGATAGTAATAGCGGGTATACATCGTGATCTAGCTAAATAATCCTCTCAAGCCAGCCGGTATATGCCTAGCTTTATACCCAACATACTCAGCACCGAAGATCATGTCCGAGTCGGATGCTTGTAGTGCTTCTTACGTGCGATTTTATCCTCCTCTATTGTCCCTAACTAACCATCAGAGAATTTGGAGAGGAGATAGAGACTGCTCGTGTCACATTTCCCTGCTCTGCTTCTCTTTTTCTCTCTTGTTCTTTCAGTCAGGAAGTGCCCATTCGCCAGAGACGGCTCACAAAAAGAAGAGCATTCAGATAATAATAATATGTAGCTCTCCTTTTCCATCGGCATGCCTTATAATTGGGAATCATCATCTAACTGCTCCACACATCTCGGGGCGATGAGGAATCAGGATCCGAAAACGTGATGGTCATAGAAGCCTTCCGGCTCCAATTCCCGACATTCTGGCTGCGTACCCAATAGCAGCGTCACCGCATAATCTAAATTTACTTGTAAGATTCAAGACCTATCGGTTCTAGCGGCAGGGAGGCACATCGATACCTTCCCTAAGAATGGGCTCCGTCCATCGGATATGTTTCTAAAACATTTCGGGTACATTCCAAACCTCAACCCCGAGACAAACACGTAATGCTTAAAGAACAAACCGAGTTTGTTTGTTTGTTTTTTTTTTCAAATGGGAAAAAGTGCCCATGATAAGTCACTAAAAAGGAGGACAACTCGCATACCAAGTTGCAGAACCTTTGTGCTCTGAAGTAAATCGGATATATCATTGAGCTCATCATGTGGCATCCACAGCGAATAGAATCCAATGGCTGTGCTGTGCGCACACTCAGTAAGAGGGATTTGATTTCTTTAAGCAAAAGTTTGAAGTTAAAGCTTTGTTTCCCGGCCTGCAATTTGATTATTCGAAAAGTGGCACGCGAAATGAAAAGATAATCATAAAATAAAAAAGCTTTTTCCCTGCCGCCAACCATGCCAGGGTGGGGGGCACTCCATACGGTAATGTACGTAATGGTACATGTATATCTATATTATCATAAGTTCAAAAATGAAGTAAATTTTATGAAACAAATTATGAATAATTAATAATAAGGAAAACAGAATATGGAACAAAATTAGGGGGCTCCGCGGGCCGGCGGGCCGGCGGGCGGGCGGGGGGGCGACCTCCGCTCCATGGATAACGAGTCAGGCGCAAGTGGCCTCGCCGGGGCGGGCGGGCATGTGTCCTTGTGCGAGGACGAGTCGAGCATAAAATGACGTCGACCCAATTGAGTACTGTAAATCCATCAGGATCCCACGAAGTAAGCCCATCATCATACGGGCCTATTCTTGAGGCCCAATTTATCCGTCTAACATTCGTCTTCCACAGAAAAGCCCATGGCATACCAATCTTGATCAGCGTGAGCCGATGTGAGTCTGGTGATGTCAGAAGACTCAGAACAGTAACTTCAACAAGCCGCCCATGTTTTGTTCTCTTCCAACTCTCTCTCGCTCTCTCTCTCTTTCTGTGTCTTGGTGAGATTGAGTTCAATTTCAAGGTACAAGCGTGATTTTTAAAGACTACCGACAAGGATGCAATTTATCAACTCTCCATTAGGCCTGAGTGATCACTACAGAAAATCGCTCGTTTAAATTGTTTATTTGATTTCTCAACTAAAAACAGGCGAGTCATTTTCATGGATGACGATCGCAGCTCCCAATACCTAACCTGATTCTTAGAATTTTCTTTCTTTCTTTCTTTATCAATTAACTGATAGGGTTCCTCCAAATTGAAATTCGCAATTGGGGTGGCGGATCCATAGGGATTAGGGTTTGGAGCTCCACTTATCCCTTTTTCCTAAACATATGTAACTAAGAATTTAAAATCATTTATTTGTTACTGAATTGACCATAGACCAATCCCCTTTATTTGGGAATATATAGTTTTGGGTCGAAAAATAGTCTAAGTGCGGCTAAAACGGTGGAACAACTGGATTTGTAGGGATGCAAACATGGTACAAATGTGGTCAAATTTCTTGCTTTTACTTTCTTCCTTCCTTTAAATGAGTGTCTTGATTGACCTTTTCTTTTAAAATGAGAAGAAATGGCCGCTTAATCATAAACCACTCATTTATTTCTCTTCCAATAAAATAACAATCATGAATTTTATAAAGTATAAAAAAATTTGATGAGTAAGGGGAGTTCTACTTTTTAATAAACCATTATACCTCAAATATAAATTTATCGAGATTTTATTGTACCTATAGATTATAACTCGTACCAGGGAAAGGCAGTTGCTGGGGGAAGCCTCCAAGAACTGAAGAGCTATTGATTGGCATAGAAAAAGGCAAAATATTTATCTTGGCATTTAAGCATCATGCTTCTACACAGTCGGGTCGATTTAACTCGCGCTTCATATGGCTGTATAACCTGCTGCAGTCTCACAGAGACGCTAATTAGCTTGGTCATGGTATCATGCCACGCATATGGAATCCACATGCTCTTGAGTGTAAGAGGCCACCGTGATAGCATCTTATCCTAGCGAAAAATGTAAAAGCAAACACTCCAAAGTGGATACTATATGAGCAAGAAAGATAACCCGCTCGAATCCTAATCGTAATTCCATCTGTGAAAAGTAAAGTGGCTTTTACATCCTTTTTCCATCTTTCTTTCCTCTAAAAAATTCAGTAACTAAAAAAAACTTAAAACCGTACATTCTTTAAATAATGAAATATGATACAGTTGATAAACAGTTGACGGGACTTGTAGCATGAGAGTTCAAAACCAAGTGAAAGCAGTTCGTGGAGGATCAAGCTAATACCATTGGTTTGGATCGGTTTCAGTCAATACGTATGATGCTGTGCGTATATCAAGACCCCCCCTCAGAGGACACGATGTTCGATTTACAACATGATTGCAAGGAAAAGGGAAGATCAAGACGATTGGCGGACACGAGGGATTGCCAACAAGTAGAGGCAACTACTGCCTGATTATAGAACCAAGGACAGGGGGTTGGGCGGTGGTGGAGGTGTGTGGAAAGAGATCAGTACGATTGGGCTACCTCAGAGCATAAGATTACAAGCCAGTTCTTGTCACTGCCAACTAAAATAAGCTTCACTACCAACAATTAGTAGCCTGCCAAAACCAACCTTACTTGCTCCTCTCGGAAAAAAAAAAAGCCTTATATTTGGCGCAATTGCCACTTTTCTGGTTCCATCAGCACAAGCCCGCCTCCACGAAGGCGCTGTCATTCGTAGACGATATAGCCACTCACTCTTACACATTCATTATTATCGTGTTCTTGGAAGACAAAAATATAGGCCCTAATGGTAGGAGAGTCTAATATTACCCTGCGATCTTGGATGCCGATCGTGCCAGAGGGCTTTGGTGTAGAAGAACGATCGGGTTTGAGATTTGATGCTGTGTATGTGTACAAGTAAGGACGAGGAAGGATGATATCATATTTGCATCAAAGAGTGCACGGCATTTTATAAGAGAAAAAAAAAATTGGAATCTGTACACGAACATTCGCAAGTGAGATCCATTAGGTAATGAGAATAAAAGATACTTTTTAAAACCGGATCGGGTCGAAAATCGGTCAAGATATGAGTTCATGGGTCGGACCGGGAGTTCAATGTGTTGAACCGCATGTTTAATAAATAATATTAATAATATAATATTCAAATAAATTGATGTAATATTATAGTTTAATTATAATTTATAATCAAAATCATTAATATAGTTATAATGTTAGTCTCAAATTCAACATAAAATATAAATATAAGTCTAGTAAAATAAAATAAGTATATTATAATATGTTTTTATTTTATTTTTATTTTTAAATTAGCTGGTTTTCTCATCGGTTCAATTGAATTTATTGGTTCATGTGAGAACCGACTGGTTCAATTGGATTTGACATAATTTAAATAATAATTAGATTTTTTGTGAGAATCGGACCGGGTGAGTGGCCGATTCCCAGTCGAATCGGCCGGCCCGGTCCAGTTTTAAAAACTACGATAAAAGATGATAAATGTATCCTATACGATATATTTAAAATTTATTTTCTCTAATTAATTAATATTTTATATTCGAATGTGATAAATATAAAAAATTTAGCATAATTTTACTTTTTATAAATATAGGTCCAACTTAATGCTAAATTTATTAGATGTATTAAACTTTTGATCACCAATCAGCACTCATATAATTTGACCACTCGCCCTCTCATCACGGGTGAGTAACCGCAGGGAAGGCTCTAGGAGTGATGAAAGTAAAATTTGAAACGACGTAGTACAACCGCAAGTTCTATTAAAAAGGGGGTGAAACTAGGAGAAAGTACTGGGGTGAGATCCGATCAGAAAAGAGTTCCCACGTCCCATCAAAAGTGAATCGCATGTGATTGTGAAGGGAGGAGTGAAGTGAACTGAACGAGATAAGGAAGTCCCGACAAAACCCGGTTACTGTACAGAAGTCGGTGACTAGTTTGTCTAGGGTTGGGCTTGGCTGGCTATTTGTTTGTTCTCGTATGGAGGAGTGAGGATTGGGGAATCTACCGGCCTGAGCTTCTTCTTTTTTTAGTTGGGAAATTTATATTAATAACAAAAAGATCTAAAATGAATTATATATATATAAATAGGAGTCATATGATAAGTATTATCATATACTTTCCTTATCGCATTTGTGTTTATATTTACATTTTCTTATAGAAAAAATAACTAAAATACTATCCATTAAGATATTATGGATTTTCGCAAGTAACTCCTCTAAAATGATCACTTCTTCTCGAGAAAAGGTAGCTTCCCTTGTCATTCTTTGTTAGGAAATTTGCCGCTCCATTTGGTTCCCTAAAGATGTGACTAATTTCAACTCCTTCAAAAATGTTGGCCAGATTACTGCAATAATCAATTAGATGCTTCAATAATAGATTTTTAAAATTTGATCAATCTATATAATTCACCACTACTACCCGTGCATCAAATTTAACAAATAAAGATTTTATTTCCAAATACTTAGCCGAGAATAGGCCATCTCTTAGGCCCCCATAGCTCAGCCACAAGGCTAGATGCCTGTCCTATGTAGCGAATGCATCCTCCAACCCCACTGGATCTGCTGCTACTCTATCAGAATTGAATTTCATTAATGGATCTTTCGGTGGCATCCAGCTAATAGATCTACCGGCCTGAGGTTAAAGTTAAACAGAGGCCGAAATTTTTTTTAGTTCTTGCATCGCAGTCACCTCCTCCTCCCCTTCTTCTTCTTCTTCTTCTTCTTTATCTTTCTCTTTCCCTTATCTTTTAAGAAAATAAATTAATCATGAGGTGGGGAGGCGAGCGAACGGGGTGAAAGTATGCTTCCTGCGCACCAGCTGTGAGTTGGACTCTTGCGGAAGTATCGTCCCCACCTCTCCCCTCAACATGCCCAAATCCTTCCCTCTCCACCTAATTTTTTGGTATAAATCGTCGGTATTCAGTTGGACTTTGTTCATTTGACTAATCCGAATCGTCCCCGGGTCGACCCATTTAAGAGGTTAAGAGCTCCCCGCCGTAGGTGGGACTCGAATTCGAATCCTTCCATTGGGATGATGAGTGCCAAACCACTCGACCACGCCCACCCTTCACTCAGAAACGCCCCCGATCTCATTCGGTTCCATTCATTCCATCGAATGTTTCTTCTGGAGTATCGAGAGTTACATCTCCGGTTGTTGGAATAGTTTCCTTTTGGTTTAGCCCAGGTTCGATGTACTAATATAAAACACTCTCCATTATAAATATGTTGTCTATTTGCCGGACTTGAATTGGAAAGGCAAACGGGTGTCACATAATTTCAGCCGTCCCACCAGTAGGACAGGTTTGATGAGATCATGATTTTTCACAACAATAAGTTCAAAGAGTGATTAATGAAGATTGTAACTTGCTACTAGCCTAATAAAATGATTGGAGACTCTTGATCAAGATATTTTATTTATTCAAAAAACTTAAAAATATGAAATATTATTTAATTTAAAAAGAAGAAGAAGCGACAGGCCACTCTGAATGAGCAACCTGATTTTACTCATAGTCCATCCATCCACCCACCCGGCATCGAGTACATCGAGAGTTGTCATTATTGCATCTCTCTCGCCACTCCTTCTCATCTCCTTCTAGTCTATAAATCAGGCCCTCAGTTCTATTGCAAACCTCTTCCCCTCCTTCTTCCTCCTCCATTCTCTCTTTTTATTCTCTTCTTCGTTATTGGGCCTCTCTCTCTCTCTCTCTTTCCCTCGGATTTCCCGTAGCCCTGCCGGTTTTTCTTCTCGAGCTGTCTCTGCATCCCTGCCGGTTCTGCGACGAAAAATTCTAATGCTCAAGGTTCGGCATTTGTTGTTCTTCGATCATGTTACCGGTTCTCAGTGAGATCCTCCGCTTTGGTTATACGATCAGCTCCTCCCTCCGACGCAGGACTCATCTCGTCCAGTCTTTCTCCGTCGTCTTCCTCTACTGGTTCTATGTTTTCTCAGAAATAATCTGCCCCAGCCTTCGCTTCTTTATCTATATACATACATATATGTGCTAGATCTTGAGCCTTATCAATCCGCTAGATCAACATTTATATATATATATATATATATAACTAGTCGAAAGCCGGAGTTATATAGCCCCCTTTTTTCTTTTTTCTTTTTTTGCAATCGTTGCGGGAACTAATCTCTACATGGCATCGCCTAGCACCAATTGCTCATCGGGGTCCTCCGAGGGCGGCTCGACTGTTGTCTCGGACCAGAAGAAGAGGAAGAGGATGGAGTCAAACCGAAAGTCCGCCAGGAGAGCTCGCATGCGGAAGCAAAAGCGTTTGGACGACTTGAACTCGCAGGCTGCCACATTCCGGAAAGAAAACAACCGGATCCTCAAGGAAATCAACACCGCAACTCAACAACTCCTCAACATCGAGTCCGAGAAATCAATCCTCAGGGCTCAGATGATGGAGCTGAGCCACAGGCTCGAGTCCCTGAACGAGATCCTTAGTTCCATTTGCTGCATGACTGCTGGGGTCCCTAGCTTGCAGGGGTTCGAGATGACTTCTGGGCTTGACCACGAGTTCACAAATATCGATCCGTTCGCTCAGGCCTATATGAGCCACCCAATTGCAGCGGCTCCTGATGAAGCTATGCTTCAATATTAATAAAGTCGTGTCGAAAGAAAATCCCGTAGTGAAGGGGCCGGGTTCCATGTAGCTTGGTGGAACAATGTTGGTGCAAACTTGGAATATGCCTGTTCGAGTTATTAGAAAGAAAGTCAAGATGTGATTAGCAAGCTTTAATTACTTGTCGGGTTTGCTTTGTATATGTAATCGGGCTATTAATATTATTATTCCCACTTAAGAAATGTGTATATATATATATATATTGTCCTTACGTTTATAGTTACTATTATAATCATTGTTGCTATAGTTATCATATGTTCTGATTCTTCAAATTAACTATATATTGATTGGTTTTGGCAAAGGGACAGCTGCATGACGACACAAAATTTGCTGTCAGCAAGTGAATTAATATTGTAATTTTTTTTATTTGGGTAGATAATTGTAATTAACTTAATCGGGGGCTAACACTTACCCTAAATCGTACTATCGATTTCCTCATGCATGGAGTAATAGATTTGCATATTTGTTAGATCCTGCGACGATGCTAATACTCATAACGCGACCCATCAAAGAAAAATAACTGGAAACTAACAATCTTTTCTAAGGATTGTAATCAAGGCCAAATTTTAGTTCGAGTCCTTGATAGTAGAGGAAATCCACGGTTAAGAGTTTTTTGTTATTGTTGTAATCAGATCAATCTAGCTCTAGTCGAAAACGGTGGGAAATTATTAAATTTATGACACGGGGATAACATATACCAAAAGGGCTAAAAACGAGAGCATTCGTCGAGCAGGTGAAATTAGGTACGCTGCATGGCTCGCCGGGATTGAAAAACGTCCCTAATTAAAGATGATCTTGGTGATGGTGTGTAATCATCTACGGCTGCCAAATTTAATATCTCTTATTATCGGGAGATGACGAAGGAGTGCCACCGGCCATTGCTCACAGAAGGACCTTTGCTTCCACCAATATAAATTGGATCTAAATAATTTGATTAAAAAAATTCTCGGAAAAAAGATTTTTAATTGAAATTAAAATTCCAAGATAACTCAAATTTGCAACGATTGCAGTTAACTAAGTTTCTTTTTTTTTTTTAATATAGTTTCGTGGCACTGTTTTATTGGTTGGTTTGCTATTGGTGATGGACTGAATACACAAGACACAGTCGCCGAATGGAACAGCCAGGTTTCAACCAAGCGTGTGTTGCGGTGGGAAGAGATGCAGTACGGACTCGTGATCGCCTACTGTTTGGTTTGCGACTTCACTGGAAGAATTTAGAGTAGGTTGACTGTCTCTTAGCTCGACCTTCGAGTTCGACATTGCACATTCCCAATTTCTTAGTGATATAAAGGAGCAAGTGATGATTGATTGATTATATATGAAGGAAAGCTAAAATTTTTAGACATGCGAGGAATAAAACACAGAGAAAAAGGCCCTTTGCTACCCAGTTGTCTTAAGAATTTAATACTACAATGTTTCTTCCTGCAAATTTTCATCGCTAATTGGCTTACGTAAAGGAGCCACTTCGAAGTGATCCACAGACGGAAGATCGTCCGTGAGTTAGTGGCTTGCAGCGTAAGATTGGAATAAGATGATGACAAACCGAGCAGGGCCGCTTCGGACACTGGAATTATAAGATGCGTATGGTCGGGATTCATCCTGGGCACGATTTGGTGGTTGTACGGATGGGGGTTTTTTTTTAAAAAAAATGCGAATCAGTAAATCCCCATCCACCACTCCAATTCATTCGAAGGTTCACACTACGAAGCACGGTATAGCAAGATCAACAGAAGGAGCAACAGAAAGTACATGTCGATGAAGAAAAAGGTTAGATCTTTATGTGACAAAGAGTCGGTGTGTGAAAATCACTAATATTATTTCTTCCCGATGTGCAACTGGTGATGAGATATATACAAAAGTCATCACTTTCCTATAGGCTATGTGGCGTAGCTGCCTGCCTTGCTGAGAATTACGAGTGCAGTATCAAGGGAGGCAGTGGAGCTGTCCTTCACCACCGTCGAGGGCTTTTCTGTCGATGGGCATACTGTAGGTCACATCCTTGGATGTTCGAGGGGGGACAAACGGGCTTTGTGTCCCACGGGGATGCATGGATTTCATCATCAAATCAAGACCATGGCATCAGATAAATGAATGCCCAATACCCACGAGGATTGGGCTCACGAATTCTGCATCCAACGAGCCCACTGTCCCCCAGAAGACCGACGATTCCTACATTTAACAGCACAGTCGAATCAAAATCAGGGTCCAGATGTTAGCCCCCACTGTTCCCAGAGTCCGATTCCTGCATGCATTCTGAGTCACAGATGTTTCCAACGCAAGCTTAGCTACAACTCGGTCTCGATCTACATAATCAGGGATTGGAGAGGAGACAAAAGTAGCTGTCCCCAGTTTAATGAAAGTCGTCGAGGTCAATTTAGGATACTGACCCGAGTTGCCGACAGACTGAATTGAACGAACCGAAAGCAGGTGCCTCCCGATTGGACGACGGAAGGAAATGGAGAAATCAATGGCACTCACCGATATGGCCACGGCCCAGAAATCTGCAAGACCGACAGAAACGAGGATGAAAAAAGAATATGTTGGAGAGATGCGGTGAATGTAACTCGATCGGTAGACCGCAATCTAAATACTGATCTATGTCACGCTCCAATTGAAAAGATCGCACGAATTCATCCAAGCGAAATTTAGCTCATATGGTGAAATCTGATTACGAGTTATTAACTCGTGTCATGAATGAATATGAATTTCAAATTAGCGGACCAAAGAGAAAATAAAAAAAAAAGGGAAGAAAAAGTGGACTCCGAGGTCGTGTCGTGTGGAATTTGGTTCGGGAAAGAGAGGGATGGGCCCGGCCTGCCCCACGTGTCGGCGATCACTTTACAGTTTTTGCCCTCACTCTTTTCAGTGTCAAAAGACACAGCCGAGTACGTGGGCGCATTTCCCCAGACCCACCCTTTTCCTCCAACTTTCTCTCCCCCTTTTTATTTAATCTTTCTTAAATAATAATAATAATAATTATTATTATTTTTTTGGGTGGAAGGTGTGCAAGACCAGTGTATTGGACTTGGACATAGGCATCTAACCCAGAGTCGTAATCAACTCGTGCAATTACAAAATTAAAAAAAAAATTTAAGAAGACTTAATATTCAATACTTTTCTAAATATAATAAGTAGAACGGGTAAAAAGTAGTTCTATTCGGATATAATATAAAAAAAATTGTATTAGTCCGAATAGTATAAAAATTATAATATAAAAAATTATGAGAACTTTTAAAAATAATTAATTATACCTATATATATAATTATATTTTAATAATTATTTTATTTAAATTAATGTATTAAAATATAATAAAAATTTATTTTAAAATATAAATTATTTAAAATCATCTTTTAAAAAAAAGTGATTACTTTGTACGAGCTGCCGGATATATGAAATTTTCGTGACCGTGCAGGCATTTTATGGCCGCCCGATTTTTCGTGTCGGGCCGGCCCGAATTGGCAGCTCCAATTAAGCAGTTATGTATATAGCCTTGGGAGGGGAGACGAAGGAAGCAAGGTATTTCAGTCGGCTCCTTTTGCTCTAACTCCGTCATAACGATCTGCACCGCGGAACTCAACTGAACCCCCTCCGGCGCCCTTTCGCACGCGGCGCCCGCCCCCCTTCTCCCTCTGGGTTAACGTCTCATCTTCGCGGAGCATTCCTCTGCTTGAAAGCCGTCACTGAGATATCATCGGTATTCAACGATTTCATCTTCCAGCAATCTGTTTCGTTCCGCTTTTCTGAATTCAGATCTCTACTGGTGTCGAGCGCTGTGGGAACCCTTGCCTTCTGCTGAGGCCTGATCCCTTTTCTTTTGGATTTTATGCGATTTTGGTTCATCTGTCGACTTACTTCTGCAGTGACTGAATGATCGTATGAGAATATTGTTTTAGCAACTTCTGCTTGTTTCTGTTGATGGTTGTTCTCTGAAGGTATTTTCGCCTCTGCTTCAAGTTCTGGTTTTTGCCTGGATTGTGGATGATTTTGTGGGTATGGTGTTGAAGATTCTGAGGCTGAGCTACCCTTGGAGTGTATTGGTTTCCGCTCTCTCTCTCTCTCTCTCTCCTGATGATCTCGTAAAATTTATTTTCTACCCTGTTCCTGCGAGCAGAAATTATCCTTGAATGGAGTAGCATCTTATCATGTGCATTGAAGAGATGAATTTTTATAGTAATTTCAATGACCCATCAAAAAAAGTAATTTTCCAAAAATTTCAGTTCAGTTAGAAAATTAAATCCTATTCCTTTTCGCCTCTACACAATTCCAATGTTTGATAGGAAAACATTTTGGTTCTCAAGCTGGGGCTTTCAGTAGACTGTCTTCTTTGCTTCACTAGCAACAGATGTCAAGTTTTGTGCCTGTACACGCTGTGAGTGTGTATTGAATTTTTGCTATTGCTTTGTTTCTCGTGAAGCGTTCACTTGTATGCTTCAACTGTTGTTATACTGTATGCAATTTTAGGTTATTTCTTCTGTTTTTCTCTGATACAGGATAACTAATCTGTAATGTGCCTGAAATGCTGAATGTTGTAGTATCCTTTACCTTTTGTGCATGCATAAGGCATTTTGATTGATTTCTAGCAAGAGGCAAGAGCTAACACATATTTCCGTAATTCTTCAGGGAAAATTAGCATTCCAATGGTTCTGAATTTATTTTCAGCAAAGAAAACAATTTCAACGCTGTAATTGCAATTGATTGCCATGGGATCAGCTTGTTGTGTTGCCGCTAGAGATCAAACTGTTCCTAACCAAATTCCAGCTGAAACTTTGCAAAGGAGTATTCTACATTCCCCATCTTGGAGCTTCCGATGGGATAACCGAAGGCGTGTAGCTGGTGAAACTGAGAATATTTCATCTGAATTTTCTCATGGAATTAGTGGCAATAGAAGTATGCAGGTGAAGAAACCCATTAGATCAGCAAGATGTGATATTTCTGCTAGAGAAGATCAGGTGGAGAATTTTGGTGCACCAACCTCTCAGAGTTTCCCAACTCATGGAGTTGATGACAATAACATGACCCCATCCTCAGGTAAATTCGTAGCCCAAGTTGGGTCTATGATTTTTTTTACTTTTTGACATTTCAAATGTTTGTTGGTATACAAAAGGTTCATACTCATTGAATCAGTATATGATTAGATAAGTTTTCTGGCAAAGTGATCTATTTTGCTTAGCAGCTTCATGTTTTCTTGGCAGTTTCTCTTTGGAACCTTTCTCTGTTAGTGTAATATCTGATGTTTTATCTCCATTTTTTACGCAGACATATCCACGGAAAGCAATGACTCTGTTGAAGTAAGCTAAATTGATCAAGGAGGGTTGTTATTGGAGAGAGTCACAGAGATCCTCCTCATTGAATTAACATCCAATTATTTCCTTTTTCAGGTGAAAAATGCAGCAGATCCACTTGGAAATGTCGAGTCCTTCACCCCGAAGATTTTGTTTTCTGCCACAGTACCTTCATCGCTCTCAACGCCCATTGCAGACAATTTATCTCCTCAAAATCATGCACAACCACCTAGTTCCACACCATCAAGTCGGGCTCGCCATTCACCAGGAAGGCAATTGTTGAGGCAGATATCCGACAGTAGAATTTTGAAAATGAAATCACCTCGTACTAACTCGGTGTCTGAAGGAAGATCATCGTCCTTTGCACTATCAACTTGCAGTCATGACTTCACTTTAGGGTCCCAAGGCAGCTTCTCTGATTGTTGTTCCTTGCAGACCTTCCCTGAGCTGATTGCCTCTTCTCAAAGACGAAGGTGGTCTTTTGAAAGTGAGCAGTCCAGTGACAGACTTTCATGTTCACCTGCCTCTGGCTCACAGGCCTGTGATATTTGTACAAAGCTTTTGAAGGAGAAAATAAATCAGAGTGATTCGTACACTGTAGTTGCCGTTCTGGTCTGTGGTCATTTCTTCCATGCTGAGTGCTTGGACCAGTGGACTAAGGAGGCAGATAAGTATAACCCGGCTTGCCCAATCTGCATTTTCGGAGAAAAGCGAGTGTTGAAGATGTCACAGAAAGCTTCCAGATCAGAGGCAAGGAGGCTCAAGACATTGAAAAATCGTGTTATGGATAGCTGTTTCAGTGGCGAGTTAGATTTTGCTGATCGCGGAGAATGCAAAGTTCCTAAATTGGGAGCAAGTTCCAGTTCAAGAAAACCCTTCCTAACCCGGCACCTTTCGCTTGGGGCCAAGTGGGGAAGGTCCCTGTCGGAAAACGGTTCTACCACTACTACCACCAAGAAGAGTTTCTGGTCCAGATATCGCAAGAACTAAGCTGTATTCAGAGGTTGGAAGCTCAAATCAGATTTAATAAATATTGCTTTTTGGATCTCTTTGTTATGATTATTTTCCCGTGGATAGATCTTTTTTTACCCAAATTCAAGTCCTTGTTCTCTGTGGATATATTACAGTTAACCCATGCCAAGGAGGTAGGATGGTCTCTGGGGGCATTCAACTCGAAGACCCGGTTTATCGGCTTCACCTATGGCACCTTTGGTTGCAAATAATTATTACTACAGCCATCATCCTAACTCGGCGAGGATAGTTCTTTGTTTTCCTTGATTTTGTAGATTGTAATAAAACTGTTCTTCGCTAAGCTACCCATCTCTCGGGGTGTTTTTATTGTTCACTGGCCCGTGGATCTCTGCTTGGTTTGGGCTGCCTTTGATGATCCTTAATGATCTGGAGCACTGTAGGTTTACAGCTGAATTTATCACTGAGTTTTCCGAGAGATAAGAAAAAAGAAGCATGTTTGATCCAGGATGGCATATATCAATTTGAAATTGGAAAACAAAAATTGGAGCATTTTTCCTCGAATCAGTCGTGCCGATTGCACATCATCAGTAACGTTATAATCGGAAATGCCAGCAAAATACATGATAAGGGACAGAGTTTCTGCAAGTCTTGAGTTCGTAAAATAGACTGGTCCAATTGCCTCATTGAACTAAAAAAAAAAAAACTGGTCCAGAATTGCATTTGTGAGGCCTACAAAGCTTGGATATCCATCTTCTCCACAATGCTCTGCAACCCAGACTTGTAACTCGGGTGCTGCAGCCTCACTCCTAGCTCCCTCTTCATGCGTGCATTTGAGACTCGCTTCTCGCCCCTTGAGCTGGCTCCTGTGGCAGGTGATCTATTAATTTCAAGAGATGCATCATCTTGGAAGGAGGGCCATTTTTTCTTGACCATTTCGCGGGCAAACTCAAACACCTCTTCCCTTGGGGCTGGATCGTCATCCACAATGTTGTAGATCCTACTGGAAGAAGAAACCCGGAGAGGTTTTAAGTATCTATCATCCAAGGGAATGGTTAAAGATTGACAGGGGATAGGAGTAAGCGGCGCTTTTGCAACAAAAAATTTCGAGATATGGCATCCCAGATGTGAAATCCCCGATCTGCATAAACATGAGCGGCCTTAAACTAGGAATAACAATAGCATCCTGTAAAGATCCTCTTGCATAGTTTGCCCGAGCTCATCACATGCCAATGATTACTAATTCTGGCATAGCACGGGCTTCTTCTGATAGTCAATTTGAACCCAATGAAATAACGGGGCCATGCCTATGTAAGTTGATAGTCAAGCAAGTACCTGGAAGGTGGAACCGACATACTGGCCTTAAGCGCCTGGCAGATGTCCTCAACATGGACTCTTGATGTGTACTGACTTGACGATCTCATCTTTTGACCCTCTGTCAAAGGTCTCTTCCTGATTATGGTCTCAACAGCACTGGGAGGATTCACAGAGAGCATAGTCAGCAAAAATGGCTTCTGCTTCAGGAAACAAAGAAGTGATGAGACAATTCAGCTGTGCTAGAGCAGTCACAACCTTCTTCCAGGCCCATATGTACCTCCGAGACGAAATACTAGCGCTGAAACCCCGAGATATTTGCCTAGGTCTAACCAACCTTTCTCTGCATCCAACCTCAGTTTAGCCGTCTGACTCAAAGGACTCGCAGGATAACTGCAACAATTTGTTTTCTTAACTCTGCAGTAAGGAGTTCAAATTGCAAATGGATTCACAAGCTTAAACACTCACTCCTCGTCCACCCATTCACCACCGCAATCTCCATACACACCTGAAACAACCACAAGTACAGTTGCTTTAATAGAGGGCATTAATATTCAGCCAAAAAAAAAGGCAGATACTAATTGGGAGCACTCCTAAACAAGAACTCCTAAACATTTTAGAGGGGCAATAACTAGTTCACAGAGGAATATATCTAGCCACGAGCAAAATTATATAGGTGAAATGGCAAAAAAATCATGTACACTTCTCCACGCAAAGTGATGTGCACTCATCCACTTGTTCGTAATTTCACATTTTAAGCTCCATTACTAATTTGAGTATACCGGTTAGCAGAAATATGGTAAGTTTCAGCAACCAGCAAACTGTTTATACTGCCCACCCCCTGCAATGGATCCTGCAAAGGAAGGCACTGATAAAACGGCTAGATGATAATTGGATTGACGATTGCCTTTGCACATGGATAGAGACATCATTGCTTCATAACTTTTACGGAAACATGAAACTACAACTGCACATTAGGGATGTAACATAAATCAGGAAAATGACGTACTAGTGGATGAAAGATAGCACAACCATCGTAGATTCCCACCCTTGAGTATGTTCCTCAGGAGATGCTCTTGCTGCAGCACCTACAAAATTAATCAAAGAAACGTAAAAGAAGGCCAATTCAGGGCAACAACTCATTCTTATAACAAACAGCAACTATCATAAGCAATGAAGGGCAGGGAGTATGAATGAACACTCATTCCTAAGGTACCAGGTCACCGATGTCTGTCGCAGGTGGTATAGACACAAGAAGGTGCGAATAGTCTCTCATACTGCTAAGGAAGCTCGCCCTGATCCATCAGAAAAATCATATCTTCTCTCATAGTGATATGTTCATTCCTTGGGAAAGCTGTTCGAAGTCAAATTAATTCATCCAAACTAATGACGATCTTCAACAATAAGCAGGAGAATAAAACTCACTCTGGCTGGTGAGCTTCAGCATCGAAAAGGCAGATGTCAAATCCTTCATCTTCGAGCTCTTTTACCCTATTCGCGCTCTTGCAGGTCCCCGAAACAACCCTACGCACCCAAGATGGAAGTCCGCAGTATGATAAATTACGGGGATATATTTCAATTTTAGCTTACGATGACTAACGAAGAAACCAACCAGCCGCTGTTCATGAGCTTTTGACCAAAGAATTTGCCAACATATCCCACGCCGAGAATAAACATCCGGTCCTGAGTCTTTGGCTCCAGTGGAATCCTAGCAGCTGATACTCTGAGAATCTGGCGGAACTGAACCGTGTCCGCTCTTGAGAGACTGGGAGTAGCTCGACGGGAGACGAATATTGTTGTTGGAATTTCAGGTGATATCATCAACCGGCGACAAGCTTCCATGGTTATAGCTGAATCTGCTCCTCTGTCTAAGACAAGATTTAACGTCGATAACCCAATTATTCTCTATACCCGTGCTCATTCAAGAGCTAGAGTACACAAACCCAAACTCTTTCTCTCTCTCTCTCTCTCTCTCTCTCACACACACACACACACACACACACACACACCCCTCCCTCAACCTTGCTCTCTATCGAGCTTCTTGTGTGCTTATCCGAGTGTGGTGCGCCCTGGGGTGGAGCAATCAGTTCATTAAAGAGCCAATTCTCCACTAAGTTGGAGACTAAACAAATATTATAGGCTTGATGCCAAGCAATGGAGAATCCGATGTGTTCCCCCCAACCCCTAATAAGAGACAATCCATTGTGTTTGTCAAAACAAGTCGATTATTTATTCCACCTCCTGATATTATAGGAGATTTTGAGGACTATGAGCAGGTTCTTCGGAACTGTGGATGATTGCACATGGTGATCATACTTAGTCGGGTCACATTATGTCAGACGGTTTTAGTTAAGTTGCCGCCCAAGTGAAGGCCTCTCAACAGTTGCATTTAGTTGTAACCTGTTGGCAGGAGATTGCTCGAGCAGCTAGCGTTGTTTGTCTGATCTAAGATCGGTTCTACAGCCAGTTTGAGAAGCGAGTCGTTGAGGAGATTGCTGATCGCTGACCATCATCAGGATAGAGGAGAGGTAGGCTCGTCTACGGGAAGGTAACAGAAGACCAATTGATGGTAATGTTGTCATTGTCATTGAGATAGCAACAATTATGAGTTCAAACACAAGACCACTATTTAAGTGATTAAAACTTAGGTAGCATATATCTTCAACACTTGCCTTGAACAAGAAGGGAAGACACTAAAGACACAGGAACACACCACACCGACATGAAACATTCAAACGAATCCTTCATCCAAGAAACAGAGGACCTTTTATGGTTCCTATGATACATCAGATCATTCAATTGACCCTCCGGCAGTTCTTCCTCACTTCTCCCCCGGACCCAGTCAGCGCCCCGATGCTTCCCATCTTCACCATGGACTGTGAGAACTGCTCGAAGAACAGTGCTTCGTTCTCAGCATACGTCTTCACAAGCTCCATTGTCTTTTGAACTCTGCCTGTCAGGAGGACCTCATCGGAGGTGAGGAGGCCCTTACCCCAGAGGATGAGCTTGAAATATGTGTTGTCAAACCTAGCTGGGGAGGCAAAGTCGAGTGGCGAGATGTTGTTGTCGCCCCCAAATCTGGGGCATGCAGACCGGAGCTCGTTAGAGTAGGTCTGCTCTAGGGTTTGATCAGGCAGGTTGTTCCCATTCTGGTTGTACAACCTCTGCTTGAAGGTGGTGCATCGAGCGACCCCGATAGTATGGCCTCCTGATTAAAGATCATCACGAGTAGCTTATATGTATCTAATGAATATGATGATGGGATACTGAATGAACATATGGAGCTCCTGATATTATAACTTTCAGGTGACAATAGATGATTACTTTATTTGTAAGAAACGAGAAGGAAAAACATTTCTACTGATTGAACGATTGGCAGGGAGTAGCAGCTCAGAAAGAACAATAAAGATTGAGGAACTATAAATCATGATCTTGATGTTATCTGTGCTCCTTCCACCTCTAAAAGTATCCAGATNTTGGCTGGGAGTAGCAGCTCAGAAAGAACAATAAAGATTGAGGAACTATAAATCATGATCTTGATGTTATCTGTGCTCCTTCCTCCTCTGAAAGTATCCAGACATTAGAAGCCCGAAAATCGATGAAAGGAAACATGATATGTTGTTGAAGATCAGGTTAAACTTAACGGGAATTGTACCTGAGAGTGCAACAAGGTCAACCTCGTTGAGGCCTTGGCGCTGGAACAATGTGATGAGGTTCTGGATTGTGGAGTTCGGTGGGGGAATGTTGCTGTTGGAGAGGCTCACGCTTGCTGTCCTAGAATCCCTCCTTCCCAGAGGAAGCTCCCAACTTGGTCCACCACTCTGTCATTTTATGCCAGTAATTTTTGTTAGCAGGAGATTCAAAAGAATGGACAAACAAAATCTAGTATCGGTTGTCAACTTTCTGGTGACATTTGCTGGATAATAGCTGTGTTTTCCATGGAATTGAATAGAACTCATCTTTTCCTTAAGTCCAATTAAGTGTGTTTGTGGATCATTAGTGTGAAATCAATTGATTGCTACAAGTTCTTCTTACAAGCACGACGGACCCACGGGCAGCGAGGGCCACAACATCTGCACAAGACACGACCCCAGGACACACTTCCTCCAACTTCTCCTTGATTTCATCAATCACTTCAAAACCTCTGAGAGAGTTCATGTTTGGTAATGACCTCTTCTCACTCACTATGCTGGCACTATCATCCAACAGCACTGATGCATCGCATCCCTGCGAGATTTCAACTTATCAGTCAAGAAAACTCAGCTTTTCCGAGAGTGATTTTCCCCCTTGTTATTCTTGCTTTGAATCCAAACCTGTGCGAAGCAGTCGTGAAAAAGAAGCCTAAGCAAGGAGGCAGCCGTCCTCGGTTTCCTGGCGATAATTGGCTCCAGCACTGACATGACGACCTCATCAACCTGGGGGCAAGAGAATTGATAAAACTGTGGGAAGAGACCAAATAACCCTCCCCCAACACCTCCACCAAAGCCACTTCCCCAGCCAAAGCCGAAACCAAACCCAGGATGAGCAATGCACAAAGTTGAGGAAATGAGAGCTAACGCTGTGAGGCTAAGAGCAACCTTGAAACGAGCCATTTATTCTACCACTGCCTTCTTCTCCAGTGGAAAGAAATGAGAAAGAGCAGGAAGAGTTTTGAGTTTGAGTTTGAGCAGCAAAGGAATAAATTGCAACTTATAGGAAGCTTAAGTGGCAGAACTAACCACTCTCCCCTCACCAAATCCTCTGATTTTTGCCTATTTTGGATATCTCAGAACATGCCAACTTGTGATTTATGACACACTCCATCACATGAGAGAGGTTGGACCTGGGAGTGTTTCAGGTATCACTTTACCTGCTCCAGGGAACAACTTCTGTCTGGTCTTCCCCTTCGTAAGTATCCTAGCGTTATTGTCCCTATCATTCTCCTTATTCTGCAGTAATATCTCATATCACAATTTCGATCATTGTTTCCAAAGTCCACCGGGCATCAACATGAGCAGCTTCCCCAAAGTTAGATTTACACGTATGACCTATCCATAGGGGTCCTATTTTATTTTTTTATTTTTGTCTTTAGCTACCAAAGAAAATGTAAGTCATAACACAACCACATTCTATTAACAGGGTAACCAATGAGAGGATTTTTATGCAGAACTACAACTACAAATCGTAGTATTATCAAGGTTTCTTATACGTAAATATTCCTTTTGATCCACCTTGTAGAAGGGGCTCTAACTTGAGTAGTATACCTAATGCTATACAAGTCTTCAACCACTCAAATGGTACAAGAACAACTCTCTCTCTCCTCTTCCCCCTCTCTCTCTTTGGTTCGAAGAGAGTCAAATTCAATGTAGGATGTAAATAAATCATTGAGAAGAGAATGAGAAGACAGCTACAGGGTCGTCACAAAAGTTATGATGAACAGAGATGCCTCATTGGTGTGAGGAGTCTTGCAAACCGCAAAGGAACATATGCTTTGATTAAAGTCCCATTTTCTGTATACTCCTGCAGAAAGAAGAGAAGAATTGAGTGAGAATCTCATAGGGCAGATATAGAACACACTAAAATGGCAACCATAGGACGTAAATGCCAAAGGGTTAGTTATACTTCAACCAAACCCATTTGGCTCATCAAGTAATAGAAAATATGGCATAGCAATTCACTTCCAAGAGCCACATAAAGAAAAAATAAACAACCAATAGTTTTGCAATATATAGTTCTCAATACAAGATGGACCCAATAATGATCCATTCAGCAGGCAGCACCCAAACCCAATTGAAGCACCAGACCACATGATACCGAGGTTTAGCTTTTCAGGTAGCATTAATTTTTTACCATGGTTTAGCGAATAACAAAATTGATAGAAGAGAATGCCAAGAATGCATCGCCAGTAGGAAGAGATGGAATAAATGAGAGAGCAAAAACTGACCGTCTTCTCCACCATCCCAACCTGATGAATAGTACTAAGAAGCTCCCCTTTGTCAAATGGAACTAGAGCTTCTATCCAGACCATTGAATCCTATGACAGAATAGAACAACTCTCTTTTAAAAACTAATAGTTTAGAGTAGTTACATTATATGACATTGAATTATCATATAGACATAAGACCCCAGGAAGCACAAGTCACTTCATACCTTCAGCTTCTCCTGAACGGCACCACAAAATTCCTGCAAACCCTCTCCGGTTAAAGCGGACATGCAAACTATATCTTTCCTCTTTTTTGCTCCATTCCTGACTTCTTGAGGATTTTTAGCTCTATCAACCTGTAATGAGAGGCTCATTTAAACTGTCACTTATTGAAGATCCAATTGCCAAATATAATCTCCACCAGGCCTGAACAAAATAATAATAGCAAAATTCTGCTAAAGGTGAAGCAGGAGAGAATTTAACACTGCAAACTTTAAAATCAATAAGTACATCATTGTCCATAAAAAGAGTCATTATCAACTTAAAAAGATGGTGCAACTGGAATTAAAACCCAGAGGTTTTGCTATCATTTAAAAAATTGTTCCCACTTCTATTAATCATTTTTGTGTTTTTTTGAAAAATGAACACAATGACAAAATGAGATACGTGCAAAGATGCATTTCACAATGCATTTACTCAGCATACCTGATAAAGCAGAAACCAATGCATTTTTATTTTATTTTTTCGATTCCAAGGAAATGAAGATGGAAAAATGGAGTTCTTCTCAAAGAACTTAATAAACAGATGGATGCTAATTATCATTAAATTATGCTCTAAGTACCTTGTTCCAGATCATCAACTTCGGAATTGAAGATACGCCGAGCTCTGATAGGACTTTGTCCACAGCATCAATCTGCTGCTCTGACAGAGGATGGCTGACATTGAAAAGCAAAGTCCAATTAGATCATAAAATTGACTAGTGTAACATGATTTTCACTTAGAAAAGCTAGGTGGAAATACCTGATGTCCACAACATGGACCAAGAGTGATGATTCTGATATCTCCTCCAATGTCGCTCTGAAGGCAGCAACCTGTAAGATGTGATCAGTTGGAAGAAAAATGCCTTGAAGCAAAATCCATCAAAATCAACCAAAACACTTGCCTAGCAAAAAGTCATAAGGCACCATGATAATAGACATGAAGGGTGACTCAAATTGGAAGAACTCAGGGATCCTACCAGCATAGTTGGTAACTTTTGGATGAAACCGACTGTATCCGTTAAAAGAAATTCTCTCCCATTCTTCATCTAAGTCACATTCACAAAACAAGCACATCAATTTGCAGCACATGCTAAGTAAAATATCAGAAATTACCGTAAACCCCCATAAGATCCTCTCTTAATCATAGGACCAACCTGTACCCTTCTCGTAGTTGGGTCAAGGGTAGCAAACAACTGATCTTCTGCGAGAACATCTGCTCCAGTCAAGCGATTCAACAATGTACTCTTTCCAGCATTAGTATACCCAACCTTGGAAGTTTCAAATGCAATTCAGATCTAAACAATCAAGAAGTGAACAAACATTGCAGATTTTTATTACTCTTAAAAACTTACAAGAGATACTACAGGCACAGGTACAGAAGTTCGACGATTCCGATACTGCTTTCTGTGTTTTCTAACCGATTCAAGCTGCTTCTTGAGCACCCCAATCTATCCACACCACAGTAAATAATATTAAGAGACTATAATCAACATATATAGTTTTAGAGACTGTATACTACTTACTTGGGTACGTAATATACGCTTGTCCACTTCAATTTGTTTTTCACCCATACCCTTTACTCTGCCTCCAGCTTGTCGTTCAAGGTGAGTCCACATTTTGGTTAACCGTGGTAATTGATACTCCATTTGCGCCAGTGCAACCTAAACGAAGTCCATCGACCAAAAGGAAGTTCATAGAGCATATATGCATATGAAGATGTCTTTGTTGTTCAAAAGATATTGAGTCTTTGCCCTGTTCTATCAGGAAGTAGCAAGCTTCGGTCAAAAGCTAAGCAGAGTGGACAAAGCTAGGTCATGACAAATCACAAAAGCTCATTTTTTCCGACCCGATTTAACTACCCTAGTCTCTCTCTGATGGCTATCAACTCTCTCTGAATCTCCATTAACCCATTTTTTATGTTGGTCCTCTAATAGCAAGTCGAAAGCAAAAGAGACAACTGAAATTTCCATGTAAAAGAAAGTGCATATATAGAAGGGGGAAGCAGTTGCCTGTAATGCTGCCTCATGTGTTGCTGCCCGTTGGTTAAATATATCCAATATAAGGGCAGTGCGGTCACAAACTCTAACATCTACACCAAAAGTCTTCTCCAAGTTGCGCAACTGCCTAAGGAAATTTCAACACCAAAATACTTTAAGAGGCAAAAATACAGGAAGGGAAGAAAAAGCAAAAGAATGGATGTTTTTGTGGGCAATATTAGTTGGTCTAAATATGTAAAGGGAGAAATCCTGGGGAAGAATGAATAGTGTTACCCGGGTGAAAGTTCATCATCAAATATAACAGTCTCAACATCTAAAGCATGAATTGCAGTCTTGATTTCAGCAACCTTTCCCGAACCAATATATGTTCTTGGGTTTGGAGAAGATAGCCTGCACTAAGCCACAACCATCAATAAGTGAGATGAAAGAGTTTGAAATTCTTGTTCACATAGAAAAACACTGTAATGAAAACAATGAATTGGACCACTTGTTTAATTAAAATATCCTGAAAATATGGCTACATATTGCAGAGAACAGCATCAAACAGATCACTGATGTAAACTACTATAATGCCCCAAGCACATCTTCCTGGAAACTATTTAAATCACTCTGGCATAATAAAACTGAAAACCGTGGCTCGTAGTTCACCTATTCTGGAAGACATAACACTCAGTTTACTTCAAAAACCTTCTTTGAACAGCTAAGATGGCCCTAAGTTGCCCAACTTGAAAGAGGGAATCTAAAGAGTGCCCATCAGAAATTGCACCATTCTCTTATACTTTCTTTAGTAATGTGATGAAGCCGGCATACAAAAGAGCTCACTTTTGATAGGTCGAACCCACGACCCTGAGTCCTGCAGTATCAGCTAGCTGGGCCAACTCCTTGAGCGACTCTTCTATGCCAAAGAAGCCTTCAGTGTCACCCTTACGCTCCACCCCGACAAGATATGCTTTCTCCTCAAAGACCTGAAATTCGCAATTGCCCAACATCCGCATACAGATAAAAATAAGCAATTTAAAGAAAAGGATTCTCGTGGTCACACTGCCTAGGCCACCAACTACCAATGAGGATCTAGAATCAGTTCTTGTTCTCTAGCAGCTAATATCAGCCCCCGAAGTAAAACAAGGAGCAGACCTCTCTTCCATTCCGAAGCTTGAACCTGTCCTCGAAGCTGTCATCCTCTTCCTCCCTCTTCTTCCTTCTGCTCGATGGACTTGCAGGATATTCTTCCAATTGGGCAGCTGGAACTCCATCATCAGCCTCGGGAGCATCACCTCCTTCCTCTTCTTGGGTCTCGATAACCGGGCTCTCGACAGCAGGATTACTGAGCTGCTGCTCCTGCTGAAGCGCCCTTGGGAAATTGGTAAGCCGAGGTTTGAGAGCAAATGGACGACCCGAAGGGTGAATACCCCATGGGAGGTAAGGATATCGAGGAATTAATGGTGAGAATCTGCCGATAAGAGACGAACATGAGCTCATCATGCAGAAGGTTTCCTGCCTAGTCTCTTCACTTCGTGCTGTGAGATAATTCCCCCTTCGGTTCTTGGGTAAGGAAAGAGAGATCCGAAAACTTTCTCGGACCGTGCCCGAATTGCCAGGTCATCCACCCGGGCCCACTCAATATGCCAGCTGTCATCAGCCGTCAGATCTGTGGTCCCACACAAACTACAGAAATCGAATTGCTGGCTCTACCACACCGTAATAAAGCCCATTCCTGAACTCCAATAATTGGCTTCATCATTAGATGATTAGTGAAGAAAAAATCAGATTAGTGTGATTAGGGTTACTCCCCCTCGACCAAAATCGAGTGAGTAATATTTGAACATAACAAAATAGCTTGCCATTTTTCTCTTCCTTTAGCCCTTCCTCAATAATAATAATAATAATTTATGTACAAGAATATTCCTAAACTCATTGCCATGTGATATCTTGGCTGTTTCTATTACTTGAGTGCCATCAGCATCAGCATCAGCATGAGGCTGCATGAGGATGAGAGACCAGACGAGTTGGTTCGAATATCCGCTGTCCAGTGGCCAATATATGCTTAGGATCGAACAGCACCTTGTTGTGGCGGAACTTGTCCCACTTAGCACCAAAGTGTGCAGCCCACTCCGCCTCTGCCGTGTAATGAGGCAGGTACTGCTTGACCTCGATCCCTTCCTCGGCACAGAACCCCAGGATGCGACGGTTCTGGTCAGTCAGGTAGTCCACGCTCTGGGTCTCTTCCCCGCTGTCGAGGGCCGACCTCAGCAGTGCCACCAGGTAGAAGACATCCTCGTCGGGAGTCACCGCGGAGGTTCTGTCATCCCATCTGCATCCGAGACATTAAGTAAAATAAGGAAGCTGCATAAGGTAAATGGGTTACAGACAAAATTAGAAATTATGTATATAAGGTAAGGACCATACAATGCCCGGCCTTGTCGAATATATAATTCTCAATCCCATGCAGCCATGCTTCATTATAGTTGGTACTTATGCCTTGTAAGTCTGAAGGCCAGCTCACATTACAACACATTCCTACTGATTATCACTCGTATTAAGTAATTCAACATACTCTAATTACTTCAACTTTGAACTGACTCGACTAGTTACGAGGTCAAACTCTCTTAATTGTAAGTTTTTTTTCCCTCCATTTACCAAACTCAAAACCGAGCAATCTACTGAGGAAAAGAGGAATTGGATTAGTTAACAGGATGTTTATATGTTGTGTATAATGATCCTACTACTGGCTACTACCGCATTAATGTGTGAAAGGAAAAATCTGCCTCGGCTGCGGATTCTTAGTCAAAATTTCTACTAACTCTAACACCGAACAACTAGTCTCCGACCGGACATCTTTTCAATTTGTTTTATCTTTCTGTTTTGCAGTGCAATCTCCCGTTTGATAAGTAGAAGACAAGATTCTGAATTGGTTCCTCTTGATCAGGCGATTGAAGGCACGCTACACGGGTGGAATGTGAGCATACGTCATATTGGGTATTGAAGCAATTGAATTTCAATATGAGAAAAAGTCGGAGAAAACCGTCCTCTTCAACTTCAAGAGCTAGATGAACTCCTCCACCTCCTACAGTACAAAGCACTCGCAAATCTACGAGCAGAAGATCAAGCAATGGCATGATAAGAAGATATTTATAAGAGACTCTAGGCCAGGTCAATCACTGCTCTTATATAGCTAGAGCTTTGACGAATCCGCATGGCGTAGTAGAAGCTTCAGATGAGATCAAGACAGTAGAAAGTCAAGGCCAATGGACAATACGTGAATATCTTACCTCGGGGATCCAGTTGCTCAGGAGGAATCCTCGATCAAACTCAAGGATGAGTAAGAATGCCGAAGTCGGGCTTGGAATATAAACATCCACTTACTGAGAGGAACAGAAGTGTTAATTTTATTTGACCTTTTTTTTGGGTGTTCTTTAATTAATTCATTTAATTTTGTTTCCCAGTTAGGCATGCATGGTTGGAGTCGATAGCACTCATAAGTTGTAAAGCAAGACACGATAAATGGACTGAGGCCATAGCTGCTAGTCACCGCAACACATCACAGAACGCTGAGAAAGCCCAGCAGCCGCGGCCGGCCGACAGAGCAGCCGCAGCGGCAAGCAATAGAGGCTCAGCAGTGCAGCCGCGGCTGGGATTGCAAAAAACGCTGAATAGGGAGAGGCCGCGGCCCAAAGGAAAGTAAGCCCAGCAGCAGAGGCCGATAAAGCCCACGGCCTCTCATCCCCATTCTTATTTATCTCTTCTTCTCCATCTTCTTCCATCTTAGAGGTGCTCAAGAAGCGAGTAAGCTATTATATATCAACACAGCAAGAAGGCCAAGGAAACGTCAAGATTTCAGTTTGGGCTGGCTCGGGAACACAACCTCCCGAACAGTAATGTTTTCTAGACTCCCTCTTTTGCACTATAGCGATCTTGTGTGCTTCTTGTGATTGAATATCACGTCCCTTAATAGAGCACGTAAGTAGTCTCAAGCATCGTCACAAGATGAGCACAAGTTTGCATCTAATAAATATGATGAAGCACATGAGCCTATTCTTAAAGACCGTGATGCAACTATCGAAAAAGGGCTTATATTAAATGGTACTCGATGGCTTGGCTACAAGGGTTTGTTAGGCGTATCTTGGTCTTAGGATGGGAAAGATCTTGTGTTCTACCAAATCGGGGAATAAGGAACATGGTAAGGAAATCTTATCCAAATAATATGACTCATGATGGTGGCGCGATTAGTGTTTCTATCAGGGAGTCCATATGCTGTTCAATGCGAATGTAAATCAGGAACATCATTGTGACTAGAAGGCTAACCCCGTTTGCCAGTGTGAGTAGGAGCGTTAGTGTTGGTGAGATACTTGGTATAATCGGGAAACTTGCAAGTTGGATGTTCACTCGATGAGATACTCGGCTCATTTGATGTTCCAATCATGCAATAATCCCTTTGAATAATAATAATAATAATAATAAAGTAACTATACTCACTTGTCTTTATTCATCGGGTAGATGAGGATGGGTCCGTTGGTCTTGTTCCCTAAGATGCCCTTGAAGACACCTCTGTCGAAATCCGCTATCCTGGACTTGGGCACGAGGAGGTTGAGCCACGGGTGAGGGACGTCCCAGAGGTTCTTTGCTCGCAGCTTAAGCTCGGCCTTGTGGACTCGGTCCAGGAAGTCAACGTAAAGCAGATCGGTCGAGAACACCGAGTGTGGTATGAAATTTAGGTTTTCCATCAAGGCCTCCACTTCCTACGACAAATGTTTTAAGATTGGCTGATGATACTCTTACAAAAGACCACAGCATTCATTCGATATTACCAATTCACCCTAACCATCAATCAGTGAAGAGAAGTGATCGGCACAAGAAAAGAAGAGAAGGGTCACTACCGATCTATTGCTTTTGGTAGGATAAGCTATCCAGCTCTTCTTTTTCTTCTTTTTCTTTCTTTTTTTTAAAAAAATTAAATGCTGGATTAATAATATTTGGTGGGTTTGGTTAATATTATACTAAAACTACAAAATTTTGTGATCTTCCATTTTGTATTGCTCAATATAATTCATAGTTCATTTATTTGATTTTCCCGAAGACTAATGTATTTGAGCTTAGTTTCAATTAATCGTGCGTGATTGGTCAATCATTCTCAGAGGAGATATGTTCGTAATTAAAATTAATGGTGAGTCATTACAATGGTATCACATTTCCGTCTTAATTAAAGATAATCATATTATGATTAAGTCTTTATTGTATAATATTAACATTTTTCATAATCTAATAGCATTCGAACTAATGCTTAACATACCCATGCACCCTTGAAATTGGCTTCGACTAAGATATCTTGTCTTAATTGGCATATAAATCCCCTTCTTCTTTTGAATTTACTTTAGATATATATATGTATGTATGTATAATCGACATTAAATGGTTAATTTGTTAATGCGATCTTTTTAAGAAATCTAGAGAAGCCCGGAGGCCTTGAAAAGCAATTGCCTAACAATTACACATATACGTTAATGATTGATTAATGGAATCCCTATTTGAAGCCAAACTTACTCTAATTTCACTGGCATTTCCACATCCGTGATATAGCTAGTCTAAATCCACATGTCAATGCAGCTAATATCCAAAATAATTGCACGCCAAATCCATATAAAATGTAATCAGTGTGCAAAAAAGAATTTTTGCGCATAGATCTTTATATATTATAATGTAATCAGTATCAAAGTATAGTTGACTATGTATAGGAAAAGTCAAATCATACCCGATCGATGGAATCGCTGTTCGGTTCGTCGTAGTTCTTGGTGGCCTCCAAGCAATACAAGACGCCGCCACCGCCACCGCCACCATTTGACGTGCCAAGGGGGGAGATCTTGACGGGATTGCGAGCGGAGGAGAAAGAGGACGACCTCCAATTGTTAATGAGGCCTTCGCCCACCACGACAAATCCCTCCACATAGTCGAATTTACGGCCATGCAGCGATATGAGGTATTCTTGGTCCGCCGTGAAGGCTGAGAAATCGGAGTAAAATACGCGGATCCACCTGACCTACACGATCGAAAAAGATAAAAGAGTAAGTCGGATCGATTGGTTCGAGTTTAGATGCGCAATTTCATATCGAATATGGGGATGCACATGCAGCTGGTCGAGAGGGTAGATCTGAGTCTGTTGGCATGTATAAAATGTTGTACAGTACAGTAAAGTACAGCTATTGTGCATCTTTTCAAGTTGAAAATGGAAATGCGTAAGTTCGTCCAAAGGAAAGGAAAGAAAAGGAGAGATAAGGACGCAAGTTAGAGGCAAACTAAGGACACGTCATTAACAATGCCAGCTCTAACACAGCCGTTTGAATGTGTTAAAAAGCTCATGTGGACCCATCCCGCCTTTTGTCTTCTCTTCACGGACGGCATATCACTTAATTTGGGGAAGTCTAATTAATTTCCATTTAAATATTATACATGGCTTAGTGGGAAAATATTCTTTTAATTATATATATATATATATTTCTTTCCTATATATATATCCTTTATTTATTTATTTATTTGGGGGTATTTTTTAGGATCATATATTTATTGATAATACAGAGCACTCCCGTTTGTAGGTTTGTTTTACTTGCTAGCACATGCTACGAAATCTTTCATGTGTTCCACCTCAATCCCAACCAACACCCACTTTAACAAAACAGTGGACACAATTCCACGACAGGTTTTCAAATTCAACAGCATCGAAACAACTGACACCCAGTGACATTCACGGTGTTAAACTTAATTATTATTCTCAAAGATATCATTCTTTTTAAAATTAAAAAAAAAATAAACTCGAATTTTAGATCGGTGAAGGTGAAAGTTGAAACGAATGTGTACCCTTTGAGGAGCCGGTTCAAGGGCGATCCGAGCCCTAGTGATGATCCCAAACTGGCCTAGACCGCCGAGAACAGCATGGAACAGCTCTGAGTTTTGTCCTTCCGAACATGTCAAAATCTCACCCTTTCCTGTATTTGAATGACTACTCGGATCAGGATGTGCATCAAAACTGTATGCTCGAAAACACAACCGGCAATCCCAGTGGAGATCTAACAAATAAAGCGGGTCGAGTAGCCCATGATTGCAATATTAAAAGATAAAATAAACCTATTGTGTATGTCGTTTGCGTCTTTATCCCAAACCCTAGTTCATGTATATGTTACTGGGCGAAGACATGTGATGAGAATGTATATATACTGATCACTTCATATAAGCGCTACACATATACATATATATACATAGAGACCTTGTACAACTAAACCAAACGGGTTCCTTCCTTGGAAAGAGTTTCGCATGCGAATGTTGTATAAGATTAGTCGTTATATACCAGTGACGACGTCAAGCTCGTCGACGTTGCTAATCTGCGGCCCGTGATGGAACGCCTGCCCGCTGATCCCGGCGTTCGAGAGAGTCCCTCCCACCGTCAGATACAAGTAATCTGTCCAGGACCTCGGCGCCATCCCGTACTCCAGCGTCCTCCTCAGCACATCGATCCACAGCTCCCCTCCCCAAGTGTCGACGTACCCCTCCTCCGCCACCACCCTGCCCCCGCCGATCCCTGAGGTCATCTTCACAACCACTCCTCCAGCAGCACTGGCCTGCCCATTGATCGAGTGCCCATGTCCCCGGGCGGAGACTATGAACCCCCCGGAGTGGGCTGCTCTGACAGCCTGCGCCACGTCCTCCGTCGAGGAAGGGTGGAAGACGGCGAGCGGCATCTCCTTGTCCTTTACCAGCAGGCCAAAGTCGAGTGAGGCAGCCTCGAGGTCGTGCTGCTCTGTGCTGACGTGGCCCCCGCCAAGCCCGAGCCTAAGGAACTCGGTGGGTTCTACATTCAACCCCGCAGCCACCATGAGCCTGCATATCACGAGCGTGTGAAAAAGCTTCGTCGACATATTATGCATGCAGTATGAGAAAGAACTACGGACAGATTATCTTAGCTCGTGGAGTCGATAATACAAGGGGTTGGGAGAGCAGTATGAATCGGGAAATAGGGAAAGGATCTATTAAGAACAGGTACTATAATTGATCTCGATAGCTCTGGGGGTCGCAACCTTTAGCTAGGGAGAGGAAGTATTTATAGAGAGATCTAAAGTTATTTGGCCCCAACAAAAAAGAGAAGAAAAGAAAAGAAAAGAAAGAACAAAGGTGTTGAATGTTACCAAGAAGAGATTTTGTAGACAACAGAGCACACATACAGATTCTGCTTTTCTCTTTTCTTTTCTCTACATGTGAAGTTTTCTTACTTTTCTGGCCCCGCCTTAAATGTCTCCTTCCTTCTCCTTTGTGAGCGCTGTTCCTTAAAAGCGCCAAATAAGTATTAGTTGAGACTGGTTGGAGCAATGGAGGAGGTACTGGAAGAAGAAGAAGAAGAAGAAAAATCAAACTTTTATTCAAAGGATTTTATATTTCAATAATGTCATCTGAATTCTTGAAAATTTCGTATCTCCAATAATGTGCGGAGACAAGGAGGGAGTACCGAACAGATAAGATGTTTGTGTTCGGAATGCTGGTTTTTCTCCTCCGTATCTGGTGTGGTGTGGTGTGGTGTCCGGCGCAGGTCTTCCATCGATGGGACGACAGAGGACACAGGAAACCAGAGAAAGCAGACGACAAATGGTGGCACGAGGAATTCACGTGGGAGATGTAGGCTGACCTGTCCCAGCTAGTACCTTAAGCAGTGGCTAGCAATGTGAGACACCATGATGCGACTCTTATCTGGAAAGAATATGGAATTGAATTGAAATTCTCCCTTTTTTAACTTAATTTTACATATAGTAATTTCACCATACGAAATCGACATCTACTTATGTAACTCTACTTACGGGATCTGATTAACCATATGGCAAAGATTGTAATTTCATATGTCTTGGGAGGAGATGCACAAAAGACTTGGATACGAAGATCTGTGTGGGGATAGGATAGGGGGATTCTGGCCAAGTGGGCCTCGTAGAGAGGTTGACTGGGACAGTTTAATATTTTCTTTCCTTAAAATGGTATTAAATTTAATTATGATCGAGGAATGATAAACAGTAAAATATGATAATGTATGAGGCTGTGGAACTTGATTTTGGTGATGTGATAAATAAGGGGAAAAAAAAAGGAATTAAGGGCAGCTATTTGTCTGACCTATGAGGAAAACAGGAAGATGCCATTGGGTTTGGTTATTCATTGTGTGGGTGGGTGAGTGGGTGGGTGGGGGCCCAACTCGGATTTATACCTTCATAATCAGCACGACGGTGGCCGACGACCATACTCTGATCTCATAAATTAAAATATAAAATATATTTTTTTATTAATTGTCCGACATAGGATCGTGTTCCCTACACTCACCCTCATATGATAACGTAGTTTACTTTACTACGTGTTATAATAAGACACTCATCCTCGATAACAGTTGATAAGTCAATTATATATATATATATATATACTCGAGCTTATATGAATTGGGAGTGGAAGATGAAGTGGACAAAATTTATGAGAAGGACAAGATTCATGGGAGGCAAATGCTGTTGGTTCAAGCAATGAAGACAATATGTGTAGAGTTGGGTCTGGTCCACGGCTTCGATTAGCATGCTAATTATTAAGAAAACGGGGGATCGAGGAGCATGTTATGTTTGGGATCCACGGGACACGGACATCATCGACAAGACACTACTGCAACGCCCCGATTTTTGCCTGCGAGACTGATGTTGCGTTCACTGTTATTCGTTCCTCTCTTTTTCCCACCCCACAGATGACTGAAACAAAGAACGTTGTCTCCGGTGGGCCTACAAGAAATAATTGATTTACCGGACAAAAACATCTAACGTTGACAATTCGTAAAGTGCCCTCTGTCTGTTATGCTAATCCTTTCTCAGGACATCGTGATGGGCCTCCTGAACTGCCAACCAACACAGTTCAAAGCTCGAGGCGGGGAAAAATCAGACGTCAATTGGAAACGAGAGCCGAGCCCAAAGTGACTAGGAACTTCGCCCCACAATTTAGACACCTTCAAACTTGTCAACGATTCTTTCCTCAACCAGTTCTTGCTGCACCGTCCAGAGTTCATGCCAGCAAATTCGACAAGCTTCCCACCGAGCCGTGCTACACCGGCATTCATTCCTCGCCAAATCGAACAATTTAAACATCATTCGATCCACGTAAAACCCGGTTACGTAGTGTCGACATGAACAGCAGAAGAGAAGGAACTAGTTCTGAGGTAAGGCCGCAGAGCCGGGGGCAAACAGAGAACTAATTGGGGGCGTGGACGTAGGTCCAGCCCACCTACACCATTGAATGACGAGTGAGATAGTCTCGTGTCCCTGCCGCTATCAGCTCAGCACAAGACCACTCCAGTTCTCTCAGAGCACGGACCTCTATGACAGGGAAGTAACATGTGATAAAACTATATGCTGCAGAGAGGAACTTGATGACATGCAGTGCTGTCCATTCATAAAGAGCATTGTACCGATAAGCTCCAGCTCCGACAAGTTCTAACGAAACAGCATAAGACTCCCAACTCGATGGGAGAGAGTCTCAAAGCAATCGACAGCCCCATCCAATTCTTCAACCCACAAACAACAATGAAGCTTCAGAGCACTTATCACAGTCTTCTCCAATTAGGAAACTGATGATACTAATTGGCTATTGCAAATGATGGGTTTCGCATTACAGTTAAGCAGCTTTGACATAAAGCCCAGCACTTTTGAGTGTAGACATTACAGCAAAAGCAACAGAAAGGTGAATAAATGACCCAACTATCCAATCTGACTCTTTGCTTGTTCTTCTTCTATTAGCCAGACAGATGTCTGAATCATTCATTAATCGCTAAGAAGAAAAAAAAGACAATTTATAAATCAAATTTTACACTTCCGTACACTATCAATTTACCCAGTGTTTCTTCAGATAATTCAACATTCAGTGCCCGTGCTCTCTTCCGCCTAGAATTCGATCGTTCATGAAGATGGGAAAACATCCTTCACAGCCGTGGCTGCACTCAGGTAATTGAGAGTATCCCTCGTGGTCTCCTTCTCTCGCCTCAGTCGAGTAGCGGTATCGTCTATCAAAGCCTATGTACTGAATAAATGTTATTATCAGATAGATTGTTGATTAATTAGTTCTGTTAACTGAAACGGTTCTGTTACAATAGGAAACTGTTATGTTGTAGTACTATAAATAGCAGCAAACTCAGTGAAATTTAGTTACGATGAATAATAGAAAAGAGTTTCTTTCCTCCAATTTTCACAGCTTTCTTTCCTTGCATTGAACGCATGATATCTTCCAATTCAAGAAGGCCCCTACTGCTCTCTTAGCGCACCTTCGAATGTGCTCCCCGCAAGGAAGGAGAAGGGCGTCGGGAAGAGGTTCCTTGTACCTCCTTCTCTGGCTTTCCGCTCAAGCGGTTCGAAAGCCTGATCACGTCCTTCATGTAGCTCTCGACCTCGCTGGCGAGAGTCTCCAGGTCGTCGCCGCCACCGTCTCCGGACGGCCGGTCTTCGAGCCAAGTTACCTGCGCTACGAGGTAAGGTTTCGTGCGGACAATGCAGGTGACCCGGAACCGCACTTGGCCCTTGCAGATGAGGAAGAAACGGTCATCCAACAGCCGCTCATGCCTGACAATCTCGCCGACGCAGCCGACGTTGGCGGTGCCGGACGTTGCGTCCGTGTAGATGACCCCAAACCGGAGGTCGGTCTGGAGGAGCGTATGTATCATTATCCGGCACCGAAACTCGAAGATCTGCAGTGGGAGGATTGCTCCGGGGAAGCGGGGAAGAGTGGGAGCTCGACGACGTCGTAGGAGGATGGAGATCTGCAGTGTGGTGTTTCTCCGAGAACGAGGAGGCGCAGCACCGGAGGAGGGAGTAGGGCCGCCGCCACTGGCCTCGGTGGAATGTGCCAGCGGCTGTTGCGACGGGCGGGAACTTCGGGCAGAGGGAAGAGGAGAGAGAGAGGCTGTTGAGGCGGGAGCATTGGCGGAGGGCTTGTTGTGGGAGAGAGAGGGAGGAGTAGAAGAGATAAGCTGAGCGAAAGCCATCGAGGAGGAGCAGCTCGGTGGCTAAGTGAGGGATTGAAATTCAGCCGGACAGCAGCAACGGGGACTGGGAGGCAGTTTCCGCAGTAGTCATGGCTTCCGTTATGAAGATTGCTTCTCTCTTCTGAAATCTTCCATCTCTTCTCTTCTCGGTGGATAAATTACCTGGCACATTGTCTTCAGAAAAATCGTAAGGCGAAGCTGCGGAGGAGACGAAGGGCAAGAAGCGAAGATAAGAAGACCGCGGGGTCCATGGTAAGGGATATCATTAATTTGTCGTATAAATGAAGAAACATATGACCATAAGAGTGCTCTGAGAATCGGACCGAGCACGAGTCTGGTTGACCATGAAAACAAAGTGCAACACTCAACTGGACCGAGCACGAGTTGGTGGATGCAGCTCTTTCAATTTCCATTTTTTTTCCGGTTACTGCAAGAGCTGTTGCATTGAAGACGAGGGAGAGTTTATCAGTTTTTTGAGGAAGAAAAGCAAAGAAACAAAAGCCAATCATTTCTGAGAGAAACCACAGCGATCTGATCAAGCACAAGAATAATTTCGCAGAAGCAATGGACAACCAAATGTAACAGAGTCCCGTGATGGCAGCATTGTTTCTCTGTGGTAAAAAGGAATCAAGCCAGAGTTTCACAAAAATGAGGTATCCTCTCTGAAGCTACATGCAGCACTTCACTCCTGCTCAACAAATTTCTGTGTCAAATAAATAGTTTCCAGTATGGAATTCACAATGTGTACCCTAGAAAACCCAGCCCTCAACGAAGGGGCGCCAACTGCTTGGCTTCGCAAAAGAAGCTCTCCTGCTAGGTAGCACTTCCTGTTCCGTAACATTCCGATGCTGTACATAGAAAACTACCTGTTAGATGTTTTCATCGAGATAACAAGTCATCGGCTCAAACAGAGGTAACTGGGGTGCGGAAGCTTCACAATGATTGGTTTTACAAAAGGTAGGAAAGACTTCCCAGTGTTTCATCTTTCTCATCTTGAGAAATAGAGGATAAGGAGAATGTGTCAGCTCGCACCATACTAGACAATTCATGCAAAATAATAATAACTAAAAAAGGATAGCTCATAATCAAACGAATCTTCAAGGAGAGATTCAATGCATTTTCCAGTTTTCCTTGCAGCATTTCTTAAGAGAGAGAGAAAAAATTTGGAAAACTGCATAATTTCCCCTGTCTTGCAGAACGAGGCCAGCAAAATTTTGAAATGAATCATAAACTTCTTTTTTTTTTTCGATGAAGATTCGAATGAAATCAGTACCTTGAGACACTGCTTCCTTTTCATGTCACAAACAGGATAATCATGCGGGCAACAATGGCTGTGATCCTTGCAACATACAGCAGACTCGAACTCACAACACTTCCAGGAGAGGCAGATTCCTATGAACCGTGAAGCACAGCAACATGTCTGGCCCTGAGGACAGTAATTGAAAATGTCACATTTTGTGGGTCCTGGTGGTGGCAGTGGAGGCGGATTCGGCTTGGTCTTGGTTGGGTACGAGGCTAGCGTATTGATGCCACAGAGGCCCTCAGAGTCACTGCTGTTCCGGAGCATGTAAACATAACCATTCATCCCCCAGTTGGGACCCCAAGAGTTCTTCACAATCCAGTAGTCCACGCCATCCTCCGATCCATAACCCACTATCAGTACAGCATGATCTAGGGAAGTTGAACAAGGGCCGGTGAAGATACCCTGCAAGGTACAAAAACCAATGCATTGTAGGATTAGTAATTACCAATGCAGGAAGTAACTTCATATTTATCTGAAGGCCTCTACTCAGAATATTCTGTTGTTAAAATCAATTTAAAGAGGATCTATTCTATTCAATTCTAAAACTGGAAGAAGTTATCTGGTTTTCCATGTTAATTGTCTCAAAAGATGTGAAAATCGTCCAAAAAAAGTTGTTGGATTTCATTTTATAGGAAGCACTGAATTATAAAACCACAACATCACACATCTGTTTACTTTGCTGTTCAAGATGAGAATACACAATACCACAGCTTTTACATGCAAGTCATTCATTCATTGGAAAATGTTAATAACCCGAAATTGTCAACCTATTCTTTTGATAATGGATGATAATTACCAACCTCAGAGTACAACTGAAATGCTCTCTCACCACCGGAAATACCAACACTCACAGGCTGAGAGGCTACAGCCCGTAGCAGCAGCTTCTCATTCTTAGGTGGCACATCTGTATACCCATCAATTGTTACAACATGTCTCTTCAGCTGCAAAGCTTGTAATGTAGACAACACAAGCAGACATCAATTCCAAATAAGAGCAACACAAATGCTGAAAGCAAAGTAAATGCAAACTATTAATCCTATCAGAGGATAGGAAGGTGAAGTTATTGCCTACACCATATGCAAACAGACATCTATATGAATGGTCAATCATAGTTATGATGCGACTGGCCCATGTAAATAATAGCTTTTACTTATTGCGTGGGCAATCTTCCCTTCATCAGAAGGGGAATAGTCAAGATGGTGAGCTTTTTACCTTTTCCTTGTTGCAGGTCTTCTCCCGAGCCATGTATGGGTAGTCTTGCTCAGTGTCAATCCCAGCATTTTTTATAACAAATTGATACGCATAGTCCATGAGCCCGCCACCACAGCCTGCATTGATGGTTTTGTCACAGTCAACCAGCTCTTGTTCTGAGAGGCTAACAAGAGATCCTGTGACAATCTTGTTGATGCCTTCAATTGCGCCAGTAGCTGAGAACGACCAGCAAGCACCTGAACAGGGCTTCAATCAGATTTTCACCACAATTTTCAGTCTTCAAAGCGTGCAGTTGCATATGAAGTTAAAGGGAGTGAAACGCATCCACTAATGCCAATCCTACACTTCTACAAGGATCAAAAGATTTACCATCTTTCACTCTCCAGATACACCAAGGAGCCCATTGCACTGGGTGGGAAGAAGACTCGATAGCACATTGGCTTATCTGCCACGAGGCCCTTAGCTTAGAGTAGAACTCAAGCTCATAATTTATGGCCATCTCGGATTTCGTACTCTATAGCTTGAAATAAGAAATGAACCCATGGAGAGCGACTCATTTCTAGTACACTTTCTAATGATTTTCTCAATTGGCCAAACTCTTTAGGAGATGGACTCCAACGGTAGGAGAGGACGAACATGCTTGATGAAATGAATGTTTAATCAACGACAGAGAAACTAATCCGACAGCAAAAAACAGAATTGTAGCTCCTCATCTGAACACAGAACAGGAACAGAAAACAAAGCCAGCAGGATCAAGGGGAAGAAAACGATTCTCCTGCTCACCACAACTTCCCTGATCCTTCACTTTCGTCACTGCCCCCTCCTTCCTCCAATCAACGGAAGCCGGAACCTCTCCCATGACGGCACCGTACTGTCCCTCCCCGACCCGGCGCCGCTCAAGATCGGAATTTCCAGCGAGACCGAGGTAGGAGGAACGGAACTCGTCGGGTGTCAGATCCGCGAACGCGTTGAGGGCGAGGGAATAGGAGTTGCCGGCAGCGTTGTGCCGGGCAACGAAGCGGGAGTTGTCCTGGAAGACACGGAGGCGGTGGAACCTCTCGTGCTCGGAGGAGTAGCTCTTGGCATGGTGCCGGCACCAGGAGTCGAAGAGCTCAGCGATGGACGGTGGCGAGGCGGAGGAGGAAGAGAGCAAGAGGAGGAACAGAGGTAGGCAGAGGCAGCGGAGATGGCGGCAACAACCTTCGTATTTCATTGGGCTGATCCCCCGACAATGACAAGAGGGACGGAGAGACAGAGAAGCTGTAGCCGTAAGGAGAGAAGAGTGGAGAGCTCCTCTGCTGACCTGACTGCTGACTAAAATATGGTGGCGTGCTGATTTTTTCTTTTCCTTTTTTCTGTATATTTTATTTAATCTGCCAATTTAAAAATTATTATTACCTTATAAATACGGTCTCCAAACTAAACCGCTAATTCTGGATTCTCTGAATATTCAAGTTTGACATATAAAAAGCACCTTTCTTATTTACCCTGAATCTAATCCTTTTTTGTCCTATGATCTGACATTCCCCTTTGGTGGGAATATCTCCCGACTGTGACTTTTGTAATTTCTAATTTTCCTCCTTCATAACTATGTGTCTCAAGCAATATGTCAAAAAAAGTATTTTTTTTTGCACTAACTTCTTTAATTTTTATAGGCACGTTTGTTGGTTTGATATTATCTGTGAATTATATTAATGTAACTCTTTGGGAATAAAATATTTTTTAGTTATAAAAATAAATAATTAAGAAAATTCTAATGACATATTGCGATACGGTTCATCATACATCTTATACATTAAAAGATACTTAAAGAAGAAGTTCTTGATTTAATTATTATTATTATTTTTTCAATATCTATTATAACCAATTTTTATTATTCTCTATGCACAATGATAAATTAGTCAATTTTCTCCAAAATAGAAAATTCAAAGTGAAAAAAAGAGAGAGAAAATCAACAGATTAAAAAAATATAATGTAATGTGTAATATAAAAACATCCTAATGGATATCGCGTGAGTGTTATTAATTGGTAATTAAAATTAATTAATATATATATATATTCGGTGGAATAATTTTCATGTAAATGGATGATATCCAATAGTTACTCTCTTTTCTCTGAGAAATTGTTCAAATAATAATATTTATTTAGCATGAAAAAGTATTAATCAGTTTATAACCAGGGGAAATAAATGTTAACTATTCAATTATTAATTAATTAATTAAATTATATCTGTATTTTCTTGCCGGTGACCTAAAATTTTCTCCCCTCCTCTTCTCTCTCTACCAAGCCGAGGCCCAATCCTCCTCCGATGGGAAGAGGGATCCACTCGTCACGTGTCCGAGAAGCACGCAGACAGATTCCTGTCGATCGACAAGGGCGGCACCGGTGACCCCTTTGCCTCGGACAAGCGTTCGCGACTTCGTTCTCCTCCGCCTCTGCTGACCTCCCCGAGGCATCTCCTCCCGGACTATCAATCCACCCAACCATGGACGCCGATCCTAGGCAGTACGAGCATTTTGTGAGTCTCATCACCTGCTTATCCGCTCTCTCTACTGTCGCATTGCCTGCGGATCTTAATCCCTTATTCCCAGTCAATGCACCGATTTCTGCTGAATCGAGATGATCAAAGTACTCTGCTTACCCTTTTTGTTGTGTGCGTGTGCGTGCGTGTGTGATTGCCCTTCGTCTGGATTGTGGAACCAGTTCTGTTTTCCTATCTCTAGAACGTTTATTAATCTATTCCTATTTGAAGCATTATGTTAACGGGCGTTGCTTTGCTGATTCCCCGTCCCTAGATATTAGAACGGCACTCAATGAAATATTGCTCCTATTCGACAGTTTTTGGTATCAAGGTCATATTTTGTGCCAATTAGTTTTGTCTTTTTTTTAAAAAAAAAATTGAAGACGGGCTTGCTGATGAGTAATGCTCTATTTATCAGACTATAGAGCACAGGAAGAAAGGTATTTTATTATTATTATTATTATTTTGGTATCTCCTATTGTCTCAACTGTGGGGAGACTTTTGACTGATACCTGGTTACTGAGAGTTAAACGAGTAAATATCTTCTAGTTTGTGACCCGCAATTTGGGTTCTTGAGCCAATAGGTCATTTGTAGTACTTCGAGGCAATGCAGCTTTTGCACCTATGGTTTTGTTTTGCCTCTTCTCTGTGTTGTTGAATCGAATTCATCATATGGTTCTTGGATCACCGAGTCTTGTCATCTGCTTAAGTCAATAGTTGAAGCAGAAGAAGTTTTATTTCTTTCATGTCTAGTAGGATAAGCTTGACATTATGCTTACTTTTTCTTCCTTTTCATTTTTTTTTTTTGTGGTTTACTCCATGTTTGACTTCCTCCTGTTTAATTTTGTTCCACAGTTTTTAAGTAATGATGACATCCACAGTACTGTCCTGTCATACCTTGTCCATAATTGCTTTGGAGAAACTGTGGAGTCGTTCTCTTCTTGTACGGGAATGAAGCTGCCTCACAACTGTCTAGAGGACATGGAGAAAAGAAAACGTAAGCATAATCTTTTTCCCCATGTGTCATCAGCAGAAAATTTTGGATTCCCTCTCCTTCTCAACAGCTTCTATGAACACTTGCTTATGTGATAGTATGTCGGGATCAATGAATCAATCAACTTTATGCTCTAGTTACTGAGATAATCTCTGAGGACTATGCCTATGAGCTTAGTGGTAACAAATAGATTGCTCTCCGTGTTTAATAGAAAATGACTGGCCAGTATGTGCTCATGTAAGTATAAGATGTAATGACAATTCAAAATATAACTTCATGGCTGGAAGGCTTATCATTCATGCTTGTTGTACACATTCTTCTTTGCACTGTTTTATGGTGGCAGAATAGATCTGCACAGATACACTAATCTGAGGCCTCTACTGGTGAATTGATTTTCCAACCACTTGTTCTCTAATTTTACTTGTGTATTTTCTTTAGGAATCTTTCGTTTTGCTATAGAGGGAAATGCCCTTAAGGCTATTGAACTGACTGAAGAGCTTGCCCGAGATTTGCTGGAGAAAAATACTGATTTGCACTTTGACCTTCTGAGTCTTCACTTTATTGAGCTTGTCTGCTCTAGAAAATGGTGAGCAAATTGACTATGAACTTTCAGAGCTTCAGTTACACTTTTCTTCTTACTTGGATATACTTCCTATGGCAGCACAGAAGCTATTGAATTTGCTCGGTCTAAACTGGCTCATTTTCAGAAGGTGCAAAAGTATGTTGAAAAGCTTGAAGTACGTTCGCTTTAGGCAATCCACTCGGTTATCTTTGGTTCATCCATTTGTTTTCACAGCATTGAGAAAATGTGACAATGTTAGAATCTTTCTAGGACTTAATGGCTTTGCTTGCTTATGAGGAGCCGGAAAAATCCCCAATGTTCCATCTGCTTAGCTTGGAATACCGGCAGGATATTGCAGACAGTTTGAATCGCGCAATCCTAGGTTCGTTTATGTGATAATGGAAATGTTTTTGATAATTTAGTGCATTGCAGCCTGAGTGTATCTCATGCATAATTTTTTTATTATTTGTCTTACCCAATTCTCTTAGTTTTTTCTCTTCACATTACTTAAGGTTTAGTGTTGATACCAGCACATGCAAATCTGCGAAGTTATTCAGCAATGGAGAGGCTTATACAGCAGACAACTGTTGTCAGACAATATTTAAATCAAGAACAGGGCAAGGTAATGGGACATTGATGCATTTGCTGCTAAAAGTTTCCAAACTTTATTCAACTTTGCCATGATGTGCAGCTAGGTCAGGAACAGTTTTGTTGTCTGAGAAGTTCTCACTAAGAGGCTAAACCAATTCAGACACAATCAATTTATCATGCATTATATTGGTGCATATATATACGGCTTGTCAACAGCTTCTTTGCTGCTCATGGATAGTATGTTATAGAATTGAACTACATGTGGAAAAATCACATATTGGATGTCGAACTGCTTGCGAAGTAAATGTATGGCAAAGATAATGGACATGTTGAAACTCATCCTGTCATCTAATAACTGCTTATTTAATTGTAGACATTGATGAGATACGTTTGCCAAGATGCATGATTTGAAGGTGGAAATGATTAGCTTAAATTCAAAGTTGTTTGTTACTTTATCGTGATCAAGCTCCCGTGTGGAAGAGTTGTGACATTACAAGTAATTGATTTGAAAGGGGCAGTGTTATCGTTGGATGTCTGATTTTCATTCTCTTGTGGGTCACCTTAGGATGCAATTTCATCCTTTTCGCTGCAAGATTTTCTGAAGAGCTGAGATGGAGGAGTATTTTGGGCATTTGCTGGTGAGGGCGATTGATTATGTATGTAGATTTCAACATACTGGTATGGTTTACTTGTCAAGTTGTTATGCAGCGAAGCAAATCCCTGTTGTCACGTTGATAGAGGAAGTGGCATAACAAGCAATCCTACCGAATGGGATCGAGTTTAAACCCATGTTTGTGAGTGCTGTTCCTTTTACTTGGCTGGAAATAGAGCAGAGCTTTGGGGGCTAACCAGCCTTATCTTAGTTGGTGGTGCGTGCAATTCAGATAGAATCAATGGCACAGCTATATGTTACATTTTTCTCAGAGATTTCCTATTTATTTGAGGGCAAGATCTTAGCTTTCTTCATCCAATTTTTTTCCTTAGTTTTACATCTTTGAGTATTGACGGTGAAGCAATAAGATACAAATCACCAGTGCATTTTTCATGTGTTCCATGGTTCAAAATTGCATGTTTCTGTCTGGAAAAGTATTCTTGTTGTGGGGCTTCAAACTCTACCACACTACTACTACCGTCCAAGGCCAGGACTTGATGACTACCATGGCATGTCGATCGGCCATGCTCAGTTCTAGTCATGCGACGCAGCCCAAAGCCGAAAGTGATCGGGCAGCGGGTTGAAAACTTCTTGTCTTGATTATATTGATCTGTTGTTTTCTAATGTTTATTCCTTCTGCCCGACATATTGATGGATCCATGGCCGGGAACCTATATCTGGCTTGCATTCACCTCGGACTTGATTGGGTTCTCGTCCAGGCACGACTCTGGAAAAGGTTCAAGAAGAAACGAAGTACAACAGCCTGTAGTTTCAGTCACGTAATATTTCGAATGGAAAAATAAATCTAATTTGCTTGGTACCCTTCACTTTGATGATAAAATGGATCCAGATGGCAGTGCGTCCACCATGGTCGGCGCACCGTCCACAACCGTGCATCAATTACAGCTACAAGGAAAACATGTGGAAACCAAATGGTCAACTCACCGAAAGAAAGAAGGAAAAGCGAATGTGTCAGAACCTATCGGACAGGAGCCACCAGTTTATCCCGATCATCATCTGAGAAATACATCCCACCATGTATAACAATACAATTTCGTTCTGTTCTTGTTACAACAGTATTCAGTACTTGTTCTATGGAAGAGATGTGTTGTCATTGCTCGCTCGTCTGCTACAGACATACTCGTCATACTCGGAACGACCATAGTTGACCTTTGAATTCCTAAGACATGACATATATTACACACATTTAAAAGTACGGGTTCATCTGCAACACGTAACTGATGTATAGTCGATTCAATAAAAAAAAAAGTGGTGTATGGTCAAATTTGGCAACCTCTCAAATCAACCGCCCAAGAAAAAAAAGGTGGAATTAGCCAGTAAAGCGGCCTATCAGTAGGAGGAAATTTATAAGAACAGACAGCTTCGGATCCCCCATAGACCATTGCGCGTAAGAGTGAACGGAATTTATACCTTATCCGACGGTGATTAGAGAGTCGAGATTTTTTTTAAGGAAAAATTATTGTGTTTCTGTTTTTTTTTTGGGTATAATTCACCCTTTCCTTCCCCGAGACTAGCGGAAATTCCTATTCAATGTCAATAGTATCAGTACTGCCCCTGGCGTTGCCAGTTCCATATTGACTCTGCAGGAGAAAAAAACCTACAGATTGATAGCTCTCTGAAGCCAAATTTAATTCTGCCAGAGAATAGACGAACCGTCCAGGAAATTCCCTGTCCAATCCCTGGAGACAATGGAGCAAGCTCCGGGAGTTCATCTGAGTCAGGAACATAAGGTGAAATGAATATGATGTCCCTGTCCCTTACTGTCTTTGGAGCTATACACAGCAATCGACCTGTGCCAGCTCGGCGCCGGCTGTTTTACACGGCTTTTAGGATTCGACAGTGGTGTGGTCTTCTAACAGATGAGTAGGGCAGATTAGAGCGTTGTCATCGGGCTCAAACTGCAGTACATTGAAAGGAACTAGTCTTGTGGGCTGGAATTTGCCGTTTCCTGAGCCCTTCTAGATGAACTTGTTTACAGGAAGGAGGAAGTTTTCCGGCAAATTTGGTGAGCAACGGGTGCCTCGACGTCCGTGGGAAGGTTGCGGACAAGCGGAAAACAGGAGGATGGAAGGCCTCCCCGTTCATCATAGGTAAAGCAATGTGATGTATGCTGTACCTTTACTTCTACTTTGCTACTAGAAAATGCTGACTGGTTCGATAAATTTCACTGTTGTCAGTGAACGAGGTGGCGGAGAGGCTGGCGTTTTTCGCAATAGCGGTAAACATGGTGCAGTACTTGATGACGGAAATGGGGCAGTCGCTCCCCGCAGCGGTGACTCACGCCTCAGACTGGATCGGGGCTGCCTACATACTCACCTTCCTTGGCGCGTTCTTGGCCGACTCCTACTTGGGTCGGTTCAGGACCATCATCTCCTTCTCTTGCATCTATGCCGTGGTACTGATAATCTCCTGGTTATAACTGAGATTACACTTCAACACAACCACTTCTAGCTAGGCTGCGACCGAAGTGGTTAACTGCTTTGACTCTTATCCTCTCTTATTTATCAGGGGATGGTCATGCTCACGCTCTCCGCCTCCATCCGCGGCCTCCGCCCTGGCCCCTGCACGGCCAAGCCGTGCCCCGAAGCAACCCGCGGTCAGACGGCCTTCCTGTCTGTCGCGCTCGCCCTGATAGCCCTTGGAACGGGGGGCATAAAGCCCTGCGTCTCCTCCTTTGGAGCAGACCAGTTCGACGAGTCCGACCCCCGAGAGGCCCACAAGAAGTACGCCTTCTTCAACTGGTTCTTCTTCGCCATCAACACGGGTGCCCTCTTCGGCATCACCCTCCTCGTCTATCTCCAGGCCGAGAAGGGCTGGGTCTGGGGTTTCGCAGTCCCCACTGCAACAATGATCTTGTCCATGGCGATCTTGGCTGCCGGAGCCCGGTACTACAGGTACCAAAAGCCCATGGGGAGCCCCTTCACAAGGTTCCTTCAGGTGATCGTGGCGGCCATAAGGAATCACTTAGGAGGAACCAAGATTGAGAACGGAACGATCCTTTATGAGGTCCGGACTCGGGAATCTAGCATTAAGGGAGCTCAGAAGCTCGCACGCACATCGCATTACAGGTCAGTTGAACAAAGATTAATAACCGAAGCTTGAATTAGCTCCGCCTTTGAACTCTGTAGAATCATATAATATGAGAAACAATGTCTTGTTAGATATCTAGTCTTGTGGATCTACAAGCTAATCTGGTACCTTGTCTTCTCAGGTTTCTGGACAAAGCGGCAGTACAGACGGACCAAGAGCAGGGCAAAACGAGCCCATGGAGGCTCTGCACAGTGACACAAGTCGAGGAGCTAAAATCTTTCATAAGAGTCCTCCCAGTTTGGGCCTCTACAATAGCCCTTGCTATCTCCTTCGCCCAAAACTCCACCTTCTTCGTGAGCCAAGCAGCGATCATGGATCGGAGCATGGGTCCCCACTTCAAGATACCGGCCGGGTCGGTGCCGGTGTTCGGCGCCATCAACGCCCTCCTGCTTGTCCCCACCTACGAGAGATGGATAGTTCCATTCCTCCGTGAGCGCACGGGCCACCGCCGCGGGATCACATCCCTGCAGAGGATGGGCCTGGGCCTTGTGGTGTCGATCTTTGCCATGGTCTCGGGGGCCTTGGTGGAGACAAATCGGCGCAACGATCCAAACCCTAGGGACGTGAGTGTGTTCTGGCTGTTTCCCCAGATCTTCCTGATGGGCATGGCGGAAGTGTTCACGTACGTCGGGCAGCTGGAGTTCTTCTACGACGAGGCCACCGAGGGGACCCGGAGCATCAGCAGCGCCATGTTCCTCAGCGAGATAGGGATCGGGAGCTGGCTCAACACGGCGCTGGTCAAGATCGTGGAAGGTGCCACGGGAGGGGAGCAGAAGGGGTGGCTCAGGCACGACCTCGACGCTAGCCGGCTCGATTACTATTACTGGGTCCTCGCCGGCGTCAACGCAGTCAATTTCCTGGTCTACCTGAGGATCGCATGCAATTACAAGGGTAAAAGTGCATGGGCGGCCGGAGTGACGGACGAGAGTCGGGTTGAATTAGATGTCCAAGTAAAAGGTGAGAATGGCAATTAATTGAAAGAGAGAATTACTTGCATGTTCTCCAAACTTCTACCTAATCTGATGATTCAAAAATGTTAAATTTGTTGACTTGGTGAATGATTTCCTCTCCCCCCACTTCAGTGTAATTGAATTGATATTAATTAAGCACAAATTCAATATGTGGAATCTTGATTGTTTAAGAGCCACTCTCCTCCTTTTCCCTTTAAGGAGGAGAAATAGTGGGAAATAAAGAATCTCATTTGTGATAGTTGAACATCTTAACCCAACATGCTTAACCATTAACAATTAATCGATTCCCTTGTGGAAGGGTTGGTCCGTCTACATGATGAGATCACAATCATTGTTTCCACTTCTACAAAAAAATAAAAAATAAAAAACCATAAAGTAAGGAACAACACATATAAGATAAGCATATAGGGGTAAATATAATCTTGCTCATACATGGGTCCACATTACAGGACAGGTGACTCTCATCATATGCATCCCCCCATCAAAAATCTCTCCTTTTCAGATGTTTTGCTAATTAGTAAAAAGACACAAACTTGTTTTTCCCTTTAATTCAATTAAAAAGGACATAAAAGTCAAAAGAAAAAAAAAAGGAAATCACATTCACACACAAAAGATAGCTAAACTTTCTTCCCTTCTCTTTGGGTAATTGATGAGGGGGTGGATGTGACTTCCCCCCTTTTGTGGCATAGAGCCCATGGCAGTTCCGCTTCCATTGCCGGTCAAAGGACATCTGTTCGCCAGTCAAACATTCTCCGACGATGGAGGCAGGAGAGGCTGAGTGAGGGACGACGCTGTCTTGGCGGAGTGGGCGGTGACGCGGTTGTTTCCGTGTTCGGGAGCAGGCTGTATCACTACCTTCTGCTTTGCCAACTTGGCTTCCTCGCTCTTGCCCCACAAAACAAAGTAGAGACCCGAGATGATCAACACCGCCCCGATGATCCTGTACAATTGCATGTATGGATGATGTGATGTTAATATTGACGCTTTTGTTATTGAGATGTTCTTGGGGAGGGGCGGGCGTTGGTGGGGTGGGAATCAAATCTCAGTGTTCAACAAATGTCAACCCCCACCAATCCTCGCGACACTGTCCTATTAGGACCTTTTCGGCTTGGAAGCACTCCTTTGGACGTTTTTCGTCTCATTTTTTTCCCCTAGATGATGATATTTGTTCATAATATATTCAAAACAGTGCTTACAAAGTATTTTTAAAATGTATTTTGGGATAACGTGATGAAAAAAATCTTTTAAAACAGAAAAAAATGATTATTCAGATGCATGTGCTACTTCACAATCCGAATTGGACATAGCAATCAAATGTGTCACGGTCTTATCCGGCCCAGCACACAATCTCAACAATATCTAGGCCACTAAAGTGAGCGAGTATGAACAGAAACATGTAAAGTGAACCGTGCAATTCTGGATTGTGGGTCTCGCATTCATGATACGCACGAACTGTCAGATTTTCCCCCAAAAGTTCACTATTACGTGAACAACGAAGTACTGCATACTACCCACTTATAATGCAACACCGACGGTGATGAGACCGAGATTTGAATGACATGTGCTAGTAGTGATGCATGCATATAAAGCACACGTTAGGTCTCAAGGAGAGGCAATTCGAAGGACCCATCATGAACTCAAAGTTGGACAGAAAATGATGACTGAGAGAGGCCACACAGATCATTATATGGTGGTGTGGTGGAAGAGACGGTGCGGGCATAGATGCCAAGAGGAGAACCAAACATAGAGTAAAACACTGACTCGACAACAATGATTAATGTTTGCCCTAAAGAAAGCAACAACAATAATAATGCAATGCAAATAAGAAGGTAGTGGAACAGAACGTAAAACATACGGTTGACCCACCCGCCTAAGTAGAACTCCTCGCCCAAGGCAACGGAGGCCATGAGAGCGACGACAAGCGTCTGGACGGGTTGATAGACCGCCACGAACACCGGGCCCCCTCTGTCGATGCACCATATCTGTATAGCGAATGCTATTCCTGAAGCCACCACTCCCTGTGTATTTAGATCCATGTTCTTATCGGGATACATCAAAACATTAATATCGTACACCCTGTTGACTAGACCAAAAGGTTGAATTTCTACAGTGACTTAAGTCACTGTGTCGCCTTTGTTTCCACTGTTCGACTCTCCACAGCTGGATTAGGTCCAACCGAGGGAAACATGTGGTGAAACCTCGACTTTAAGTCACTGTAGTGTAGAAATTATATTCTAACTTCGTTTTAGGGGAATAAAACGTGTGAAGAGGAATGTTAGCTGACCGCATAGACGACGCTGAAGACTTCAGCCCCAGAGTGAATGAGCCAAGCCTGGGGGACCCTCTCGACGAATGCAGCAATGATCAGGAACTGGATCAGCCCGAAGAAGCAGGTGTACGACGTGACCGAGAGTCGAGCTGGGTACTTCTTGAGGACGGGGGCCTGGAGGACGAGCCACCCAGACCATGAGAGGCAGTGGCCGATCAAGTAGATGCAGCCCAGGGTCCAGCTCTTGCCCTTGGCATCCCCGAGACCACCCAGGATCGGGTGGTTGATTGGGCGGTGCAGGGGCGGTGCAGGGCTGTAGATGACGGGCCCCTTGTAGAGGGTGATCACCGAAGCCCCCGTCACGCAAAGGATTGTCCCGGCCACCTTTGCTATCCCATCTTTCCGGCTCAGCCGGACTTGCTCTATTCTGATGATCGCTTATTCAATAATTTTAGTTAGCTCAATTAATGGAGGATTTTCTAATTAATAGACTTTATTCTTGCTGCCTTCATTCCAAGGATTTCGGCTGATTTGATCGCGTTATTAAATCTAAGCCGATTAAATTTGAGACTAATGAATCTGTTAATTCTCTACAACAAGTTCAATCATGAATACGACCTGAGGATTGCCGCCATGAGGAAAGTAATCGCCGGCACGGAGTTTTGGATCGCCGACGCGAAGGTCGGCGATGTGTTGTCCAGTCCCAACAGATAGAATCCCTGATTTGCCGTTATTCTGTCATAAAGAAATCCACCCGACGAATAAATAAGAAGGAGAGTGTGCCATTCAACATTTATTGTGCACGTAAGAAATTCCGCTGATTATATAATTTGTCGTTTATCCATTAATTTACCCAACAAGAGCAAGGAGGAAAAACTGCACTAGAAAGTTCAGAGTGATCGCCGGCCTATCTTTCCTGCACAAATCCAAGACCAAAAGAAGAAGAATTAATCAATCCGTTGTCGCTCCTGTGTTAGAGCGTTAATCGAGATGTAAGCTTGCTAATGAGAGCAATACTTTTCAAGGAAATAGGCGAAGGGGAGGAGGAGGAGGAAGGCGATGATGTTGCGATAGACGATGAAGACGATCTTGCTTATGCCCATGTTGAGGGCCGCCCGGGACACCACATGGAACCCCGCATAGCCGAACTGCAGGGCCAGCATGGCCGCGTGCAGCTGCATCCGCTCTGGCACCGAACACCACATTCTCTTTCCACCGGCTGAACCCGAACAGGAGTCAGCCATAGCTGACAGTCGAGGCTCACAATGGGGGGGGGGGGGGGATAGAAGCGGGAAGGAGAACAAAGGAGGAAGCGGTGAATGGGAAAGCGATGGAGAGCTAAGGCTAGAGGGAGGGGAAGTTTAAATAGGCAGTAGAGTGGCACTGTTTGGAGGAGGAATTTAATAAGAGATGAGTCGAGGACGATTATTGTAGCTGCGCCAATAGGAAAGAAAATAAAATCATAAAATTCACATCCATTTTTATGTAATAAACATAAAAATATTTATTTCCTAGGGTTTTAACCATGGCTGCTCAACCCATCTGTCAAAACTGTATGAGTGGTCGAACTTTGGGCATCAAGGGGTAAGATATATATTAACTGGACCAAGAAAGGGCCAGGACGTGAACTCTTCTGTTTCTGGATACATCTTAACGTGCCACGTCACCGTCATGGACCAAGAATAATCCATTTTTTAATCACAAAACAATAGAGAAATGTGATTAATTTATAAATATATATATATCAAATCGTCTCGTCTGTTGACGAGATGAGGCCTTTTTGTAAGCGGTGAGTGTGTCCACATACACTGTGAATGAAGGAATACTATTGAAGTCCGACGTTGAACCATTTGATAAATTCCCTCATCCATGACCCATAATTAATTAAGCGTAAACGAAATTGATAAATGCACACAAATATATATATACACATATATATAGAATATATTTGGCTGGTCTACCACGTATTGCGTCACCCGTGGGTGGCTCTCCTCGGTGGGTACAATAGCTTTCGGCTGCCATGTTATAGAGGAGGAACCTTTACAAACCAAAGTAGATCAGTTCAACAATGTTGTTGAGCTATTGGTGTATCTTTATCCGAAATAAACTTTTAATTTTGACTCTTATAAATTTAAAAAATTTCATGATTAATGGCAATGGTCGACATAACTTCTTCTTTTTTTAATTGATATATTGGATTGATCAATCAATCATGAGAGTGTACATTAATATTATAAATACCAAAATATCATTAAATTACAACACCTAACATAGAGCTCAAATAGAATCGTCATACTTTCGATTATAAGTGTAGTGAGCACCTTATACATGGTTTTACAAACTCAATACCAAACTTACTATAATATTGGTATTTGAATTATTGTTCCGAAAGATCCGATAATTTCGTTCTCTCCATACTACATAGATAAAAATGATGAAAAGATATTTATAAACTGTTGCAAGAGTGTCTCTTATTTGTATGTTGCGTTCGGCTCAAGTAAGCTCAAAATACTAATTCTCCAATTAGTCGATATAACTTAAATATGAAGACAATAAAAAATTTCTTAGCCTCTTTAATTTCTCTCTCTCTCTCTCTTTTTATATAACTTATATTCTTAAGCTAAACATGTATAGTTAATACAGTTAGGGTTTACATGAGATAATGATATGTGGCCCTTTCTTCTTGTAATTCTCTCTCTCGAGAGAGAGAGAGAATTGAAAATTCAGCTACACACAACTATACCTCCCATGAATATCATAACATAAATCAAATCTCTCTTTTTTTTAAATAAAAAAAAATGGACACACGATGGGGTCCACGGACATTATTTCACACGACAAGAATATGCATGCACACTCAAACCTTCGGCATGGAGGATAGAAGTGTGGCATCGAACATCAATTAATATATAGTGAAAGGAGTCCCATGCACCTCTCCCTCTTTGTCTACTTTCCTTTGAATTCGAGGAAAGAAATCGATACGATGAATCTAAGCTTAATTTTTAATTAGTAGAAATTCTCTAACCCTACTATTTATTTCCGCATTCATTCCCTTCCCTTCTAAATCATTGACATTTTTTTTTCCTATCCCAATCAAAATTTCACCCAATCCCTAATCAAATCAAATCAAATCAAAAATTAAAGTCTTCTTTAATTAACTTTGTCACATTAATCGGTTGCTTTATAGTTCCCCCTTTTTGATTATTTAGCTGGCTAAAAGAATATTTCCCCCAGGCTAATTCGAATATTTCTCTTCCTCTCCAGCTTCAACTTCCCATCTAAAGCTGAAATAAACCTCTTCGTGTTGGGCGGTGGCTGTCCTGATATTAATTCCCTCGCTTTATGGGACAGGCTGCCCCCATCACTTGAGACCACCATCATTCCCAAATTCGGAGGAAAAAAAAAGGTGGAAAAAGAGGATGTCATATGTTGTGCAAAGGGTTTCTATGTAAAATTTCATATCGTGTGCTTGTAATAAAACGGTGTCGTATTTAACCGAAAAAGTTTAACCCCTTATAGATGATGCATGGATCCCGAATCTCTTCGGTACAATTCTATGTTTTCCATATTATTCATTCGATGTGAGCTAGATTATATATATGTAAGCTTGCTCTTATGTTACCTCTAGGGATATGCAAATAATAACATATGTGTGTGTAGATATATACATATATATATATATATAGGGTGAACAGAGTGGGAGGGGGAGGGAGAGCTGGGGAAGGTGCTCTGACCCAGCCTGCACGAGCCGGTCGGGCACCAGGCGGACCAGGTCAGGTGGGATCTCAATTGCATTTGCTAGCCCCCAGGGAAAATCAGAGATCACTTGTTTTGGCATGAGAGTAAATGGTAATAATTAATTCAGAATTGATTCATACAACTTTATTAATTTTTATTACTTTTTATATTAATAAAAGTTAAATGTAAAATTTTACATTAAATTATTTTAATTAAATTATATGAGTGAAGATAGTATACTCTCTATCTTTTTTGTTTTTTTTTTTTTGCCTCGATAGCAGGCACTGTTGACAACTCCTATTGCAGATTTGGTGCAGCACGAGAGAATCTTCAAAAGCTACACCGCTTTTAGTCCCTCTTTGGCCCCAGGAGACATTGTGAATTTCCAGCGATCATTGCACGAACATTTTAGAGTGGGGCTGTGGAGGAAATTCACCTCTTTTAACTATAAATTCAAATGACACTTTATTATACATACGCCAAGGATACGCAGACCTTTTGGGTTTTTTTTTATCCAGTTGTATATAGGCTTAAAACATAATAAAATTTTGAAAGAATTTTACTGGTAATAATCAAATATCAAATTTTATGATTTCGGCTAGGGTAAATATTATTTGTGTTAAACCTAATTTAGGAGCAACATATTTTTAAGGGAAAAAATATAAATTTAGGTTGTTTGATGATGAGAAATGGTATTTAACTAGAGAACTTTGAGTTTGAAAGTGAACTAGATGGAAAATAACATACAAATATTAGATGGCCAGACAATTTTAAGAGGGCAGCCTAGGCGTACCATGTGCTTTCACCCTTTGATGCTTTCTTTCATCGTGTTGAAATGCCGTCAAGATTGTACATAAGGACTAGCATTACGTTATTCAAACCTGTGTAGCCTCGCGTGATTCTATCAATATGAAAGCCTGACGTGTATCTGTCGAGAAGCATTAAAGTGCAATATCAACTACCAATATATATATATATATAGGAGACAAAGAGGAAGAGGTGTTGGTCTCCCCTGTCAACTCGTTCGAACAGAGAAAAGCAAAGTGTGCAGAGTGAAGGGGAGCAGAAAAGGGAGAGAATGTTTTAGTCAGATGATAACCACGGCCATGTTATTTTATTGCAGAAGATCAGTAAACCAGATGGCGAGATCAGACATGGGAGAATCTCTCTCTCTCTCTCGTCTCTTTCTCTGCTAAAGGGTTAATTGCCAATTTACCAGTTTCCCTTCTTCCCTTCTTTACACAAAATATACAATGTCTGTAGTGATTATATATAATACATAACTCGGATGAAATGATGAAAAAGAGATCATCAAGTGCCCGAGAATCGGAGTGGTAGGGCGCACAACACAGGAGACCCCGAGCGAGTAAAAAAAAAAAAAAGGGAAGTGCACTAACAATTTCATCCTTGGAATTTTCCGGAGCCAACCACTGGAGGACTAGAAAGTTTTTTTTTCCCACAAAGAGATTCCTAAACTTTGATTCCGTCTAACAGAGTGCTCTGACGTCTCCTCCCGACCATGGAGGAGGCCTTGATGCAGGAGCAGCAGGATGAAGTGGAGCTACAGTAGTTGATATTCGTATTGGAGCTAAGGGTTGAGCTATAGGGGCTGACGATGAGGATGGAGCTGCAGGGGTATGGTGTAATGTAGGGGTGCAGATTGCTGTGTAGCTGAAAGTGAACGATCCTCCAGAGCATATATTTCAGAAGAACATAACAAGCTTTCGTAAGAAGGATGACCGCTGCCCTCGATTCCTCTCTCCTTCGCGACCATGAGCCATGAACTGGGGAATTAGGGTTTTTCTTTTCAAACCCTAAATCGGTTGCAATCGTATTTATTGCTTTCAATTGGAGATCATTATGAACTTCCCAAGCTCGACCTAGTGTGTATAATAACGGTGCTTTTCTGACGCCGTCGATGCCGAGGAGGACGCGACGTCACTTTTATGGTCGAGGGAAGGGGACGGGGGAGCATTCCGTTGGACGGAATGGAAGTTTGAGGATGTTTTTGTTGAAACAAATATTTCGTGTCCTCACGTGTTAGCTCGTGAAAACTTTGAGGATGCGACTGTGATGTGAGTGCACTCAAAAAGCTAATGTATTAATATCAATTCATTCTCTCGATCCCACCCTCTCCACGCAAGTACATGATCCTCGCCCTAGCTTAAAACGATAATTCATAGATGAAAATGTGCATGTTTTGATTTTTCATGTAAACACACATCCATCATAATATTCATCTGTAATGATATTGAAGTACAATATAATATATATATATAGTCATATTATATACTTAATTTAAAATATAATATATATTGATTTGAGACTGTAGCTGTTGACCCCGAGACACAAAATCCAACAACCACACACATGCGATGCCTTAATGAATGATTAAGGTAAATCATGCTTGGCTTTTAACACGATGCGACAAACCAAATTCGGTTCCCCTCACGCCTTGTACATATATGTCTGACCCTTTCAAGACAATGTGCAATGCCTTTAAATCTTTCTTGCTTTCTTTTGAGAATTAATGCCTTTAATCTTCTCGTCGGAAAATCCCGTCAATTAAGGTCGGGCAGCTGTTGCCTTAATGGCCGATCATGATGGGTCACCGTCACCTGTAACAGTTAACTTTCTGATGGAATTCGTGATTCATAAGCTTCACATGATGCCTCGTTCATTCGATTGTAGTGGAATGGTACCTTGTGTCAAATTCAATCGAGTATATAGACCCATGACTAATTTATATATCACAATTTAAAGAAGCTGAAGGATGAGTGCGACTACAAAGGTTTTTTTTTTTCCTTTTCTTCATATGTATTGTTTAATATCTAAAAATGGGTTAAAATCGTTCAATTTTAATTAATTTCTAAGCAAAAATGTATTGCACTTCAAAAAAGGACAATAATTGATCATGCTAAAACAAGAAAAAAGAAAAAAAAATCTATCAACTTTCAATTTTGCATGCCCCGAGAGCACAAGCATATCGATGGAGCATGCTCAAATCATGAGTCAACTATGCTTGTCCTACAAATAATTTTCGTGGGGTGGGGCTTACTCAGTGGTATTTTGAACAACTAGGCAATCGGCGCATTTCTTCCCAGCACTTTGGTTTTAATTAACATGCACAATTTCCACCTTGCAATTTGCTTTATGCTTCGTAGATTGATAAAACTATGTAAGGGTTATTGTTCTTGTGACTGATGCAGCATCCTGTCCCCCTGGTACTGGTTTAGTTTTAAGTTGGGACAATCCAGTGAGATTATTTATCTATGCTTCTAACATAACAATCATATAGTTGAAAGGTTATTTATTTTCTTCTCTCTAGGTAAAAGCTCGCCAGGGATATTCCATTCATTGAGTGTTCATCAACAGGCTTAAAATAGGTTTGACCCTCTACAGTTCATCAATTTCCGACTCTGTGATAAGTAAATTTATATAAAATAACCCTATCAACTCAACCCTTTTTCTCCTAAATCGAGAGACCCTAAGTCCATCATTGATTGATGAAGTGAAGAGAGATTTGGAGGGGAAAAGGGATAAAGGGAAGGGAAGCTCGTTTATATGCCGTCTCTTTTGTTAAAGATATCCTCTTTGCTTGGTCTGGTTGTGGCTTATCTTTTCAAGGCTTCCAGCCCCCATCACTCGGAAACTATTGCCGTTCTCCTTTTGTCACTTAAATTTGGCACCTACAGCAAACTTTTGGGAAGTTTTTGTATATGGTGTATATTCGATTGATAAATAATTAGTGCCAGTCATCGAATGAAGATTGAACTTAATCGGTTTCATATGAAAACATGTCTCTCTCATTAATAATATGATGAATGGCGCGACCTGTTCTCCCTTAGAGAGAACATTCAGAAATATCTCCTCGCAACTAGACAGCAGATGGAGACTAGACAGGGGAAGAGGTAGGCGGACCATGTGTGTACATTCATACAATCTCACAGTCAATGGAACTTCTCCACAGAAAATTGAAAAGCCAGGCCCGACAAGATAAGGTCGAGATATATATATGTGTGTGTGTAATTTTCTGGTATATAAAAAGAATGGTAAGGATCAAACTTAGTTCTAAAGTTTGGTTGCAGCATGAGATAGAGATTATATTGTTGATAAGAATCAAGCAATTGGAACTAGGGGTCCCTCACCACACTCACTACGCATACCCATGATGTTCCTCAAGCTAGCCGTCATGTTTTAAGATCAAGTTTAGGTGATTTGTATATTAAATTTAAGACAAAAAATTATTGCACAGGTTTAATAATTTTGTTTCCTCTGAAATTTTCGCCGTAGTTTCCGAGTATCTCATGATGCTCTTCTTCCTTCGTTCTTTCATCGATCATTTTCCTTGGAGATGGTATTGGAATCTTTAGGTAGAACACTAAGGAAGATGCCATGCTTGAGAGTATCTCTTTCTTTTTTTTCCCGCCTTTTCCTTTTCCTTTTCCTTTGCTCGATGAGAGAGAGAGATTCCTAGTTGGTCATTTTCGCACGCCAGAGAGTGGGACATTAGGAGCATCCATGAACCGTCTCCATCGATCACAACCAATCGGAGCTAAACCAGCAAGTGAATGATGGACGGCCAAGTTTCAGGAATGACTGGGCCTCGACATGAACGGATATGCATTATTCATTATTCATTTATTCAACGCGCCACTCACTCACTCTCAATTTCTTCTTCTTCCCTTTTTTTTGGGGGGGTGGGTTGTTCCTTTTGCATTAAATGCCAATTAATGCTTTGTTAAAGTGAGCCGAATGATTGGGACTCTGCTCCTTCTTTGTCCTCACACTAACGTCCATTCATAACAAGATACATGCAACCGATTACTGAGTCATAATCCCTCTTCAAGAGAGATCCAGAACGGGGTCCTGCTCGATCACGATCCTCCATAGTAATCTTGAAACAATTTGGGGGAAAGTAATAGAGTCTCTAGCTGATATTTAATTGGAATTTGGTACGTACCATATTCAGTTTTATTTAATTTTCTCTAATAAAAAGAGAGGAACACTAATACAAAAGCAAGGCAACAAAGTAAACCGAGACAGAAGATAAGAAATCGTGCGGATAAACCTGTTCGTCTTCCACATTATGTGCCGTCCTTATCCCTCCGTCTTTAGGGCTGAGCTGGGGACATGAATTGGGGAAATGCGTCTAAGAGGTTAATGCTCGACCATTTCTCGTTTCTGAAGCAAGCACTGAAAAGGGAAAGACGTCATCGTTTTTTTTCTTCCTCCAATGTACATACAATCGAATTTCTACGAGTTTAGTGAGTCGATTGAGTTTTCCATTAGCTTGAATCCATGCTATTTTGAAGAGGACGTTCCCGATACGGATCTAATGGCAGTAGTACAAGGAGAAATAATTACGTGACTGAGAATTTAAAGGTGGGGTGTCTGTCGCTGTCTGTGCGTGGGGCACTGCGGCGGTAATCTTGTTGGAGAAGGATATGGTTTGTTCATTAGATTCCGAGATGCTCCTGTTCCTCCTCTGGGCTGCCGTCCAAACGGAATTTTCTACCTAGTTGTTTCGAGCATGTCTTTGAATTTCAGAGGCTGCGGCGCTAGTGTCCGATGCAATTATTAGTCTTCGGAACGTCGTACTTAAACTGCGACATCGACCCGCAACCCACCACCGCATTACATTGTTGACCCATGCAACCATCGAGAAAAGCATCTTCTCGGCTTCCCCAAGAAAGAATTCGACGTCTCGGTCATCTGATGATCTCATTCATACATGCTCGGTCCAAGAATTGAAGTTAATAGATGTCTTCCTCCATGCACAAGACCCAGATAGCAGAGGGGAAATTAATTTGTACAATAAACCACCATTTTCTGGGACAATCTAAAATGTTCAGCCCCAGTCACGGTTCATACTATAGGAAGATCACCTTCGTACAGACACAAAAATCATGGTCTAAGTCCATGAGCCATTTCATGTCAGACTCTGCGGAGCTTGTCTCTAAAGTTGGAGGGCACATAGATCCGTTTTTAATAGGCCGAAAGCTTGGGAGCATTCACCTCTCCTCTCCAGTAGCAAGATACACTTGGGGCTCTCACTTAATAAACCAGAAAGTTTGATCGGAGAATTTCCTGTCTTACATAGAATGTATGACAAATGGAAAAATGCAACTTCTCTCCCAAGTTAAACGGCGAAAGTGTGACAGAGGCTGGAAAAGAGGGGATTATGATTCTTATGGTCATTCCTATTTTGCTCTTATGTATCTCTTCAAAAGTTCGTTTTACCTACAAATGAGTATACTCCCAAAATTATTCAGCGCCAGTATCCTTGACGGACTTCTTATACTGGGGCTTAAGATCCTAAGTCCCTCGGTTTGCTCCCCTCTTATTGTATACACACAGTTCATTCAGTACCTCTTTCACAGATTGCTGCAAGTCCAAACAGAGATAATTTAGTATCTTTAAGAGCTTCCATATGTGCAGCAACATAAAATGACATAGAAATCTTTCAGTAAGTTGAAACATAGAATGCTGAGTATGTAGTATATTCGCAGACATACAATGAAACAGGAACCATACCGCGGGCTGATCTGTCTCCTGAACAAGCTGCTTTAAGGCCCAGTTAGGCTGCCTCTCAAATAGCTTGAACATGATATCCTCCAATTCCCCTTTATCTCTTCTGGTTCATTTCATGTCCGATTGCTTTACAGGCTGTGTTTTCTTCTTGTCCTGGATAAAATATAACCCATTAAGCATCAACAAAACAGGAGAACAACTGTTACTGCTTCAAGGAGGTATTTGCATGCAAAGGTGACACCATGCTGATGCATGGTTTCAGTGTTCAACCAACAAATCAGTGACATTATGGGGCTGATTCACATTCATCCCCTGAATGGTGATGTCAATGAGCTGCTATGGCTCAACAACTACTTGCACCAATATCCTGACCACCTCTTGGTGGGAACGATAAGTGAAGTCAATGAGAATATATTGTTCTTTCTTCAAAGAGCAATGCACATGATTTAAGACAGGCTTGTACAGTTAGCTTTAGCCTTAAATCATTGAAACACGGGTTAACTATGTCCATACCTTAGCAGTTGATGATATTATACCGACCATTCCCAGCATAGGTCTCAAGTGCACTCCTCTATCATTATCGATAACCTATTTAAGTTACACAGGTAAAGATAAGCTTTCTTTATAAAACAGATATAATATATAGAAAACATAACTGTCCACACTCCTACTTGTATCTGTCGATTCTTGATCATTGACATGCTAGTTCGCTCATGGCATAGCCTGCTGAACTCCTCAAATATTATTACTGTGAGGCTTTGGGTCAAATTTGTGATCCACTTTACCCCCCACTGCAACCCTACCTAATTTTAAGAGACAAAAGTGCAAGACTTTCGAAACAATTATATTTGTACAATATACTGTATTAACAGACTGATATCAGCGAACACACCTACTGCAATATAATCTAGTTAGTTGAAGGGTGTTATGATGAAACATGATACTCCTTTAAAATCAATGAAATTGCAACACACTATCTGAGTCTGAAACAACCATGCCCCTTGAGCCCTACCAAGAGCACTTTATCAAAACATCTCCCACTAAATTGCATGAAAAGGATAAACTCTGAGCTCACTTAAGATATTGCCTCCCTTAGCACCTCTATATTCTACATCTTTACATTCACTCATCCTCAAACAAGTTACCATTCTCTCATTGACACATACAGATAACTACGCCCATCAGCCTCTCAGCTACTACCATGCGCATATCGGAAGTACAACTATAACCTCCAAGTCAAGATTTGAGATATAAAGCAGGCGCAGAGGGACCTCTCTATTAATCAGAATCATGAACTTTACCGGGCTTCATTTTCTGCCTGGGGAACATGAGAAGAGGTATTCTTGCATCTTTGAGATCAAACTTTCAGAGCTTTGGGATCATGTATGTCCCTCGCTAAACCCACAACATCAAAAGAACATGCTTTAATTTATCTCTGCATCAATACTGCGATTGCTTCACCCAGACCCATAGTACTAGCTCGGTATATACAAAGAGCATAGTTATTAGCAGTTCCCTCTTAGCTATTCACCTCAATCCCATAGCTCAATGCCTCTAAACTCAAGTATGGCACGATATGCAATGCAGGGGCATCAGTTTTGGAGACAAGCATGATACATGAAAGAGGAGAGAAAAGGATACGGCCTCTAACAACAGTTTAGTTAATGCTCCAAAGGAAGAAAAGATTTGTTTCTTTCAACAGGAAAATACAGCAGACAGGCACTCACCTTGACTTGTCTCCGAGAAAAAACACGATGGGACAAAGTCCTTGGACATGTTCAAGGAATAACTCTTTGGAACATTCCCTGGCTCTGCACCCGCCATCTCCATCGTAAACAGGTAAGAGTCGAATAACAGCGGTCAGTCAGAGATACATAAGCTGTGCACCTGAACAATCTCTAAAGAGCAGAATTACGGAAAAGTAGCCGAGCCCTAACGGCAGCTTCCTTACGGATTGGGATCGACTGGTTAACAGCCTGATCAGATAGAGACAACTAAAATCAACCTAGAGCCCAAATTTGCAGTCTGAGAGCGGCGCACCGGGGGGAGGAAGCGTGCCAGGAGAGAGGAAGGATCGTCCCGGGGACAGAGGGGGTCGAGAGAAAGGACGACATTGGCTGCAGGAAAGGGGTCAGACGGAGGGTGGGACTGCCACGACTTGGCCGCCACCACCGGGCACTTCATCAACCATACCAACCTGTCCGCCTTCGCCGTCTCCACCTTGCCCCTCCTCGCCATTCATCTCTCTCTCTCTTAACTAGGCTCTTGTTTCCCTCTCTGTCACCGCTGAATCGGCCCTGACAGTGAGCTGCTGTGGCTCCCTCCGAGACCTGACCGCCGTCAGAAACAAGGAGAGGCCGTGAGAGGGGAGATATAGACTCACTATTCATCCCGTGGTACGTAAAATACACCACAGCCAGACTCCGGGGACACCAGAGCCCAGTGCTATCTATATTCACGTTGGGAACTGTACACCCGGTTCATGGAATAGCTCCCAGGGGTCTCGTTTTGGGGCCTGGACATAAGGTGGGCCACAAGGATCGGGCTCAGAAGTTGAGCCACATCTCCATTATCTGCATTTAGGCCCATTCTGGGATGAAACGTTTAGAGCCCGGCGATGGAGATGAAAATCCATTCACTGGTGAAAGCCGGGGCTGTCCGGAGGAAGCTCCGCTGAAGCTTAACAGATAGCGGGGCTTTTGCAGATGACCCGGGTTCGGCCGAGGCCGGCAACGTCGTTCGAGGATGCTTGGACGGGAGGCCCTTGTAGATGCCGACCTTTTGAGGTAGAGAGAAAGAGAACTCGGGTTCTGACTTCTGAGCTAGCTTGGTTACTCGTGTTTTGGTGTACTGTGGTTGGGATTGAGTGACGATATTGCTGTGGGCTCCCATTTTTTTGATGGCTGGTGCCGGTGATTAAGGATCTCTTGTTAAATTGGAACTGAGATTGTCTGGCACGCTTGTGGTGAGAAGAGCTTCTGCACCGGCCGCAGGCTTTGCATGAAAAGCTCTTTATCCTAGTCGAATGACTGAGCTTTATTATCGCCTGAGGTATAGGTATTGCTGGGATATCTCTACGTCTACCCCTCCTTAGCATTGTTGAGTTGCATTTTTAGAGCTTCCGCTCGTTATCTACCTGCTGGAAAAGATTAATTACTGCAGCCTGTTTGACACAGTCACACAAACAATGCAATTGACCGTGTGCTTACCAGACGGTAGAATCGACTATCGTTGAATCTAGGCTGCAGAGAGACATCTAATGGGATTTACTTCAATGTCTAACTCCATGTCCAATAACCCTTTGTGTCCTCATCTGTATGTTGAACTTACTGACGACGATTAAACACAATTTTCTGTTGTACTGTTCTGTCCATGTACGGGGAAAAGGTGCCTCTTGGATTATCCATTAATTAATTACCTGCGTATAATCAAGCAAATGAAATTACCTTTTTTAATAAAGGAATTTAGTACAATTATATGGAGATCTTGTTATGGTTTATCCTATGAAATGTTTTATACTCACATATTCTCATTTTATACATATTCTCTTTAAAGTCCATAGCATCATTTGAAGCCAAAAGTATTATTTATTTTGTGACATTCGAGTGAGCAGTGTGTCTTCTTCCTCACGATTTAACACAAACATAAAGCAGATATATGCGTAGTGGGATATGGACTACATGCATGTACACCTAATATTAAGGCGAGAGAAATACATCATGTCATTTAGTCATGCATGTTACTTATTGAAATTGGTGGATTTACGTGCAGATACATCATTCTACCTGCTTGTAATTAAACTCACGTCATGACATGATATATATATATATATATATATTGTGATAAATCTTCATCAAATCTGATTCTATGGATACATTTTTTTCCCTTTGTCAAACAACTTGCATATGCAACACAAAAGATAATTACAAAAACCTTGTTCCCTTCCGTCGTATACTTCTTGGATGTGTATATATATAGAGAGAGAGAGAGAGAGAGAGAGCGTGTGTGTGTTGTGTATATGATTTGACAGTCTCAATCAATCATATATATGCAGACCATCGATCCAGTTGGTCACTTCTGTGGAAAATACAAGCGAAGAGATAGAACAGTTGGGAGTATATATTTGGTTTCTTAATGCCATTTGTGCTTCCTCACTGTCGAGGCATTGTCATGATCTCTCCCTCACTCTCTCTCTCTCTACTGACAAAGAGGAGGAAATAAAGGGATTTGTTGGTACGTTTGATTTTGGAGAGATCTCAAGGAAACTGTATACGAAAAATAAAATAAGAAAAGGGCTTCGAGAGTTCTGTATTATGAAACCAGGCCATCATGATCTTCACGATCATGGCTTCCGTTTTCTCACCCTGTCTTTCACCTGTCTGGTTTGATATTCATGAAGCTATGTATGTATTTACGTACAATACATAATCCACTCCAGAAGTATTCGGTAGATTACGTTAGGTAAGCCAGCAGAATGAAGCAGAACAGGTAGCACGGATTATTATTATTTTAATCATAGACAATCATAGGTTTAAAAGTGATAGAACCGACAGGAAAATAAAATGGTTAATTAATATGAGAAATTTTATTAGTGCTAATTAAACTTGATTAGGCTCTCGTAACCCTAATCCCAGGTTAAGGATGATACCAGTGGGTGCAACCTCATTTTTCAATAAAATAATGCACTCCTTTTCCTTTTCTTTTATTTTATTTTCCATTCGGTCACAATTATGGAGTTGTAAATTGAATTCGTTAAAATATTTTTTTATAAAAACAATATTTAACTTAATAAATAAATATTTATTTCAAAAAGTTCGAAAATGCTTATTCAGCTATTTCTCTTTTTCGGATAATTATCTCTCTCAAATGCGTGTTCCTCCTAATTTGTTTTTTTTTTTCAAATTGATGTAATTCTTCTCTCGATTAACGTATTCCAATCTATCTTATCCTATTTTCATGTACCAAACTATGTGACTTCAATGTGTGATGGGTGATTTGCTTTGCTCAATCTCTCCTTCCCTTTGCTCTTCTTTTTTAATATTATTTGCTCAATATTAATCTGAAAAATGTTTCCGTGGACTAAGAGTGATTGCTAGTTGCTCATCACTTCAAACAGCATGCATGCATGGCGCTGAATGTTGCAGAATTGTGATTTTTTTTCCTGACCATAGATTAACATAATGGGTGATTATTCTACAACAGATACTTTCATATAGTTGGCCACAAGTGTAAAAGGGCAATACCTTCACCCCCCCCACCACCTAATTTCTATGTAATCAATTAATTAACTTGTAAATATGTGGCCTCACTTCCATTCATATTGTCCACACCTCACGCTCATCAAGACAAGGCATACAGTCATGAAATGTCTTTTAGGTTGTGGAGGGCAACCTCAAAAGCATCGAAAGCTTTCAACCACTATGTAATTACATGTGCCTGTCACTTACACATAACTTGAAATTAAGAGATTTAGGACAACGAAATCTCCTCCACCCCTTTTATTACCTCATTTGTCCCCTACCCTTTAATATATATTGATTGTTTTCCCAGTTCATATATAATTAGATTGTTGGGTTCTGAAAACCAAATATATATATATGTGTGTGTGTGTGAGTAATGCCCATGCAGCTCATGAGAAATTAAAAAAAAAATGAAATGAAGATGAGAGAGTGAGAGGAATGGACTCAGAGAGAGTGAATAGTCTGCCGTCTGTGTCATACCGGAAGACGAGATCACATGTATCGGCTCAGTAAATTGCAAAGTTAAGGAAATTTTTCGCAACCTTTTATGTTCCTTTCATAAGTACCAAATCTAGCAATCTATGGAAACCTCCCCACCCCCATTAATTACTACCATGCCATACGTACCCCTAATTGCCCTACGTTTCACATGCAGTTTCTCTAGCCCCCAACGTACCATTGACACATTGACATCGAGAGACTAAGTCAAAATGGGATAAAATTTTGGCAAATAACATGTGAAATTTGATTATCTTTACATAAATTGGATAAGCTCGTGAAAATTAATTACATCATGTATTTTTTTTTTCATTTTTCCCTCATCCAACATGCGGTTCTAATAAATCCCACCAACCTACATACACATGACATGTGTATACGTGACACATATATACATACGTACGTACGTAGGCATATATGCGTATAGCGTGCAATCACATGCATATATACACTTGCAGGAGCATTTAACAATTATCAGCTAATTGTATATTGAATGCAGCATTTCACATCACACAATATCGCATACACATACATGAATATACATACGCACGTCACATCTCTGCATGTCTATTTCGACTGCTAAATGTTGTTACTTTGCAGGGTAAGTAGTTGGTGTAAATGCCAGTTAAAACTATCCATTTATGTACATGTATGGGCGAAGGTCAGATCACTAAAAAAAAATTCCACATAAATTCGTAACCTCCAGCTAAAATATTAAGATATTATCTCTGTTATACATATATATATATATATATAAACAAACTATGAGAAAAGATTATGATGATGATATGGAAGATCTTTTATTTATCGGTTAGAATTCACGACCAAAACTTGTAGTAGAAGTTTGTACATTAAATTAGACATCGGCATGACGGTGCAATGGCCGCTGCGCATTTAAGTGTGAAAACAAGTGTGTAATGGCTGCAAAATCAGTAATTTGGGACATAGCTAAGTCTCTAAAACTCTTAAAATCTGGGATTAATAACCTCAGTTTCATTTAACGGCAGGAAGAAGTTCTTCTCAGGTCTCCCGCAGAACTCGAGCAATGTTTGGTGTTAAAAGAACCAGTATACATATATATATATATATAAGCACTATAGTATCATAAAGAGCAACAATATACACAACAGAACTTTGGAGCATCCTTTGGATGAGCAGAAAAAGGTTGTGCCACAGTAGTGAAATGACCCTTTTGTCTCTTCGTAAACTGTTGAAAATCGTGGAAAATGTAGATAATAAGTGGCTGTGGGGTTTCTCATTTGCTTGCAACCACATAGCCAGATGAAAAAGGAAAACCTCTTGTAAATGTATCTATGATGAAATTCTATATTACAAAAATATCCTCCCCTCAGTCACAGAGAAGGAAGATCCAGAGAAATAAAGTTTCTGCGGTTATCATAGAGACTCCCAGGCGGGAGGGGATATAAAAAGAATTAAAGGGGAAAGAATATAATGACATGAGAAGTCCTCTACACAAGAACCAAACTCATGATCTACTAGTTTTAAGTCAATCGTGAGTTCATAGCAACAACATCATTTTCTCGATGAGTAACTCTATTTTGGGTGCAAGTGTTGCTTCGATGTTGTGGAACATCGTTCTGCCAAAATGTAAATGCATTCAAGAAGTTCAAATTTAAAAGAAAAAGAGGAGGAAACAGTGAGAGTGATCCCACCCTTTTTTTTTCTTCTTTTTAATTGGAGGGGTGGCTTTGGATTGTTTGCGTAGCCAAACACGAAACCTGCAGCTACATTCCCGTTTTCATTTTTCATTCAAACCGGCAAGCAAACGGATAAACTGGAAAAAGGCAGCTTCGAGTTCTACACCAACCAGAAAGTGTACTTATTATCATCCCGACGACTCCTAAAAAACAAAATTATCACAAATTATATAAAACACACCAGAGAATTGAGCCTTCACTGTTTTTCAATGCAAAAGAAGCACAAAAAAATGCACGCACTCAAAAGCAATTTACAGAGTTCCAGGCCCGTCATATTCGTGTTTGGTTACCCCCTTTTTGGGGTTGGTTGGTTGTAAACATGCAAAACAAAGGATTGATCACAACTAAGCTGTTTCTTGCGCATGCAGTTCAAGGGTCATGATTTGGAATAAGCAGAAATATCAGTGCATAAGAAACAGAATGAGACCAAAACAAGAGTAAAAAAAACTTATAAAAAAATTTCAATATTCCCTGTGAGTCATACGTGACAGGTTATTATGCATAACAGTGTCAGCGGAAAAAAAATCATATAAGTGAATAGTATACATGCTATGATCATTTTGACAAGAGAAGTAGGTTATGAACAGTTTTTGTCCAAGTTAAAAGGAAAATAATCAGGTTTTTGAATGATTAAAAGAAAGAATAGCTAATGATGTTGTTACCCTAATGAACCCCAGAATGATGTAGACAGAAAATTGGACAATACGTATGAGATAAGAAGATTGAACTCCCTGTACATTATTGAAATGGAGTGGCGCTGAAATATTTAATATGGATTCTATCAGATTCCAGTAGGAATTAAACAAATTGACAGATATTTTTATATTATATAGAGCCCATGGGAATAATTCACACAAAAGGAAAGGGAAAAAAAAGAGAGGAAATTTTAAATGGCCATGAAATATGAATTAAAGTATGCATAAATTAGAAACGACAAACATCCACATAATTGATAACCAATTCCCTTCTTCTCCCATGATCGTCTCTCTCGACTTCCTAACGCTTAAACGACTACCTGGGTTGGTGTTGGTCCAAAGTAATTAAAAACATTAGTAACACAAAAGAACGATCTCAAGAGCTGTCCAGCTCCTCTTTCATGTGTTAACAAAAGAAAATGGATGATCGCTTGCAGCCACCTTAAAGGGATGATACTAGGGGAACAGCTAACTACAAGCAATTTGATCTAAAGGTAGGTAGCATGCAGGCATCCATGAATAGGATGATCCTTTGAAATTTCAGGACCTTGGTGGTGGGAAGAATTGCGTACCGGCCATGAAAGCGTTGAGTGGAGCCGGATACATCGAGGGATCGATCATTGTAGGGTTACCACTAGTGGCCACTGCAGCTGAGCCCGTGGCCGTGGCGGCTCCCGCAATTAGGTTAAATTGTTGACCTCCTCCCCCGCCAGAGGAGCCCTCACCTCCCTCCATGGTAGTGTACCGGCTCTCGGGTCCATGATCATAGAGAATTCCCTTGAAGACGTGACCTGCAATGTTGACTGAAGTTTGATAAGCGAACTCCTCTTCGGCATCATCCATCCCACTCATTCGGACGCACCGGAAGACCGCAGGGTAGCTCACTTCGGCTGGGAATTGCTGTCCCACCTCCAACCCTAATTCAGAATCCACATGCCCACCAATGAGAAAGACATGCGGATTAATTAGACAAAAATAAACGTAAAATGCTAGCAACGGCTTGTGTTTTGGTTCTCTTTTTTCTTTCGCATTTGTTTGATTGCCTCTAAAGACTGCCGATGTATGAAACCTTTTTCCTGGTCAGTTTACCAGCAAACAGTAGCGAAGACTTGAAAAAGCTGTAGCAAAGAAGAAAAGAAGAGGGGTAGAGAGAGGGAAAAAGTAAAGAGGGTTAGGTAGAAGATGACTAAGAGGGAGTGGACTTCTTCACACTCCTCCCCTGAAAATCCTTCTTCTATCGACACCCCAAGATCTCTCAAATCTGAGTATATAAACACCAATTAGATAGGTATATATCGATCTACTTCGTCCGCTTGTTTACTAAGAGACACGAACAGAAACCGGGAAAAAGTGATGATGACGATGTCAACGACGCCTATGACGTTACCCGAAGACGGGCGCGTGGCGAGCTGCTGCTGATGGTGCTGAGGAGGATCCTCCCTCTGCCGCTTCGGGTGCTCGATGAGCCGAAACTGCTGTGGTTGTTGCTGCTGCTGCTGCATAGCGGCGAGCTGATGCTGCCTCTCTCGACGCTTTGCAGCGGGGACCCAAGTGCTCTTGACGTGGGTCTGGCACGGAAACCCTCGGCTCTTGCAGCAAGTCCGGCACCTCGAGTGGGCGCAGTCTTTCTTCGCCTGGTTGCCGCAGTCCTGGCAGTTTATGCCACCTCCGAGCCCACCTCCCGGCCTCATCGTCCCAGACGACGTTCTCCAACACTCATCCGAGAAGTCGATCAACCCAGTCACTGCCCTCCTCAAACCGCCGCTACTGCTGTTGCTGTTGTTGTTGCTGCCGCCGTTAACGTTAAGACCCGCTCCAAACGAGGGGTAGAACTGCGGCCATAGCTCGAAGCCCTTGTTTCCAGTCGTGTTCGTCGTCGTGCCGTAGATCGCTCCCCGATCTCCTTCTTCCCCGTCTTCCTCCGCTTTGCTCAGGTGGCCGTTGTGGTGATCCCTCGAGGAGCCTAGATAGAACCAGCCAGCCATTTCTTGCACATCAGCCCTCTAGATCTCAGCTTCAAATCCATATCCAAGGATCCCCCAACAGCGAATTACGTTTCTCTTTTCGTTTAGGGTTAAGAGGAACAGGGCAGATGGTGGAGAGGGAGGAGAGAGAGACTGTAATTAAAATAGTACGAGAGAATGACTGATACAGAGAGAGACAGAGAGAGAGAGAGGCGAAATTTTTTTTAATATTGGGCGAGGAAGGGGTTGGGTTTCCTGTGACTTAGCTGCAGTTTATCTTTCTTTCGCAGTTCGATGCAATTATGGCACAGAATTAGAGCCCCTGCGACGCCGCCATGGACACTGCAACAGAACCTCTCTCTCTCTCTCTCTCTCTCTCTCTCTCACTGCTACGCTAACTTCACGCAGACTCCCTCGTTTAAGACAAACAACTCTGTCTCCTTCTCTCTCTCTTGCTACAGTGACTCGCTCTCTCACTTATCTCCAAAAAACTGGACTTTTTTCTGCTGGTTTTATGTACTCTTGAGAGATAACAGTGGGGGGAAGAGTAAGAAATCTCTCCCTCTCTAGGCACTCTCCCCACTCTCTAGTTGTCTTCCAGTTTCAAAATTCAACTACAGGCAAATTAGTTGGAAATTCTTCATTCATGGGAAATAAATATTTTTATTATATATAAAATATTTATATGTGTACAATGATATATAAAAATATAGAGACAATAAATAAGTATTATAATTTTTATAATAAGAATTAAATTTATAAATTTTCAGTTACTATATTAAAAATAATATTATTACAAAAAACTAATTTTCTTGTTAGAAATAATTTTGTCATCATGCTAAAATACAAAAGGAGCTACTCATATTTTAAAAGATAAAAATAAGAATAAAATTACATACATAATATTTTAAGAATTAAATTTATAATTTTTTAATATTACTTACCATTTTTTCAAAGATATGGGTTTGACATTGAAACAGAAGCCAACTGTCGAGTTGCACCCCTCCATCTATAACAGTTAGAATAAGAATGTATATATATATATATATGTATACACATATTATTGAAGGGCACGAAAAAATGCTGATAACTAATAATACTAAAAAGGCACAAATTTTTTGCCTTGCGATGCGAAATTCTGCATAGAACATCTGTTAAAAAAAAAACTAAAGGACCTTAAGTCTAAATATCATTGACTTGCACTATGTGGTCAATGGAATATCATTTATCAATTTTGACATACGTGACTAATAATGCAGTAATTTTGACCTTTTATCTTGTTACATATATCTTTCGGTCCGTATATATACTCACCATTTATATTATAATTTTTAAAATTAAATTAAACTAATCTATTAGACCGGTCCGAATAGGAATCATACAGTTATATCATTTGATTTATTTAATTAATTCAAATATATTCTAAATTCTAGTTATATTTTTCAACTTACTGACTTCCAATTTGTACACCAAATTTAACTAAACCAACCATTAAATCTAGTGCATTAAAATTTATTTTTAAAAAAATAAATCTCAACATACTTGTCATCTTTTAAAAAAGAATATTTATATTATATTCTATTTAAAAAATTTTATTATACATAAATTCTATCATGGATATTTTAATTTTAAAAATTATAAACAGATAGTTAGTATATATATTAATGATATTTTAATTTATAATTATTA